>WNWK01002266.1:42500-125000 GCA_009830355.1 Cherax destructor
ATCTGGATGGTTGGTAACTAAGATGGTTAGTTACCTGTCTGGATGGTTGGTAACTAAGATGGTTAGTTACCTGTCTGGATGGGTGGTAACTAAGATGGTTAGTTACCTTCCTGGATGGACGGTAACTAAGTTACCTGCCTGGATGGGAGCTAACTAACGTACACTAACAAGTGTTAACCCAGCTAACCAACCTTCATTGGTGTACGAGTCGTAAGGTATCACTAACACGAGTTTACACCTCCACTACTGGCGTTCCTAACGACCATTACAATATTATCTGGTCGTACCTAAGAAGAATAAACAACATTTTAGAGCGTCCAGTATCTCTCAACCTGCCTGAACCACTCTTTCCCACGCTAACTACCAATTAGGTCGTTATTCTTATTGGTCTCGGAAGGCTTCATACAGAGGTGTATGTCACAGTGTATATATAGTTATACTGAGAGGTGTATGTCACAGTGTATATATAGTTATACTGAGAGGTGTATGTCACAGTGTATATACACTGAGAGGTGTATGTCTCAGTGTATATATACTGAGAATTTACTTTAATACTTATTTTAGAGATTAAGTTAGTCTTAATTGGCTAACAGGTGACATACAGCCTTAATGACCAATTAGCCCAACAGCCCTGGAGGTCTCTAAGGACACAGGGGACTAACGACTGACATCTGTGAGTCTACTATACCACTTAACAGTGACATACTTACAAGCCTTTCCGGGGGTCTACCTAGAGGCAGTACCCGATTAGCCGGGGTGTGGTTCATACGTTGGACTACGTGCGGCCAGCAGTAACAGCCTGGTTGATCAGGCCCTGATTCACCACGAGGCCTAGTCAAGGACTGGGCCGCGGGGGCGTTGATTCCCGGAAGACCCTTCAGGTACTACCCTCACAGCCAGGCTTCTTGATAGAAACCAAGAGGAGTTTGAGGTAATCAATCCCTCAACCTGGAGTCGATGTAATCGATGCCAGGGTGAGGGACTGATTACTTCAAACTCCTGATTTTTAACCATTCTTCTCTGCAATGGACTGAGGAAGCCACTGTGTGGCGAAACGTTTCCACAATGAAGATACCAAAACGTTTGCACATGTATCTTAATTTATCAACTTGTCGGTTCTCTGAACCATTCATCTGCGTACCTAACCTTCTTTAAGCGGAGCCAGACACGTTTCTACCAACCCGTGGGTGTTAATAAGTTTATTTAGGCCTGGTCACAGACCGGGCCGCGGGGGCGTTGACCCCCGAAACCCTCTCCTGGTACACTTAAGTACAATTATCACACAGTGTAAATTACCAAGGATTTACCTAGCATAATAAAAAAAAAGTCAAAGTGACTTATTTCCTGTGATGAGTGAGGGTGTTGTGAGAGTGCAAGCTGGAGTCCAGTGATGAGTGAGGGTGTTATGAGAGTGCAAGCTGGAGTCCAGTGATGAGTGAGGGTGTTATGAGAGTGCAAGCTGGAGTCCAGTGATGAGTGAGGGTGTTGTGAGGTGCAAGCTGGAGTCCAGTGATGAGTGAGGGTGTTGTGAGGTGCAAGCTGGAGTCCAGTGATGAGTGAGGGTGTTATGAGAGTGCAAGCTGGAGTCCAGTGATGAGTGAGGGTGTTGTGAGAGTGCAAGCTGGAGTCCAGTGATGAGTGAGGGTGTTATGAGAGTGCAAGCTGGAGTCCAGTGATGAGTGAGGGTGTTATGAGAGTGCAAGCTGGAGTCCAGTGATGAGTGAGGGTGTTATGAGGTGCAAGCTGGAGTCCAGTGATGGTGAGGGTGTTAGAGAGTGCAAGCTGGAGTCAGTGATGAGTGAGGGTGTTGTGAGTGCAAGCTGGAGTCCAGTGATGAGTGAGGTGTTATGAGAGTGCAAGCTGGAGTCCAGTGATGAGTGAGGTGTTATGAGAGTGCAAGCTGGAGTCAGTGATGAGTGAGGGTGTTGTGAGATGCAAGCTGGAGTCCAGTGATGAGTGAGGGTGTTATGAGAGTGCAAGCTGGAGTCCAGTGATGAGTGAGGGTGTTATGAGAGTGCAAGCTGGAGTCCAGTGATGAGTGAGGATGTTATGAGAGTGCCAGCTGGAGATCCTGGCTGCAGGGGCGGTCATCTCAGCAAGTCTTCCAAGATAACTCAGTTAAGGAGTGATTTCTTGTACAGGTGGGCCCCGCTTTACAGCGTTTCGCTAATGCAACAGTTTTCAGTGATACCCATTCATTTATTCAGACTTGCTACAATAAATATATTCACAACTCACTAATAGCTAAGGACGAAAATATTTAATGTAAAGGTAAACAATGTGTGTACTGTATATGCATTTTTTTAGGCCTAGCTATATTGCTCACTTAATATATGATAGCAAGTGACAATGAAAAAAAAGAGGGAGGAAAAAAGGTTATGTTTCACTTTACAGCGATTTTAATTTTACAGCAGTAGCCCAGAACCTAACCCGCTGTATAAGCGGGTCCACCTGTAAAGCCCAGAACCTAACCCGCTGTATAAGCGGGCCCACCTGTAAAGCTAATATTTATGTACCTATTATTGGAAGCTGATCCTCTCTTTAAAATTAATGTAAATAACTCAGGTTTACCTTATTCGTAGTATATCTCCTTTTATTGTAATTGATCTTTCACATAGTTAATTGTTTTAACTTTAGAGGTTTAAATAATAAGATATTACAAGGACCCCATTGGAAACAAGCCACTTTGACTTTATTTGTGTTATCCTGGAGGGTAATTTACACTATGTATGATAACTGTACTTATGTGTACCTGTGCCTAATTAAACTTACTTGTCAGGTAAGACGATACCTGATATTAGCCACCCACGCGAAGAGGAGAGGGGGGGGGAGGACAAGACCCCATATAACGAACCAACACAGAGATATAACGAAAAATCTATTATGACCAGTAAAATCATAGGTAAGCGTTGGTGTTATAAGACATTTAATATCCCTCTATGGAGAAAAGTGCAAAAGCTATAATGAGGAGCATAAACCGTGAGTGATGTATGTCAGCATGTTAAGTAATAACACCGTGAGACAGTGTAGTTATAACCAAAGAAATGAAGAGAGAATGTCAGTCTTGAGAGACAATGGACTGTGTCAGGGGGGTGGACAGTTGTGGATGTGCTAGTGTGGGTAATATCCGTGTGTGGTGATGGGCCGTCTCCTGCCCTCCCTCACTCCCTCTATGAGGGAGGGAGGGCATGGGGCCGGGGCAGTAGCCCACGGGGCCATCAGGATATCCTACTGATGCTCCTGCCTAGTTACTGCCCCTCCCTCCTTCCCTCCCTTCCCAACCGTTCCTTCTCTCCCTCACCCCAATCATTCCCACCCTTAGAGAAGGGAAGTCTAGCTGCGAGAGCTGGGGGTTCTGTCTGGCAATTAGCGGAAGGAGGATCGAGCCTCCAATGGAAATAAGACACTGACTTTTTTTTAGTTATCTTAGGTAATTTACACATATGTTACTATGTATTATAATTTGTGTAACTGTATTTATGTGTATCTGTACCTAAATAAATTTATACTCAAGTTTGAGCCTGTAATATGCAGTGTCTCCAGGCGGGCCACCAACAACCTGGTTGACCAGGCAAGCACAGACGAGCCTGGCTCATGGCCGGGCTCCTTTGATATACCTTTGATATACCTTTGAAGAGTTTCGAGAGTATCTACTCTCTGAGCCCGGCCATGGGCCAGGCTCGTCTGGTGCTTGCCTGGTCAACCAGGCTGTTGCTGCTGGAGGCCCGCTGCCCCACATATCCATCACAGCCTGGTTGATCTGGCACCTGGTGAAGATATTTGTCCAGTTTCCTCTTGAAGGCTTCTACACTGGTTCCAGCCGTGTTTCGGATATCTTCTGGTAAGATGTTGAATAGTCTGGGACCCCGGATGTTAATACAGTGCTCCCGTATTGTCCCCACCGCACCCCTGCTCCTCACTGGATTTATTTTACACTTTCTCCCATATCTCTCACTCCAGTATGTTGTTATGGCAGTGTGCAGATTTGGGACCAGGCCCTCAAGTACTTTCCATGTATATATTATCATGTATCTCTCTCTCCTCCGCTCCAATGAGTACATGTTCAAGACTTGAAGGCGTTCCCAATAATTTAGATGTTTCAATGGCTCAATGTGAGCCGTAAACGATCTCTGGATTTGTTCCAGCTCTGCTATTTCTCCTGCCCTGAACGGGGCCGTCAGCACTGAGCAGTATTCTAAGTGAGGGAGCACTAGCGATTTGAATAGTGTCACCATCGGCATTATTTCCCTTGTTTTGAAAGTTCTCAATACCCACCCCGTCATCTTCCTGGCTGTTGTGATCTTTGTCTTGTTATGGTCTTTAAACGACAGATCAGCAGACATAATTATTCCTGGAGTAGAAAACTCTGGGAACTCATCAAAAGTATCTACACATCACCAATTTTACTTAAAATTCAACCCATCAAACAAAACACTTTTAAGAAGAATAAAACTGTAGGACCAACGCAGGCTTCTGCGTCAACGTTTCGCTCCATGCGAAACGTTCACTGACCGGGGATTAATCAATGTACCACCACCTCCACACCCCCTCCAACACCACCACCACTCTACACTTCCCCAACACCACCATTCCACACCCCCTCCAACACCACCACCACTACACCCCCAACACCACCACTCCACACCAGCTCCAACACCTCCACCTCCACACCCCCTCCAACACCACCACCACTACACCCCCCAACACCACCACTCCACACCAGCTCCAACACCACCACCACTCAACACCCCCTCTAACACCACCACCACTAAATCACCTGCGTCAGCATTACCACCACCACCCTCTCCCTAACACAAACACTACAACACCGGTAATTATCCGACACACACAACTTGTTTATGGAAATAACTTCCGCTGGCCTCCCTCCCTCCCCCACCTGTCAACCCACTACTGAGATGCACCCAAGACTAGTGACCACTTGCAAGACCATTCCAACCACAGCACTAGCAATAACTTCCAGAAGCGGACCACCAGCAGCAACAACAGCCTAATTGACCAGGCTAGTACTAGACAAGCCTGACCTATGGCCGGGCTCCGGAAGTGTAGAGAAATCTCTCGAAGCTCATCAAAAGTATATTAAAGGTATACCACTCCAGGTAGAAGACAAGGATCACTCCAGTTACCTTTGATGAGTTTCGAGAGTCTTACTACTCCAGGAGCCCGGCCTTGGGCCAGTCTCGTAGAAAAAAACTAATTCCTGGTCCACCTGAGATACCTTACAAACGCCACTGTTTCAAACAGCAACCACCATTATAATACAAGCACCATTACAGTGCACCATTATAATACAAGCACCATTATAATACAAGCACCATTACAGTGCAAGCACCATTATAATACAAGCACCATTACAGTGCAAGCACCATTATAATACAAGCACCATTATAATACAAGCACCATTATAATACAAGCACCATTACAGTGTAACTCCAGGAAGGGGAGGGGACGGGAGAGGTGGGAAACCCCAGAACCAACTCCAGGGAGGGGAGGAAACCCCAGAACCAACTCCAGGGAGGGAGGAAACCCCAGAACCAACTCCAGGGAGGGGAGGAAACCCCAGAACCAACTCCAGGGAGGAGAGGAAACCCCAGAACCAACTCCAGGGAGGGGAGGAAACCCCAGAACCAACTCCAGGGAGGAGGAAACCCCAGAACCAACTCCAGGAGGAGAAACCCCAGAACCAACTCCAGGGAGGAGGAAACCCCAGAACCAACTCCAGGGAGGGAGGAAACCCCAGAACCAACTCCAGGGGAGCCCAGAACCAACTCCAGGAGGAGAACCCCAGAACCAACTCCAGGGAGGAGAGGAAACCCAGAACCACTCCAGGGAGAAACCCAGAACCAACTCCAGGGAGGAGGAAACCCCAGAACCAACTCCAGGGAGGAGAGGAAACCCCAGAACCAACTCCAGGGAGGGGAGGAAACCCCAGAACCAACTCCAGGGAGGGGAGGAAACCCCAGAACCAACTCCAGGGAGGGGAGGAAACCCCAGAACCAACTCCAGGGAGGAGAGGAAACCCCAGAACCAACTCCAGGGAGGAGGAAACCCCAGAACCAACTCCAGGGAGGAGGAAACCCCAGAACCAACTCCAGGGAGGGAGGAAACCCCAGAACCAACTCCAGGGAGGGGAGGAAACCCCAGAACCAACTCCAGGGAGGGGAGGAAACCCCAGAACCAACTCAAGGGAGGGAAGGAAACCCCAGAACCCACTCCAGGAGGAAGAAAACCCCAGAACCAACTCCAGGAGGGAGGAAACCCCAGAACCAACTCCAGGGAGGGAGGAAACCCCAGAACCAACTCCAGGGAGGGAGGAAACCCCAGAACCAACTCCAGGGAGGGAGGAAACCCCAGAACCAACTCCAGGGAGGAGGAAACCCCCAGAACCAACTCCAGGGAGGGAGGAAAACCCCAGAACCAACTGCAGGGAGGGGAGGAAAACCTCAGAACCAACTCCAGGGAGGGAAGGAAACCCCAGAACCAACTCAAGGGAGGTAAGGAAACCCCCAGAACCCACTCCAGGGAGGGAAGAAAACCCCCAGAACCAACTCCAGGGAGGGGAGGAAACCCCCAGAACCAACTCCAGGGAGGGGAGGAAAACCCCAGAACCAACTCCAGGGAGGGGAGGAAACCCCAGAACCAACTCCAGGGAGGGGAGGAAAACCCCAGAACCAACTCCAGGGAGGGAAGGGGTGAGAAAAAAACCCAGGAGCGATCCTAGGACGGGGAGGGGGCAGAACCCCCCCCCCAAGAAGCAACTCCAAGTTGGACACATTGATTTCATTAAACGTTGGTGTTAAAAGAGAGATTATTCTGACGCAATACTGATACACCACGCCAGTTCACTAGCTTTGAATACAGTTAGACGTAATCAGTAACTGCAGTATCATTTACCACCAGCAGCAACAGCCTGGCTGATCAGGCAAGCACCAGACGAGCCTGGCTGATCAGGCAAGCACCAGACGAGCCTGGCCCATGGCCGGGCTCCTGGTGCAGAAAAACTCTCGGAACTCATCAAAGGTATATCAAAGGCCAAGACAATTTTCCATCAATAAAATTGTTATACTGTCATATGGATGTATTTCTGGGTTTTCCTGTCTACCTGGAGGGCATTCCGGGGATCAACCATCAATAAAAACCACACAAGAGTCAACCATCAATAAAAACCACACAAGAGTCAACCATCAATCAAAGCCACACAAGAGTCAACCATCAATCAAAGCCACACAAGAGTCAACCATCAATCAAAGCCACACAAGAGTCAACCATCAATCAAAGCCACACAAGAGTCAATCATCGATCAAAGCCACACAAGAGTCAACCATCAATCAAAGCCACACAAGAGTCAATCATCGATCAAAGCCACACAAGAGTCAACCATCGATCAAAGCCACACAAGAGTGAACCATCGATCAAAGCCACACAAGAGTCAACCATCCATCAAAGCCACACAAGAGTCAACCATCCATCAAAGCCACACAAGAGTCAACCATCGATCAAAGCCACACAAGAGTGAACCATCGATCAAAGCCACACAAGAGTCAACCATCCATCAAAGCCACACAAGAGTCAACCATCCATCAAAGCCACACAAGAGTCAACCATCCATCAAAGCCACACAAGAGTCAACCATCTATCAAAGCCACACAAGAGTCAACCATCGATTAAAGCCACACAAGAGTCAACCATCGATCAAAGCCACACAAGAGTCAACCATCCATCAAAGCCACACAAGAGTCAACCATCCATCAAAGCCACACAAGAGTCAACCATCGATTAAAGCCACACAAGAGTCAACCATCGATCAAAGCCACACAAGAGTCAACCATCCATCAAAGCCACAGAACAGTTTGCCAACTACACACATAAACAGTCTCTTTTTACACACGTTCAGGTCTCTAAGCCAAAAATATCACATCTAAATCTGCAATTTAGATGTGATATCTAAGGTCTATAAGTCAGCAACAATGACATATCTATGTCAGCAACAATGACATATCTGAGGCAGCAACAATGACATATCTAAGTCAGCAACAATGAGGTCATTTTCACATGGATGGTAGCAAGAGAGGAGGGCAGGGGTAGTCAACAAAGCGCTGCTGGAGGTGAGGTGTGAGCCGAGCACGTGGCTGAGACGGGAGAGAGAGAGAGAGAGAGAGAGAGAGAGAGAGAGAGAGAGAGAGAGAGAGAGAGAGAGAGAGATTTGTTTCATAATAAAAGGCTTTCCAATGAGGTGATGTATGCAACAGCTCTTGTAAATAAAGCTTGTAAATAAAATTAAGAATCCTTAACCTAACCTTGTAAAACCGTGTATGAGAGAAGAGATAGAGAGAGAGAGGTGAGACAAGCCAAGAAGTCGGGCCACCACCACCACCCGCCCGCTACTGCACCTCAAGGTCAACCGGATCCAACATCAACTCACATCAACCTCAACTTTACCCACTAGGGGCATGGGAGAGGGGGGGGGAGGGTAATATATTCAGGCAATTAAGCGGTCTGCACCGCACTCGTCTAAAAGGGACGACACTTTAGACAAGGATAAGTGAAGTCGACAACACTGCTCCTTGCCTGAACATGAGACAGGCAGGATAATACCAACACTGCAACACACACTAAAGATACTGACTTTCCAGAAAGTAGAGCAACACTGAAATACAAATGGTGATTGTGCTCCTGTAGAAACCTAAGAAACATTGGTATTACGCTCTTCCAGAGATCAGAGGACCACTGGAATAAACCTGTAGATTATTTCCTTACAAAAACTAAAGAAACACGGAGATTCTGGTGTGTTGTAGAGAGGAACACCTGGAGAAACTGGTCTTGAGGAGGAGCACCTGGGGATTCTGGTCTTGTAGAGACAAGAGGAACACCTGGAGAGACTGGTCTTGAAGAGACAAGAGGAACACCTGGAAAGACTAGTGTTGCAGACAGAGAAACACCTGGAAAGACTAGTCTTGCAGACAGAGGAACACCTGGAAAGACTAGTCTTGCAGACAGAGAAACACCTGGAAAGACTAGTGTTGCAGACAGAGAAACACCTGGAAAGACTAGTCTTGCAGACAGAGGAACACCTGGAAAGACTAGTCTTGCAGACAGAGGAACACCTGGAAAGACTAGTCTTGCAGACAGAGGAACACCTGGAAAGACTAGTCTTGCAGACACAGGAACACCTGGAACGACTGAAGCAAGCAACTGCTGTGTTTCACTGACCCACTTGCAGCGCCGCCACAAACTCAACCATCACTCAGAACACAGACAAGTCACCCGGATCTTCCTGGCAGCAGTGTGATCGACCTCGCTGAAAAAAAAAAAAACCTCACCGGGGGACACCGGCACAAATCTTCAACCCCTGCATTATAAACACCGCCGAGCAACTCTCATGTTAAACACACTTCATCACGCACCAATCCACACAAACACCAGAACCTTTATTATACTGGGATTATCAGAGGTTAGTTACGCTCTACTGTACGTGCGGTTGAGTTGAGACTATCATATCCTCCCCCTCCATTGCAGAAATGGCTATTAATGTGGATAAGCATCTTGACTTTAGGATATTGGAGTTGTCGCCACTCTACCTCTGGTGGAGTAGGCCAACACCATGCCAAGTAGCAAACAGCAGGAGAAACCTCCGCTGCCCGCCCGCTAGCGAAGGTCATATCAGAGGTGGTGGTGGTGATGTTGGTCCTTGTGGTGGTGGCCCTTGTGGTGGTGATGGTGGTCCTTGTGGTGGTGGCCCTTGTGGTGGTGGCCCTTGTGGTGGTGATGGTGGTCCTTGTGGTGGTGATGGTGGTCCTTGTGGTGGTGGCCCTTGTGGTGGTGATGGTGGTCCTTGTGGTGGTGATGGTGGTCCTTGTGGTGGTGGCCCTTGTGGTGGTGATGGTGGTCCTTGTGGTGGTGGCCCTTGTGGTGGTGATGGTGGTCCTTGTGGTGGTGGCCCTTGTGGTGGTGATGGTGGTCCTTGTGGTGGTGATGGTGGTCCTTGTGGTGGTGGCCCTTGTGGTGGTGATGGTGGTCCTTGTGGTGGTGATGGTGGTCCTTGTGGTTGTATATGCGAGGCGGTGGTGAAGTCATGGTGACGGTGGAGGCAAGGTGGCAGTGATGATGGAGGAAGGAGTAGTGTAGTAATGATGAAGGCAAGGGCAGTGGTAGTGATGATGGAAGCAAGAGCAGTGGTAGTGATGATGGAAGCAAGAGCAGTGGTAGTGATGAATGGATGGAGGTGAGGTTAAGCCACAACAATAGAGAAGAGAGGGAACACCACGTGGTGGTGAGCGGCTCGCCCAGACAAGGGAACTTCCCACAATCATGTGGAGGTGGTATTAACCACAGTCGGAGGTGACGCTCCACGCCTGCACCTACTGACGACCTGACTGTTGTAACCATAGTAAACAACGTTTCACTACTCTTATAACAACACATATCAGGCCTATCATAATATAATCTTTATTTCTACGTGTACAAGGTATACAAATCATAGCTGACATCAATGACATACTACTATATAGAAAGACGCTTGTTATGCACAGCATTTCGGGCAAATTAGGTCAGTTTTGTCCCAGGATGCAACCCACACCTGTTGACTAATACCCAGGTACCCAGTTTACTGATGGGGAACATAGACAACCAGTGTAAGGAAACACGCCTGTTTCTACCCGGTCGGGAATCGAACCCGGACCCTCGCCATGTGAAGCGAGAGCTTTTGCCACCAGACCGCGGGGCACTGTGGTCTGGTGCCCAAGTCGGACCGAAACGTCGTCATAAGTTTAGCTCTTCTTTGAGCGGGTTATCTGTATATTGTTCTAGTCAGGGCATTGTGCCTTTTTATGTAATATAACGTCCTTAGAGGAGGAAAAATGCCCAGAAGACATGATTATGACGTACAGAGTTTCTAAAAGGGCAAATAACGGCAGGAAGCGAGGATCAGGAGCAGTACGACAGAAAGCAGCTCAAAACAGCTGAGTGGGGCATTGGTAAACACTAACAGCCTCAGCATGGTGAGAAAGTGGAACGAGGTGGAGAGAAGAAGCTGTGGAAACAAACTTCACTCATACTTTGAAGACAGGAAACAAGACAGAGAAAACATCGGTACAGAGGAAGGAACCTTCCATTGTAACAAAGTTTCGCTCTGCGCCTGTGTCTTCTTCATTAGTGTGTGCAGCAGGCTGCTGTATCCAGGAAATCAGACGCCACCAACCAATAATGACGAACTATATTTTAAACAAGCGGGACTAGTATGGCGGAACGAATTATCTGAAGATCTGGTTGAGGCTAAACTCCACACACACCTTCAGGAATAGATACACTTGAGCCTAGAAGCCAAAAATAAACAAAAACCTAGCTACAAGGAGGACAAACATTGATTACACAGCTAAGAATGAAGGAGTCGGTGACATTTGTTAAGTGATTGGCAAGCCGATTCAGTTTCCAAAATCCGCTCCATTTGTGCCATTTCCAAGACGACACCAGGAGCTTCAAGTCGACCCCAACACATAACCTGTGTCCTATGTCTATTTTCCAGAGTTATAGCCTCGCAGGCCAGTGGGTAGAGACAAGCAGTACAAGCGTAAACTACCGTTGAATGCAAAGATGAACTCAACAGTGAGTTTGGAAATGTGTGGTGTAACGTGTTAGAAAACCAACCTATCTCTGACGTAGATTTTTATACTATATTTGGCATAAGCCAATCCACAACATGAAAAAGACCCAGATGGGTTTTTCAAAGACCCGGTCCACTCTGGAAATTAAATAACCTATATTAATAGAAATGCTACAGGTCCCGAAAAAGAAACAAGCATATTATCATATACGAGCTCCCGATCCTTGGAATATATCTTAACGTAACACTACCAAGTTTACATTGTACACAAAGTATATCTTGATAAATTACATACATGTTCAACACTTGGGTATCTTTATTGTGGAAGCGTTTCGCCGTATGTGGCTTCATCAGTCCAATACAAAGAAGAATGGTGAAGATCAGGAGTTTGAGGTAATCAGTCCCTCTGCCTGGAGTTGATGTAATCAGTCCATCACTGTCTCTCAAGTAAAAAAAAAGTTCAGTACCCCAAGGCAGGGTCCTGTCACCTTTACTGTCTCTCATGTAGAAAGTTCAGTACGCCTAGGCAGGGTCCTGTCACCTTTACTGTCTCTCATGTAGAAAGTTCAGTACCCCTAGGCAGGGTCCTGTCACCTTTACTGTCTCTCATGTAGAAGTTCAGTACCCCAAGGCAGGGTCCTGTCACATTTACTGTCTCTCATGTAGAAAGTTCAGTACCCCAAGGCAGGGTCCTGGCACCTTCACTGTCTCTCAAATTTCCTGGATGCTACCAAAATAAGCTTGAAAATCGCCTGTCTAGACGACAGATAAACTAAAAATATCAACAGTGTCTTCCAGTAGGCAAAATAAGATGATGTTGAATGGTAACAAAATCTAGCCTCAAAACAAGACACGGCACCACAAATGGCACTGTGTAAATCACTTGTGTTCTCATGTCCACAATACTGTGTGCTCACAGCTCCTCTCAACACAAGATAAATATCACAGCATTAAAATGTAAACATCTTTCACTGCCAGCGTAACATCAATAAAATGTATAAACTACCTGGGACACCACAAATGAATATATATATATATATATATATATATATATATATATATATATATATATATATATATATATATATATAAATATTAAACAGTAAGGTGAACGAGAAGCTCGAACCGTGGTCCCGCGATTGACAGTCTAGCGCTCTACCGCTTCGAGCCTCCCGTAACTTTGGGAAGGGGTGGTTTTGATAAGGACCTGCCTTGTATGGGCCAGTAGGCCTTCTGCAGTGTTCTTATCCACACATATATACACGAGATACGGGAAGGACTAGTCCCCAGTCTGAGAGAAATCAAGAGTTGAATAAAATCAATATAAAACTGGGGTGCCATAGGTAAAATTAGAGTTTAGTGTCAACATACGTGGTCCGCGACTCTCCAACAATCCGTCAGGAAAAAAAAAAGAAAACTGGACAAGTTTTTGCTGGAGGTATGTGGCAGATCGACTAGCTTGTGAAAGATGTTTGCTTGCTTGCAGTTCGAGGAGAAGCAATAGTGTGGTTGATCAGGCAGTTAGCGAAGGCTAACCCAGTGCAGAATTACGAGGGTAGTGTCGAAAAAATTACATTTTTTTCAGCCAGCAGCAGCAGGAATACTGCTAGTAACAGTAACAAGAACAGTAGTAGTAGTACCCAGCAGCAGGAATACTGCTGGTAACAGTAACAAGAACAGTAGTAGTAGTACCCAGCAGCAGGAATACTGCTGGTAACAGTAACAAGAACAGTAGTAGTAGTACCCAGCAACAGGAATACTGCTGGTAACAGTACAAGTATCCTATCAGTAGTAGTCACAGAATACCTGCTGGAACAATACAAAACATTGTGTAGGAAATGGTACAGTGGAACAGTAGTAACTCCAAGAAATTAACATCAGTATCCTTTATCATAGTAGTCACAATACCGTGACTGGAACAATACAAATAACTTGTTAATGGTCCTAGTCGGACCGAAACGTCGCAAGTTTCAGTCTCCTAAGTGCTGGCTACCTGTTGATAGCAACAGTAAGAGTAACGACAGTAAATGGACGGCAGCAGCAGCGAGCAGCAGCAGACAGCAAGACAGAGCAGCAGCAGCAGCAGCAACAGCAGCAGCAGGCAGCAGCAGCAGCAGCAGCAACAGCAGCAGCAGCACAGCAGCAGCAGCAGCAGCAACAGCAGCAGCAGCAGCACAGCAGCAGCAGCAGCGCAGCAAGCAGCGCACAGCAGCAGCAGCAGCAGCAACAGCAGCAGCAGCAGCAGCAACACAGCAGCAGCAGCAGCAGCAGCAGCAGCAGCAGCAGCAGCAGCAGCAACAGCAACAGCAGCAGCAGCAACAGCAGCAGCAGCAGCAGCAGCAGCAGCAGCAGCAGCAGCAGCAGCAGCAGAGCAGCAACAGCAACCAGCAGCAGCAGCAGCAGCAACAGCAGCAACAGCAAGCAGCACAGCAGCAGGCAGCAACAGCAGCAGCAGCAGCAGCAGCAGCAGCAGCAGCAGCAGCAGCAGCAGCAGCAGCACAGCAGCAGCAGCAGCAGCGCAGCAGCAGCAGGCAGCAAGCAGCAGCAGCACGGCAGCAGCAGCAGCAGCAGCAACAGCAACAGCAGCAGCAGCAGCAGCAGCAGCAGCAGCAGCAGCAGCAGCAGCAGCAGCAGCAGCAGCAGCAGCAGCAGCAGCAGCAGCAGCAGCAGCAGCAGCAGCAGCAGCAGCAGCAGCAGCAGCAGCAGCAGCAGCAGCAGCAGCAGCAGCAGCAGCAAGCAGCGCGGCCAGCCAGGCTGTATTTTAAGCTATCCTGCGAATCATGATCCTGGATTTTACTCGAATATGTTTCCTGTGTAATAACCGCGTGCGGACGGGGCGCCAAGAGACGCAAGCCGCCGCCACCCCTGACATCATTATCAGCCTTAAGCGCCGATGACACAACTGTCGTTTTAGCCTGTTACCCAAACCCATCTTGTTGAACTGGGACGCCAGCCCCTACAGCCCAGCCATCCGCGCCCAATACAAATCATTTTCAGCTCTGCGGCCCCTCACAATTAGGATTCAATTAGCGCGAAGCGGCCGAGGTGGGATACGCCCCTTGATTTACAAAAGGCGCAGAGGGAGGGGGTGAGGACAAGGAGGAGGGGGAGAGGGAGAGGGGGGAGGGAGGGCGATATGTTCTCCGTGATAGGTGGCGTGTTGACACCAAAACATTTAATCCTTAATTACATTTTAACTGGTGGTGGTGACGGGTGTTGGAGAGAGGCGGTGGTGGTGGAGGGTTGGCAGTGTGAGGGAGAGAGACAAGTGCAGCTACACAAGCTAGGCTGAGAGATAACACTGCTACAAATATAAGGTGATAAAGCAGCTGAGTGGCATCTCTGTGCCAGTTGACAGCGGCCCTTGGGGGCAGAGTTACCAACGCCACCATTCTCCTTCCCTCCATATTCTCTTCAAGACTTACACACAACCAGGGTACACCCTACCACCACCACCACAATGATAACTATCCCCAACACCATACGCTAACCATCACAACTATCAACACCTTTAAAGCTAGACTTTATATAATATTACAAAGACTACAATGTAAATAAGTCACTTTGACTTTTTAATTTTTGGGTTATAGTACATAATTTACATATGTTGCTATGTACGATAATTGTACTTATGTGTACCTGTACCTAACCTAACTTACCATTATCCCCAGCCCATTACCTCATCACCACCAGTTCCCCCTCCAATTATCACTATCACCACCCCATCATCACCATTAACACACACTAAGCACCATTAAACTCACCAACACATCAATCACCATCACAATCAAACACCATCAATCTCACCATCAAGAACATCCACCACCCGCATCACCACACCAACACCATCAATCACCACACCTACAACAAACGCCCCCACAGCTCACCCCCTCAACTCCCCGCCAACAAAGGTATTTAAGGAGGATAATTGGGACTAGGAGGTGGCGCGGTTTGGCTAGCTGACTGACTGGCTGGCTTGTTGTTGCTCTTAGTGGTGATAGTGGTGGTGGTAGTGGTGGTGGTGGGAGGTTTTTGTTGACCGTCCCACCACCATCTTACCCTACACTACCTCTCCCTCGCCCCTACAAACTATCCCCTCCGCAACACTCCCCATACACACCATGTCTAACCTCCTCCCTTCTACCACACCATATCTTACCTACATATCATATCCACTACCTTGCTGCTCACAGGGAATATTACTAATATTTTGTTATCCCCGCAGTTACCACAGCTACTGCATCGTGTTCATGTGAATCTTTGCATTGCTAATGGTGGACAATATGTTGAAGATATTATTCATTAAAATTACAGTATAATTATTACAAAAGAATGCAATTTCGCCTATGTGTCCAGACTTTTGCTTTCGTATGGAGTGATTTCTGTGTGCATATTAGGGACCAGTCCGTCCTGGAAGATTCTGGAGGGACTGGTCCCTAATATGTACACAGAAATCCCTCCATACAAAAGCAAAAGACTTGGCAGACGGTGCAACGTACCCCCAGTGAAAAGTAGGGGCGCCACTGGTACACTAAGAGAAAACACAATAAGTGTCCGGGGCCCAAGACTGTTCAACAGCCTCCCACCAGCCATAAGGGGCACTACCAGTAGACCTCTGGTTGCCTTCAAGAGGGAGCTGGACAGATACCTAAAGTCAGTGCCAGATCAGCCGGGCTGTGGTTCGTACGTTGGGCTACGTGCAGCCAGCAGTAACAGCCTCGTTGATCAGGACCTGATCCACCGGGAGGCCTGGTCATAAACCGGGCCCCGGGGACGTCGATCCCCGGAATGCCCTCCAGGTAGGTAGACCCTGTATATATATCGCAAGACAAGTAATTATATAAAGCCTCCTCGGCAGACACTCATGATATTAATACTACAGATACGACGGATGCCACCTTCATATTCCAGCATTTCAGTGTAAGAGTCTACAGGGAGAATTCGCGTTGTATTCTTGTTTCCAGTTTGGCTTTTGGAGAGTAATTGGAAATTAGCAAATATTTAAAATATTGTTCTGTTCTATAAATATTTGTGCCACTAGAGTAAAATCATAGCTAGAAAACTTAAGTTTTTCTCAGAAGCTTTTTTTTTATAAATGGGTCTTATAGTGTAAATGTGTCGACCAGAAGACTTGGAGAAGTAAATAAAGAAACTTCAAGCAAAAGTACTGAGATTCCTCCTTGGGCGAGTGTGTACGCGCACTCACCTGTATGTGGTTCCAAGGGTTGAGTCACAGCTCTTGGCCTCTGTGTGTGTGTGTAAATATAAAACTATTACACTATATTTTCCCCCTCAAGGAAGGTTCCTTGATGCTGGTGAGGGGCTCTTGATTTGAATAGTTGGATCTGTACTCCAGTTCCCTAAATTAAATCACAATGCCCTTCCCCCTCAGGCGCTGTATAATGCCTACGGTTTTAGCGCTCCCCAATGTATTAGGAGTAACCTAATACATCAGGTGTTGTACAAAATAAGAAAAATGAAAGCAATATTAAGATTGACATTTGTTAGTGGACTGTGTGCATCTTGACAGCCTCTTCCTCCCCCACAACTTACGCTGTCAACAACTGCCGCTCGCTCATTAAAGCACCAGAGCTACGGTGGATGCAGCACGGCCACCCCAACTGTTTATGCACCACACTGTTAGCTAGGGTCCACCATGGTTGTTTATACACTACTGAACTCTTCACAAAACACAACACTGGACCACAGTGCCAACTGAACCTAGTCTCTTAACTTCCCTCTTTAGGCACGACTGACCCATATTACTGACTTCCTTGCCTCTACCACCAGGAATCTACCTGGAGTCACTTCCGGACGTCAGCGCCCCCGCCACCCGGCCCTAGACCAAGCCTCCTGGTTGCTAGCTTGACCGATCAACCAGTTAGTGCCCGTCGCCCGTAGTCCAACGTATGCATCACAGCCGGGATGTTCAGAAGTTGTTTTGAGGAATCTGTCGAGCTCCCTCTTGAAGACAGCTATGGGGTTTGATGGTACTTCCCCTTGTGTATGAAGGGAGGGCGTTGAAGAGTCGTGGTCCCTTAACACTTATTAAGTTCTCTCAGTGTAGTCAACGCTCGTCTACTTCTCACTGGAAGTGTCTTGCACCGTTTGCAGTATTTATTTGATCCTTTCTGGCAGCTCATTTAAACATGTCAGCAATGTGTGTGTGTATACTCACCTATTTGTGGTTGCAGGGGTCGATTCACAGCTCCTGGCCCCGCCTCTTCAATGGTTGCTACTAGTTCCACTCTCGCCCTGCTCCATGAGGTTTATCGTGTGTGTCTGTGTACGTGTACTCACCTAGTTGTGGTTGCAGGGGTCGATTCATATCTCCTGGCCCCGCCTAATGTGTGTGGGTGTGTGTGTGTGCGTGTGTGTGCGTGTGTGCGCGTGCGTGCGTGTGTGTGTGAGCGCTTATGAGTACCTTGACCTCCAGAGGAGTGTGGTGCAGGCTGAGTAGTGGCATTAATCACTGAAGATGGAGGTGCCAGTGAAGGTGTGAGCACTGGGAAGCTACATCACACCTACACACACACACACACACACACACACACACACATACACCTACACACACACACACAAACACGTGGAACGACCTAGACAATCAAGTGGTATAGGTGGGATCCATACAGTTTAAAGAATAGGTATAATAGGCTTCAGGCAGCAAGGATTGTGAATCCTGTAGCGACCCGCAGAGAGGTGGGGAAAGAGGAGGCCAGGAGCGGAGACTCGACCCCTGCAGCCACAATTAGATAAATAGGTACCCCCCCAAAAAAAAAAAAAACGGCCAGGTTCTTAATCTGCGTGTGCTTTTGACAACTGGTAACTAAGAGAGTACCAGCTGGTGAAGTTGTGTATTGAGTCTGAACACGGCTATGCTACATAATACTGAAACGAGAATTAAGAAATTTTGGAGATATTAAGCAAGTGCCCAGTGACGTCAGTATTAAATATTTAGACATTATCTACCTGGAGGGTGTTTCAGGGGTCAACGCCCCTGCGAAGCGCTCCCAGACCAAACCCCCTGACCTCATCCATCAAGCTGTTGGTGCCAGCAGACCAACATATGTACCACAGCTCGGCTGATGAGGAACTTATTTCAGAAAGTTGTCGAGTTCCCTCTTCAAGACAGCTACGAGGTTATTGGTAAACCCTCACCATAAGCAGCGCTTATGTATCTTTATCGCCCAAGCGTTCCGCCTGGGCAGGTGACGTCAGTCGAATACAAGTGTACACAAGATTGGAGATACAAGTAATTTTGAGGTGATTATTCCCTCGGTAATCATGATAAGTAAGTGCATGGGACCCAAGACTGTTCAACAGCCTTTCACCCCACACATAAAATAACGATCTACACAGCGTAATGTTGGTCTAATGATATCTTGTTTACAATTTGTCTTGAAGCAATAGTTTAGCTGCCTTCTAATACTAGACTCCGAGGTCCCTCCACTCAACTAACAATCCTGCCCTTGTTGCTGGGTAACCTCTTGGGTCCCATCTTATTTGATCTTTAAAACTGTATGGCGCTTGTTTCCCCTTCCTAACATCTGTGGTTCATCTGCCCTGACTCTCCTTACCAGGGTCGTCTATTGCTAGCCTGGTCGACCAGGCTAATGCTGCTGGAGGCCCGCTGCCCCACATATCCATCACAATCTAGTTGATCTGGCACCTGGTGAAGATACTTGTCTAGTTTCCTCTTGAAGACTTCTACACTTGTCTCAGCAGTGTTTCTGACATCTTCTGGTAAGATGTTGAATAATCTGGGACCACGAATGTTGATACAGTGTTCCCTTATTGTGCCCACCGCACCCCTGCTTTTCACTGGGTTTATCTTGCACTTCCATATCTCTCGCACTGAAGAAGACACGATGAAGAACAAGCTTTGTTCATAATAAAGCTTCACTTTATGTAGAGATTTATTAAGTCCAGGCTTTATAAAGCTCTATAAAGAGCGAAACGTTATTTCAATAAAAGTTTGCTGTACAACGTATCTATTCTACTGTGGAGTGTCGGATCCATGTTGTGAGTGTCGTGGTGCAGCCAGGACTTCACCCTGGGGGAGGAAGTTGTGAGTGTCGTGGTGCAGCCAGGACTTCACCCTGGGGGAGGAAGTTGTGAGTGTCGTGGTGCAGCCAGGACTTCACCCTGGGGGAGGAAGGTTAACAGTGAGGGAGGGAAGCAAGGAGGGGGCTTAAAAGTCATATAAATCTGAACAAAAAATAAAAGAAAACGTCTTTAAAAAGCTGTTATCTTTCAGTATACCTTTGATGAGTTTCGAGAGTTTTTCTACTCCCGCAATCCGGCCCTGGGCCAGGCTCGTCTGGTGAAATTTCTTAAAATATCGTGTTTTTGTGGTTAATGGTCAATATAATGTAGTGAAAATCAGGCATTTATTGAAAAATGAGAAGTATTTGCATATGAGGAGGAGGGACAAGTCGATTTATCTGAGCTACTGCCTGATCATATCTTGTATATGCCCTTCAGTCACGGGACTAATCTGATTGCAAATCTCTAGACTTTATTTTGTTTCTGTAAATTGCTTAACTAGGTGTGAACTCACAGTGCGACTGCATACTCTTGACAACTTACAATGCTGTTAGTGTCGTGAATGACTCGTGGCATAGGCTCTTGAAGGCAGTTTATAGGTGTGTCACACTGTTTATGTACACAACGAGCCTTGCTACCACAACCAACACACACACACGACCAGTGCAACTACACATAGATGAGCACAAACCTTCTGTAGGAACAAAGGAGCAAGTATTCAAGGGATTAACCACTGGACAGTGACTGACTGTTCAAGATGTGGCAAGAGGAGCCAGGAAACATAGATGGCAGTAAATAAACACAGCTGCAACTAATGTGACAGTTCATTGTTGCAATGTTCGCTTTCCAGGAGCTTTGTAACGGCCTGATAAAGCTCGTAGAGAGCGAAACGTTGCCACAAAAAAATGTCACATCTGTGTCCATTTTGTTGGTAATTCTACCGTCATCACTAACATAGATGGCAGCTAAAGACACAGACTAACCACAGTGATATATTAAATTACTGCTTTTTCAATCTTAAGGTTTCAAGAGGAGGGCAACACTAGACCAAGTGATGAAGGTAATGGTGTAGCACAATGAATCAGTAAAGCCGGCCGTACGAAGACAAATTAGACACATGTGCGACACTTGGGTCTAATTTATCAACTTGTCGGTTCTCTGAACCACTTATCTCCATTTCGGTCGTAAGAGGTAAAGAGCCAGGAGCTATGGCTCGACCCCTGTAAACAACTGGGAGAGCCACGAGCATAAACACCCCACCCCTCTCCCCCAACAGGTACAAGAATCACTGGACACAATACCAAGTGACATTTAGGGACGTAAGTCTCCGTTACCTCTACTGCAAAGATAACGCAAAAATATCCATAAAAACTAGTTTTATCCCGGGGAGAGTGAAGCAACACAACACCATCATATAGAACACTGTGCTGGTGCTATCCTCCAACTTATACATAATAGTGTACATGTACATTATTGCTAGTGTTCCTGTATAACTATCATATAGAATAGTGTGGCTCATAGTTGGTGGGGTTATCATGTAACTATCATGTAGAACAGTGTGGCTCATAGTTGGTGGGGTTATCATGTAACTATCATGTAGAATAGTGTGGCTCATAGTTGGTGGGGTTATCATGTAACTATCATGTAGAACAGTGTGGCTCATAGTTGGTGGGGTTATCATGTAACTATCATGTAGAACAGTGTTGCTCATAGTTGTGGGCACTGACATCATGGAAGTGTTGCTCATAGTTGTGGGGTTATGTAACTTCAGTGAACAGTGTGGCCATATGGTGTTATCATGTAACCTTGATGATAGTGAAGTAACTATCTGAATGTTGGCTCGGGTTAATTTCGCTATTTTTTCAGAGTGTTTGTTCTGCACATTGTGATATCACCTGTTTACTGTGACCTTATTGCATAATACTTTATAAGCACACTTTTGAAGTATCCACCACGTACCTATCATACAGAATAATGTACTCACTGTTAGTGTTACCACCGTGTGACTATCATTATAGAACACTATACCCCCACACTGTAGGTGTTACCACCGTGTAACTATCATTATAGAACACTATACCCCCACACTGTAGGTGTTACCACCGTGTGACTATCATTATAGAACACTATACCCCCATACTGTAGGTGTTACCAACATGTGACTATCATTATAGAACACTATACCCCCACACTGTAGGTGTTACCACCGTGTAACTATCATTATAGAACACTATACCCCCACACTGTAGGTGTTACCACCGTGTGACTATCATTATAGAACACTATACCCCACACTGTAGGTGTTACCACCGTGTGACTATCATTATAGAACACTATACCCCACACTGTAGGTGTTACCACCGTGTGACTATCATTATAGAACACTATACCCCCACACTGCAGGTATCACCACCGTGTGACTATCATTATAGAACACTATACCCCCACACTGCAGGTGTCACCACCGTGTGACTATCATTATAGAACACTATACCCCCACACTGTAGGTGTTACCACCGTGTGACTATCATTATAGAACACTATACCCCCACACTGTAGGTGTTACCACCGTGTGACTATCATTATAGAACACTATACCCCCCCACTGTAGGTGTTACCACCGTGTGACTATCATTATAGAACACTATACCCCCACACTGTAGGTGTTACCACCGTGTGACTATCATTATAGAACACTATACCCCCACACTGCAGGTGTCACCACCGTGTGACTATCATTATAGAACACTATACCCCACACTGCAGGTGTCACCACCGTGTGACTATCATTATAGAACACTATACCCCCACACTGCAGGTGTCACCACCGTGTGACTATCATTATAGAACACTATACCCCCCCACTGGAGGTGTTACCACCGTGTGACTATCATTATAGAACACTATACCCCCACACTGCAGGTGTCACCACCGTGTGACTATCATTATAGAACACTATACCCCACACTGTAGGTGTTACCACCGTGTGACTATCATTATAGAACACTATACCCCACACTGTAGGTGTTACCACCGTGTGACTATCATTATAGAACACTATACCCCCACACTGCAGGTGTCACCACCGTGTAAGTATCAAAGAATTAGTTTGCTGCACACTGCGGGTGTGCCTAATTTGGTTATAAAACAGCAGCCATGTTGGCCGGGTGGGGCTCAGTAATACACTCTGCCAAAACCTCACCAGGAGATGCTTGGCACACACACCACCAACCACTAGCCAAATCCAAAACACACACATACTAGATATCCCAGCATTCATCTCCTCATCCAACATAAAAACACAAATGCATGAGGTTACCGACGCTTTAAGCTGTGCTGATGACTCCTTCTCTGCCAGACGTAACCCGTACCATTCCTATTTCGTTATTGGTTGCTAACTAAACACACACACACATTATATATATGATAAATTAGACAAATGTGCAACACATTTCGCCACTCAGTGACTTTATCAGTCCAATACAAAAAAAAAAGAATGGTAAAGATCAGAAGTAGTTTGAGGTAATGAGTCTCTGAGCGTGGAGTCGATGTAATGAGTCCATCATGACGGGGTCTTAACACTGGTAACTCCCACAGCAAAACAAAACATACCCTCGTCCTCCAGCCAGCGTGACCAAGCTAACCCTTTAATCTAACTTAACGTTAATTGCAGCCAAATGGCGTACTTCGTTGACAATAGTAAGGGGGGAAAAAAAAGCACCGCTGTACAACAACGTTTCCTTGCAACAAGGCAGCGTGGTTGTGCTGAGGCCCAACTAACACTACACACACAAGCGCTCTCATAATCAAAACTTTTGTCACCTATATATCCTCCTTTAACACTGCTGGAAGTTACTTTAATCAATCACACAATATTCATTTGCCATAATGTTGTACATGAATGGTATACCATACCGACAAGATTAAGAATTAGGCACGTGTGAAACATCTGGGTATCTTGTAGACGTTTCGCCCTCCAGTGGCTTTATTAATGCAAATTCAAGGGCATAATTGGAAGACTGTAGAACTATATACAAAAGATGAGGCAATCAGTGCCTCAGTCTTGTAGTTGAGGAGCACCGTAGTCTTCAAGACTACGGTGCCTCAGTCTTGTAGTTGAGGAGCACTGTAGTCTTCAAGACTACGGTGCCTCATCTTGTAGTTGAGGAGCACTGTGTCTAGACTACGGTGCCTCACCTGTAGTTGAAGCACTGTAGTCTTCAAGACTACGGTGCCTCAGTCTTTAGTTGAGGAGCACTGTAGTCTCAAGACTACGGTGCCTCACTAGTTGAGGAGCACCGTAGTCTTCAAGACTACGGTGCCTCAGTCTTGTAGTTGAGGAGCACTGTAGTCTTCAAGACTACGGTGCCTCAGCCTTGTAGTTGAGGAGCACCGTAGTCTTCAAGACTACGGTGCCTCAGTCTTGTAGTTGAGGAGCACCGTAGTCTTCAAGACTACGGTGCCTCAGTCTTGTAGTTGAGGAGCACTGTAGTCTTCAAGACTACGGTGCCTCAGCCTTGTAGTTGAGGAGCACCGTAGTCTTCAAGACTACGGTGCCTCAGTCTTGTAGTTGAGGAGCACTGTAGTCTTCAAGACTACGGTGCCTCAGCCTTGTAGTTGAGGAGCACTGTAGTCTTCAAGACTACGGTGCCTCAGTCTTGTAGTTGAGGAGCACCGTAGTCTTCAACATTACGGTGCCTCAGCCTTGTAGTTGAGGAGCACCGTAGTCTTCAAGACTACGGTGCCTCAGCCTTGTAGTTGAGGAGCACGTAGTCTTCAAGACTACGGTGCCTCAGTCTTGTAGTTGAGGAGCACTGTAGTCTTCAAGACTACGGTGCCTCAGTCTTGTAGTTGAGGAGCACTGTAGTCTTAAACTACGGTGCCTCAGTCTTGTAGTTGAGGAGCACCGTAGTCTTCAACATTACGGTGCCTCAGCCTTGTAGTTGAGGAGCACCGTAGTCTTCAAGACTACGGTGCCTCAGCCTTGTAGTTGAGGAGCACCGTAGTCTTCAAGACTACGGTGCCTCAGCCTTGTAGTTGAGGAGCACCGTAGTCTTCAAGACTACGGTGCCTCAGTCTTGTAGTTGAGGAGCACTGTAGTCTTCAAGACTACGGTGCCTCAGTCTTGTAGTTGAGGAGCACTGTAGTCTTCAAGACTACGGTGCCTCAGCCTTGTAGTTGAGGAGCACTGTAGTCTTCAAGACTACGGTGCCTCACTTGTAGTTGAGGAGCACTGTAGTCTTCAAGACTACGGTGCCTCAGCCTTGTAGTTGAGGAGCACCGTAGTCTTCAAGACTACGGTGCCTCAGTCTTGTAGTTGAGGAGCACCGTAGTCTTCAACATTACGGTGCCTCAGCCTTGTAGTTGAGGAGCACCGTAGTCTTCAAGACTACGGTGCCTCAGCCTGTAGTTGAGGAGCACCGTAGTCTTCAAGACTACGGTGCCTCAGCCTTGTAGTTGAGGAGCACCGTAGTCTTCAAGACTACGGTGCCTCAGCCTTGTAGTTGAGGAGCACCGTAGTCTTCAAGACTACGGTGCTCCTCAACTCCAAGGTTAAGGTACTGATCACTTCATCTTTTGGAAATAAATGGTATAAAATACCGACACAATGGAAAGATAAAAACATAAGCAGTATAATGTGATCCTTTATTGACAACGTTTCGCCCACGCTGCATGCAGCATTCTCCACCTGTCATAATCCTATAAATACTCATGTATCTTTTTTCCAGGTAGATCTGTTTGTGACTAGATAAAGCCCACTGCGTGGGCGAAACGTTGCCAATAATAAATCACATTATACTGCTTATGTGTTTTTCTTTCCACTTCATCTTTTGCACATAATTCTGCATTCTTCACCTTATATTGTACTGATAAATCCACTGGATGGAGAAACGTCTACAAATAAAGATACCCAGATGTTGCACACGTGTCTAATTCTTCAACATTTTCTATCATATCAAAACAAACACATTAACATAATATTAGCTAAGAGGCTCTCGCCTGGCAACTTAGCTAAGAGGCTCTCTCCTGGCAACTTAGCTAAGAGGCTCTCTCCTGGCAACTTAGCTAAGAGGCTCTCTCCTGGCAACTTAGCTAAGAGGCTCTCTCCTGGCAACTTAGCTAAGAGGCTCTCTCCTGGCAACTTAGCTAAGAGGCTCTCTCCTGGCAACTTAGCTAAGAGGCCTCTCCTGGCAACTTAGCTAAGAGGCTCTCTCCTGGCAACTTAGCTAAGAGGCTCTCTCCTGGCAACAGCTAAGAGGTCTCTCTGGCAACTTAGCTAAGAGGCTCTCTCCTGGCAACTTAGCTAAGAGGCTCTCTCCTGGCAACTTAGCTAAGAGGCTCTCTCCTGGCAACTTAGCTAAGAGGCTCTCTCCTGGCAACAGCTAAGAGGCTCTCTCCTGGCAACTTAGCTAAGAGGCCCCTCCTGGCAACTTAGCTAGAGGCTCTCTCCTGGCAACTTAGCTAAGAGGCTCTCTCCTGGCAACTTAGCTAAGAGGCTCTCTCCTGGCAACTTAGCTAA
This sequence comes from Cherax destructor, assembly GCA_009830355.1. NCBI lineage: Eukaryota > Metazoa > Arthropoda > Malacostraca > Decapoda > Parastacidae > Cherax > Cherax destructor. The sequence goes on from WNWK01002266.1 coordinate 68,684, forward strand.
GAGGCTCTCTCCTGGCAACTTAGCTAAGAGGCTCTCTCCTGGCAACTTAGCTAAGAGGCTCTCTCCTGGCAACTTAGCTAAGAGGCTCTCTCCTGGCAACTTAGCTAAGAGGCTCTCTCCTGGCAACTTAGCTAGGCTCTCCTGGCAACTTAGCTAGAGGCTCTCCTGGCAACTTAGCTAAGAGGCTCTCTCCTGGCAACTTAGCTAGAGGCTCTCTGGCAACTTAGCTAGAGGCTCTCTCCTGGCAACTTAGCTAAGAGGCTCTCTCCTGGCAACTTAGCTAAGAGTCCGGCAACTTAGCTAGAGGCTCTCCTGGCAACTTAGCTAAGAGGCTCTCCTGGCAACTTAGTAGAGGCTCTCTCCTGGCAACTTAGCTAAGAGGCTCTCTCCTGGCAACTTAGCTAAGAGGCTCTCTCCTGGCAACTTAGCTAAGAGGCTCTCGCCTGGCAACTTAGCTAAGAGGCTCTTCTGGCAACTTAGCTAAGAGGCTCTTCTGGCAACTTCGCTGCTCACAATAAAGCAAACTCACAGTTGGAACAAACAGCTGGGTAACTAAATTTGCAGACGATACTAAAACAAGAGCATTGTTGAGGAAGAAGATACAAGGTCAGTATTCAGAAACACTATCTCCCTTTTATGAAGATAATAAGAAAACACACAATATATTGAAGTTAGCTGGCCCAGTGGCTTACGCGACGGTCTGGAGTTCTGAGACTCTCTGACCGCGGGTTCGAACCCCACCCGTGAGTTTCCCCTTCTCCTAATATCATGTTTATTTTTCCCGTATAATCTACCTTTGTCCATAATTACTATCGCATTTGCTTTGTCTGCTTTCGTAAAGTGAATTGTTGATGTAGAGGTGTGAGCAAAGCTTAGACCTCTCCAACACAACTGTCCTCAAAGATTTGTTAAGTTATACCATGAATTAAGGAAAGATCCTGGACTTCACCTTACCAAACAGACAAGTAAATACGATAGTAATTATGGACAAGGTAGATTATAGTGGAGAAATGAACATGATATTAGAAGAGAGAGGAACTGACGTGTAACTTAAAACACACTTCTTTAATGGAAAAACAGACACAAATGCAGTATAATGCGATCGTTTACTGACTACATTTCGTCCACACAATGGGCGAAACAAACAGATATGATATAAATGGTTTAGAAAACCGACATAGGACACGTTCCGCCCGCCAGTGGCTTCTTCAGTCCAGTACAAAGAACGGCGAAAGATGAGGAAGAGAATGAGGCAATCAGTCCCTCAGATCTGTTTGTGACTTGATAAAGCCCACTGTGTGGGCGAAACGTTGTCAATAAAGAATCGCATTATACTGCATCTGTGTCTATTTTTCCATCGTAAGTATATTATACCATTTATCTTCACATCTATAATATAAGGATAAACCATGAACTTATAATTCTAACTGAAACAATGAAAAAGAGGTGAGTGTAAATGACCGAAGATAAACAACGGATAAACAAAGGATATATATATATATATATTATATATATATATATATATATATATATATATATATATATATATATATATATATAAATGAGACATGTGCAACACTTGGGTATCTTAATTGTGGAAACGTTTCGCCCCACAGTGGCTTCATCAGTCCAATACAAAGAAGATAGTGAAGATCAAGATGAGATTAAGGTAATCAGTCCCTCAGTCTGGAGTCGATATAATCAGTCCATCAATCTTGATAAGAATACAGCATATGGCAAAGAAGTGGCGTATACACTCCAGACAGGTGAGGTGAAGCAGTTGTAGGCGGTGTCACCTTGGACAAATCCACAGGTGGAAGTAGGTTAGGCAAGCTTAGAATTTCCTGTATCGTTTCCTCAGTAAAGATACACAAGTGTTGCATATGTGTCTAATATATCAACTTGTCGGTTCTGTGAACTATTTACCTACAGTCAGCAGAAGTAACTGGGTTTGCCCTGCTGAGCAGCAGTTGCAGCCAGTGTTGTTGGACGACGCTCACACGTAAACACTCCCAAGTAGGAAGATAAGTCCAACAACCATCCCATCCATTAATCACAACACAAACACAAAGCTTGACGTGGAGATAGAATATTTCTTTAAGGTTGGTAGTATAAGGTAAGAGATCGCGGCAAGCAGCAACCCTCCAGGGAAGCAGTACCGTCATTACATGTACTTATCAACAGGAAGCCTGGTAAACGTTTTGCACTGGCACAATCACTGGTATTTACTCTCTCGTGAACGTCTAAGATACCAGGTAAATCTTACAAATTTCTGCTTACGGAGCGTAAGCAGAAATTTGTAATATCAAGTGAATTTCTTAGTTGCTATTCGTACGATATTCTGTTTACAACTCATGAGGCGTAGTGTGAGAGCGGGCCGCGGGGGCGATGATGAACAAACCATCAGAGGATATAACACTGTATTACTGTACACAACAGCGCCATTATGGTACATGGTTAATGAAACACCTGTGTAACATTTGGGAATCTTTATTCTGGAAACGTTTCACGAGCTAGTGGCTTCTTCAGTCTTATACAGAGAAAGGTGGAAGACGAGTTTGAGGTAATCAGTCCGTCAGCCTGGAGGCTCAATCTTCCACCTTTCTCTGTAATGGACTGAAGAAGCCACTGGCTGGCGAAATGTTTCTCACAATAAAGATATCCAAATGTTAAACAAGTGTCTCAGTTATCAACTTGTGGGTTTTGTCAACCATTTATGTACATGTTAGCTGACTTTCCTGGTGACACAACTCTCATAGTATAACTTGGTCAGGTTCTTGGTTGATCTCTGCATGTCACCTACCTACCAGCAGTCTACAATACTGCTGCACGTCACCTACCTACCAGCAGTCTACAATACTGCTGCACGTCACCTACCTACCAGCAGTCTACAATACTGCTGCACGTCACCTACCTACCAGCAGTCTACAATACTGCTGCACGTCACCTACCTACCAGCAGTCTACAATACTGCTGCACGTCACCTACCTACCAGCAGTCAACAACACTGCTGCACGTCACCTACCTACCAGCAGTCTACAACACTGCTGCACGTCACCTACCTACCAGCAGTCTACAATACTGCTGCACGTCACCTACCTACCAGCAGTCAACAACACTGCTGCACGTCACCTACCTACCAGCAGTCTACAACACTGCTGCACGTCACCTACCTACCAGCAGTCACAAACTGCTGCACGTCACCTACCTACCAGCAGTCTACAATACTGCTGCACGTCACCTACCTACCAGCAGTCTACAATACTGCTGCACGTCACCTACCTACCAGCAGTCTACAATACTGCTGCACGTCACCTACCTACCAGCAGTCTACAATACTGCTGCATGTCACCTACCTACCAGCAGTCTACAATACTGATAAGAACATAAGAAAGAAGGAACACTGCAGTAGGCCTACTGGCCCATGCGAGGTAGGTCCAAGTCTCCCACCGGCTTAAGCCAATGCCCCGACCCAGCCAGGTCAGGTTACATTCACTTAAGGAAGGAGCACGGCATCTGACCTAGTAGCACAAACTAGTCAGGTCCAACTCACACCCACCCGCACCCACTCATATATTTATCTAGCCTATTTTTAAAACTACACAACGTTTTAGCCTCTATAACTGTACTCGGGAGTTTGTTCCAGTCATCGACAACTCTATTACCAAACCAATGCTTTCCTATATCCTTCCTGAATCTGAATTTATCTAACTTAAATCCATTGCTGCGAGTCCTGTCAATACTAGATATTTTTAGCACGCTATTTACATCACCTTTATTTATTCCTGTTTTCCATTTATACACCTCAATCATATCCCCCCTAATTCTATGTCTTTCTAGAGAGTGCAGATTCAGGGCCCTCAGTCTATCCTCATAGGCAAGATTTCTGATACATGGAATCAACTTAGTCATCCTCCTTTGTACGTTTTCCAGAGCATTTATATCCATTCTGTAATACGGTGACCAAAACTGTGCAGCATAATCTAGATGAGGCCTAACCAAGGATATATAGAGTTGAAGAACAACCTGAGGACTCCTATTATTTATGCTTCTTGATATGAAGCCAAGGATTCTGTTTGCTTTATTGCGAACACTTATGCACTGCTGTCTTGGTTTTAGATTACTGCTAACCAGAACTCCTAAATTCTTTTCGCAATCAGTAGTATTAAGATCTACATTACACACACAACCCGCACATATAAAAGAGAGGAGCTTACGACGACGTTTCGGCCCGACTTGGACCATTTACAAAGTCACACTAACACACAGAGACAGAGGAAGGGTATTTATAGGCAGGCAGACAGGAGGTACAAGAGAGTGGGAAATGTAGGAGTAGTGGTAGTAGTGGTAGTAGTAAGGTAGTAGTAAAGGTAGTAGAGTAGACAGTCATATGGGAAGGAGCACTGCTGAGGCTAGCGACCCGCAAGGGTACGAGAGGAAGAAAAGCGAAAAATGAAGGAAAATACAAGGCAAAGAAAGAACAGAAAGAAAGGAAACCCAAGGAGAAAAGGAAGGGAAGATAAGACAGGAAGGAATCAGGTTAAGTCACGGGTGTTCTGAAGTTTAGAGCATTTAACAATGTAATGAGAGGAAAGCATCAACAGAGACAAAGCCAGGGCTAAGATTCATACAGAAGTTGTGTATAGGGAGGATTCAACCAGGCGGCGACTATGAAAGTTAGACGTAGGGTAGACAGTTTTAGCAGAAGACCAATCAATGGGATGACTGTGATCTCTGACATGACATTATTTAGTTTATATGTGGCATGGTTATTGTCCTGTCCAATATTTAGAACTTTGCATTTATCTATATTAAACTGCATCTGCCACTTCTCCGACCACTGCATCAGTCTATTCAAATCTTCCTGGAGTGCTCTAATGTCCTCATTTGAATTAGGTTGGGCAATTATTCTGTTATTAGGTTGGGCAATTATTCTGTTATTAGGTTGGGCAATTATTCTGTTAGTGGGATGGATTGTGAAGGACCTGCCTAGTATGGGCCAACAGGCCTGCTGCAGTGTTCCTCCTTTCTTATGTTCTTATGTTCTATTTTGGTGTCATCGGCAAACTTGCTTATGTCGCTATTTATTCCCTCATCTATGTCGTTTATGTAGATTGTGAACAACAAGGGGCCCAATACTGACCCCTGTGGAACACCGCTTGTGACACTTCCCCACTCTGATTTCTCCCCATTTATGCAAACTCTCTGCTGCCTATTTGTCAACCATGCCTCTATCCAGGAAAAAATTTCTCCTATTCCGTGTGCCTTAATTTTCCTCAATAGTCTCTGATGTGGGACTCTATCAAAAGCCTTACTGAAGTCCATATACACATCATATTCATTACCATGATCTACCTCCTCAAGTACCTTAGTGAAAAAAGTTATTAAATTTGTAAGGCAGGAACGCCCTTTTGTAAAACCGTGCTGAGATTCATTGATTAATTTATGCTTTTCAAGATGGCTACGAATTGCCTCGGCTATTATTGATTCCATAAATTTTCCCACTATGGAGGTTAGGCTTATTGGTCTATAGTTCGAAGCTAAGGACCTGTCTCCTGCTTTGAAAATAGGTATTACATTTGCAATTTTCCACTTATCTGGCACCATGCCAGTTTGCAGAACAACACGGCTGCATGTCACCTACCTACCAGCAGTCAACAACACTGATGCATGTCACCTACCTACCAGCAGTCAGCAACACTGATGCATGTCACCTACCTACCAGCAGTCAACAACACGGCTGCATGTCACCTACCTACCACCAGTCAATACCTACGGGGAATTACCAACATACCTCTGGCTATACACCAGTAATACACAATACCAACAAGATGAACAATTAGACACATGTCCGACATCTGGATGTCTTCACTTGTAGACGTTTCACCATGCAATGGCTTTATCAGTACATTACAAAGACATAATCTGAAGACAAGAAATATATACATCAGACAGTTGAAGATGAGGTAATCAGTCCCTCAGGCTAGTCACAGGTGATGAGCACCGTAGTCTTCAAGACTACGGTGCTCATCATCCAGATGTTGCACATGTTTTGAATTCATCAGACATCTGGCTGTCTAAAAGAACCCCAATTTAAATAAGTCACTCTGACTTTTTTTGGTTACCCTGGAGGGTTCTCTACACATATGCTGCTATGTATGATAATCAATGTAACTGTATTTGTGTATACCTGAATGAACTTACTGAAGATGGTGGATAGTGGTGACATCATTAAAGACACAAGGTGCCACGCTGACCATGATAACAAGATAGTGGTGAGGCCAGTGTTATCTTATCACAGTACTCTTAGTGCTGTTCTCCTTCCACATCCTCAAACAAGGCTGCATTTTTTTCCCCTCAGCACAAACATTACTTGATAAATTAGACACATATGCAACACTTGGGTATCTTTATTGAGGAAACGTTTCGCCCCACAGTGGCTTCATCAGTGCAGTACAGAGAAGAGTGGTGAAGATCAGAAGGAGTTTGAGGTAATCAGTCACTCAAAGTCCTTCCGATCTTCACCAGTCTCCTCTCCATTGGACTGATGAAGCCACTGTGGGGCGAAACGTTTCCTCAATAAACTCAAGACACCCAAGTGTTGCACATGTGTCTTTATTTATCAACTTGTCGGTTCTGTGAAACACTAGTGTACAAACATTACTTACTGAAGGAACCCTCAATCACCCACAAGTGTTTACCGCTCTCAGCGATATTAACAATAATAACAACGATAATAATAATAATCTCTAGTGGAGTGGCATACTTTTCAGGAGAGTGAATGCTGAAAAATATACAGAAATGAAGTATAATGCGATCCTTTATTGACGTTTCGCCCACATAGTGGGCTTTATCAAGTCACAAACAGATGTACCTGGGTAAAGAGTACACGAGTATAATATAGTGTGGAGAGTCAGGTGGAGAATGTTGGGTGGGTTGTATTAGAGACGAACCTTCACGGAACCAGCTGGTCCCGTGAAACGTTGTGGGTGTGGACGAAACGTTGTCAATAAAGGTTCGCATTATACTGCATTTGTTTTTCTATCGTGTGGGTATTTTATACCATTCATCTGCAGAGTGAATGCTGCTGTAGGTCTCCTGAAGGAACAAGCTGCAGTCATTCTACACTTCCCTGGGTTGAACTTAATTACCTTCCACCCGTATGATCCCTATAAAGTTTAGCACTTCTCAGTGAAAAGCAAGGGTGCGGTGGGCACAATAAGAGAACACTGTATCAACATTCGTGACCCCAGATTATTTAACATCTTACCAGAAGATGTCAGAAACACTGCTGAGACAAGTGTACAAGTCTTCAAGATATCAGAAACACTGCTGGAACAAGTGTACAAGTCTTCAAGATACCAGTAACACTGCTGAAACAAGTGTACAAGTCTTCAAGATACCAGTAACACTGCTGGAACAAGTGTACAAGTCTTCAAGATACCAGTAACACTGCTGGAACAAGTGTACAAGTCTTCAAGATACCAGTAACACTGCTGGAACAAGTGTACAAGTCTTCAAGATACCAGAACACTGCTGGAACAAGTGTACAAGTCTTCAAGATACCAGTAACACTGCTGGAACAAGTGTACAAGTCTTCAAGATACCAGAAACACTGCTGGAACAAGTGTACAAGTCTTCAAGATACCAGTAACACTGCTGGAACAAGTGTACAAGTCTTCAAGATACCAGAAACACTGCTGGAACAAGTGTACAAGTCTTAAAGATACCAGTAACACTGCTGGAACAAGTGTACAAGTCTTCAAGATATCAGAAACACTGCTGGAACAAGTGTACAAGTCTTCAAGATACCAGTAACACTGCTGGAACAAGTGTACAAGTCTTCAAGATATCAGAAACACTGCTGGAACAAGTGTACAAGTCTTCAAGATACCAGTAACACTGCTGGAACAAGTGTACAAGTCTTCAAGATATCAGTAACACTGCTGGAACAAGTGTACAAGTCTTCAAGATATCAGTAACACTGCTGGAACAAGTGTACAAGTCTTCAAGATATCAGAAACACTGCTGGAACAAGTGTACAAGTCTTCAAGATATCAGAAACACTGCTGGAACAAGTGTACAAGTCTTCAAGATATCAGAAACACTGCTGGAACAAGTGTACAAGTCTTCAAGATATCAGAAACACTGCTGGAACAAGTGTACAAGTCTTCAAGAGGAAACTGGACAAGTATCTTCACCAGGTGCCAGATCAACCAGGCTGTGATGGATATGTGGGTCAGAGGGCTTCCAGCAGCAACAACCTGGTTGACCAGGCTAGCGCCACACTAGCCTGGCCCATGACCGGACTTTGCGAGTAGTAAGGCTCTCGAAACTCATTAAAGGTATATCCCTATAAATGTAATAATAACAACAACAATAATAATATAATAATAATAATAATAATAATAATAATAATGTACGACAGTGTGCTATTTACAAATATATTTAAGAGTAACAATTAAAAATTGTTTGAGCATTATCCTCATCGTCTACCATTTCTGGAGAAAGGGATGCAATCAAGTTTGATCCACGGAAGGGGAGGGTATTCCCAGTTTCTTGGATCAAGAGCCGTGAAACTTGAAGAGCTGGGACCATGGAGTAATCAAACCATGAAGAGTGACCATCAAGTGTAACACACAGATGTAACACTGGTCCCCTGCAACACTCACTATATTAACCTGACCATGAAGGGTGACCATCAAGTGTAACACACAGATGTAACACTGGTCCCCTGCAACACTCACTATATTAACCTGACCATGAAGGGTGACCATCAAGTGTAACACACAGATGTAACACTGGTCCCCTGCAACACTCACTATATTAACCTGACCATGAAGGGTGACCATCAAGTGTAACACACAGATGTAACACTGGTCCCCTGCAACACTCACTATGTTAACCTGACCATGAAGGGTGACCATCAAGTGTAACACACAGATGTAACACTGGTCCCCTGCAACACTCACTATATTAACCTGACCATGAAGGGTGACCATCAAGTGTAACACACAGATGTAACACTGGTCCCCTGCAACACTCACTATATTAACCTGACCATGAAGGGTGACCAAGTGTAACACACAGATGTAACACTGGTCCCCTGCAACACTCACTATATTAACCTGACCATGAAGGGTGACCAAGTGTAACACACAGATGTAACACTGGTCCCCTGCAACACTCACTATATTAACCTGACCATGAAGGGTGACCATCAAGTGTAACACACAGATGTAACACTGGTCCCCTGCAACACTCACTATATTAACCTGACCATGAAGGGTGACCATCAAGTGTAACACACAGATGTAACACTGGTCCCCTGCAACACTCACTATATTAACCTGACCATAAATGGTGACCATCAAGTGTAACACACAGATGTAACACTGGTCCCCTGCAACACTCACTATATTAACCTGACCATGAAGGGTGACCAAGTGTAACACACAGATGTAACACTGGTTCCCTGCAACACTCACTATATTAACCTGACCATGAAGGGTGACCAAGTGTAACACACAGATGTAACACTGGTTCCCTGCAACACTCACTATATTAACCTGACCATGAGGGTGACCATCAAGTGTAACACACAGATGTAACACTGGTTCCCTGCAACACTCACTATATTAACCTGACCATGAAGGGTGACCATCAAGTGTAACACACAGATGTAACACTGGTCCCCTGCAACACTCACTATATTAACCTGACCATGAAGGGTGACCATCAAGTGTAACACACAGATGTAACACTGGTCCCCTGCAACACTCACTATATTAACCTGGCCATGAAGGGTGACCATCAAGTGTAACACACAGATGTAACACTGGTTCCCTGCAACACTCACTATATTAACCTGGCCACCACATGCATGTGAATCGATGGTTGAGTCGTGTTCTGGGGTATTATACAAGGTTATGATTTAACGTGACCCCGGTCAGGAAACACCTCGTCGACTCCAAACGTCTACTGGTAGTAATAGAACCTCGTCTATTTCCTTTCCACAACTCCACCCCCCCCAAAATAACTACACACATCTTACATGATATATTGTTTATAGGACGGAGGGGTAAGCCCGGGCAAGGCCTCCGTCACATAACCAAAAGCTCTACTGTATGACCAACACCAGAAGCAGTAGGAAATTTCCACGTTTCTCCTGACATACCTGTGACCTGTATTCGCCTATTTGTGGCTGCAGGGGTCGATTCACCGCTCCTGGCCCGCCTAGTCGCTGGAAACCAGAAAAACGGGAAGAAAACAAAACTAAAAAAAAACAATAAGAGAACAAGTGGAAGCCAGAAAAACAAGAGAAAAATAGGAAACCACGAAAAAAGAGAACAAACTGAAACCAGGAAAACAAGAAAAGGACAAGTAGAATAACAGCTGTCAGTCGGTAATAAACAGAAGGTAGACTAACAGCTGTCAGTCGGTAAATAAACTGAAAGTATAATAACAGCTGTCAGCGTAAAAACGGGTAACAGCTGTCAGTCAGTAATAAACTGAAGGTATAATAACAGCTGTCAGTTAAAAACTGAAGGTATAATAACAGCTGTCAGTCAAGGTAAATAACAGCCTGAAAAGAAGGTATAATAACAGCTGTCAGTCAGTAAATAAACTGAAGGTATAATAACAGCTGTCAGTCAGTAAATAAACTGAAGGTATAATAACAGCTGTCAGTCAGTAAATAAACTGAAGGTATAATAACAGCTGTCAGTCAGTAAATAAACTAAAGGTATAATAACAGCTGTCAGTCAGTAAATAAACTGAAGGTATAATAACAGCTGTCAGTCAGTAAATAAACTAAAGGTATAATAACAGCTGTCAGTCAGTAAATAAACTAAAGGTATAATAACAGCTGTCAGTCAGTAATAATAGGATACTAACAGCTGTCAGTCAGTATAACTAAGTATACAATGTCAGTCAGTAAATAAACTGAAGGTATAACAACAGCTGTCAGTCAGTAAATAAACTGAAGGTATAATAACAGCTGTCAGTCAGTAAATAAACTGAAGGTATAACAACAGCTGTCAGTCAGTAAATAAGCTCATTCTCCCACAACGAATGATAAATATTCTGATTTGAACTCTCGTTTTTTTCCCGACAGTCTCGCTGCCAGACGCACACCACTCATTAATGTGTGATTAAACGTACATCTTTACTAGTTTCTGCAACCTACCTTAAAAAAAAAAAGAGTATAGTAAGTACAATAAGTGTAAGAGGCCACCGACTTTTCAACGTCCTTCCTTCGCGCAAAAGAGGAATTATCAAGAGACCTTCGGCTGTATCTAAATAGACAATTTGATAAGTTCCCCAAGTCAGTTCCTGACCAGCCGGGATGTGGTTCCTAACTCACGAAATCGTAATGACACGATTGCAAACAAACCATACCACGGGTGGGGTTAGAACCCGCGATCAGAGAGTCTCAAAGCTCATATGGTGTAGAAATATACCTAGTTGGACAAATCTTATTGTAGCCAGGTGGCCCACTGGCTAACGCGACGGTCTGGAGTTTTGAGACTCTCTGATCGCGGGTTCGAACCCCACCCGTGGTATGGTTGGTGGTTCGTAAGTTGGACTGCGTGCGGCCAGCAGCAACAGCCTGGGGGAATCAAGCCTTGATCCACCAGAAGACCTAGTCTGGCACCGGCCGCGGCGGGAAGGGGGGCACGGTAAATTGTAATAATGTTGATAGAACTACAGACAATATGTTAGGTAACAGGACACAAAGTCCAACTAATGTGACATTTTATTGTGGCAACGTTTCGCTCTCCAGGAGCTTTGTCAAGGCCATAAGGGCTTGATAAACCTCCTGGAGCGAAACGTCGCCACAATAAAATGTCATATTAGTTGCAATTACGTCCTTTTACCTAACATCCTTCAGGTAATGTAGGAAAATGAGAATCAATTAGGCCTGTTGTTGACTCCTGTATCCCCCCCATGTGCAACAGTTGGGTATCTTTATTGTGGAAACGTTTCACCACACGGTGGCTTCATCAGTCCTATACAAAGAAGAATGGTGAAGATCAGAGGGAGTTTGAGGTAATCAGTCCCTCAGTCTGGAGTCGATGTAATCAGTCCACCAATCTTGATAAGAATACAGCATGAGGTGAAGCAGTTGTAGGCGGTGTCACCTTGGACAAATCCACAGGTGGAAGTAGGTTAGGCAAGCTTAGAATTTCCTGTATCGTTTCCTCAGTAAAGATACACAAGTGTTGCATATGTGTCTAATATACCAACTTGTCGGTTCTGTGAACTATTTATCTACATGTCTGCTAGACACGTATAACACACGATGCTGTCAGCACGCAGAGTGGATGATACAACACAGCAGTGTCTGCTAGACACGTATAACACACGATGCTGTCAGCACGCAGAGTGGGTGATACAACACAGCAGTGTCTGCTAGACACGTATAACACACGATGCTGTCAGCACGCAGAGTGGGTGATACAACACAGCAGTGTCTGCTAGACACTTATAACACACGATGCTGTCAGCACGCAGAGTGGGTGATACAACACAGCAGTGTCTGCTAGACACGTATAACACACGATGCTGTCAGCATGCAGAGCGGATAATACAACACAGCAGTGTCTGCTAGACACTTAACACACGATGCTGTCAGCACGCAGAGCGGATGATACAACACAGCAGTGTCTGCTAGACACGTAACACACGCTGCTGTCAACATCTAGAACGGATGATAGTTCACATTTGGTGACCTTTAGCCACAATCACTTTCTCTGTGTGCCGGACCCGCCCGCCATTACCCTAGTTGATCACGTGGCACCCCTGCCATGCTACCATACACCCAGCCTCCCATACATAACCAGCATATCGCTTCCAACAAATTACGACACTCTGCTGTCAGATATTAATCTCCCGTTTATAAACTTAGTTACAAGAGAGAGAGAGAGAGAGAGAGAGAGAGAGAGAGAGAGAGAGAGAGAGAGAGAGAGAGAGAGAGAGAGATGTCTCAGGACTCGTCTTCTGGATAACTACAGTGTAATAAACACTTATCAATGTTCAATAATAACCCACGTGGACAAAGAAACTCATAAGATTAATTGATGTATATATTTCGACCACCTTCTGGGATCTTCACCTACCGAAGATGATCCCAGAAGGGGGTCGAAATACACAGACCAATTATTCTTCAGTTTCCGACTCGTCTTTTCTTTAAGTATTGCAGGGTAGAGGAGACATGATGGTTGCCTTTACATCTCCTGAGAATCTTTCTTTAAGTTTGCTAACCCAATGTCAATTTCTTTACGCTTCTTGCACATTTTTAAATACTATTACCATTATTCGATACAGAAAGGCCCCGCTTATACAGCAGGTTAGGTTCCGGGCTACTGCCATAAAGCGGGGCCTGCCTGGATTAGGTTAAGCTAGGTTAGGCGTTAGGTTACCTAAACCTGTGAAAAAAAATATGGTAGCCACTAATAAAAATAAAAATCCGGCAGTGATAGGTCTGGCAACGAAGTAAGCGAAGAAAAGCAGCAAACGTTCAAAACGGAACGTGTATGACTGGCGATGTGACAAGAGTTTTAGCAGCAACACTGCACATGACCTGTCAACACCCTTACATGGTGCACTTACCCAAGTCAATGTTAGACAACAAAATGCTTATTAACGCCAGGAAACCGGCTCTTGGATACACCCAAGGTATTACATGGTAGCAGCTGATCAACCATTCTCTACAGTAGATGTAATAATACCCAAGATGCCAGAAAACAATGCCCTTCAAGTGGAAACTGGATAAGTATCTTCACCAAGTGCCAGATCAACCAGGTTGTGATGGATGTGTAGGGCAGCGGGTCACCAGCAGCAACAGCCTGGATAACCAGGCAAGCACCGGACGAGCCTGGCCTACAGCCGGGCTCCGGGAGTAGAACTCTGGGAACTCATTAAAGGTAAAAGGTAAGGATACATCCATGCACGTGGCCCATGAAGAGAGTGGCAGCCATGTCTGCTATAGACCAAGTTTGCTTCAACAGCCTTCACCTTTGCATCTGCCCGTTCATTTCCAGTGACACCAACAAAACTACATGTCAGTGCCGCACGTGGAGGCGGGGAACCACTCCTGGATCTTTTGGACACATGGTGGACGGGGTAGGTTGATGGGGGAGGGGAAAGGTAGGGAAGGAGGAGGGAAGTGTTGGAGTCTGAGGGGAGGGGGAAGAGCGCTCGTAAATCATGGTTATTGTTATTACTGTGCTCAATCAGAACTCATGCGATGGTGTTTCCGTGGCGGGGTAACCTGACAAGTGTTGTGAGTTCTAGTGCCAAGTCATCATCACAGCAACACTCCAAGGTTGCAAGAGTCGAACTTTACCCACACAAAAAAGCACAATTAATCAAGGTCACTACCACACTCACTTGACCCTCTATAAAACAGTGCAATTACCAATGTGGCCCGTAGCCTCGTAGGCAACGCTCTTGCTTCACACGTTGAGTGTCCGTGGCTCGATCCCCAGCTATGGTGGAAACAATGGGCGTGTTTCCTCACAACTGTTGTCCCGTTCACCTAGCAAGCAAGTAGGTACCTGGGTGTTAGTGGACTGGTATGGGTTGCATCCTAGGGAACAAGATTTAAGGACCCCAATAAGAGTCCGTGGATGACGCACGGCCTTCCTTGGGTTATCCTGGGTGCCTAACCCGGATAATCCTTAAACAGAAGAACAGTGACTACCGTACCTGCAACAATTCACTAATAATAGAAAACAATTAAGATATTTGAGACATTGTTTTGCTTCGTGCTGGACCATCGTCGAGTCGCTGCTCTCCATACTATGTATTAATAGGCATTTGATCCTCTGCTCTTGCTTGAGACGAACCCCTCAAGGGAGGTTCCTTCACGCTGGTGAGGGGCTCTTGATCTAGGGAATTGGATCTGTGCTCCAGTTACCTGAACTGAGCCTGAATGCCTTCCATCCCCCCCCACTGGCGCTGTATAATCCCTACGGGTTTAGCGCTCCCATGATGATACATGGGAGTTGTTGATGAATTAGACACTTGTGCAATGCTTGGATATCTTTACTGTGGAGACGTTTCGCCACACAGTGGCTTCATCAGTCCAATACAGAGAAGAATAGTTGAAGATCAGAAAGAGTTTGAGGTAATCAGTCCCTCAGCCTGGAGTCAATGTAATCAGTCCATCAATCTTATCAAGATTGATGGACTGATTACATCGACGCCAGGCTGAGGGACTGATTACCTCAAACTCCTTCTGATGTTCAACCATTCTTCTCTGTGTTGGACTGAGGAAGCCGCTGGTGGGCGAAACGTTTCCACAATGAAGACACCCAAGTGTTGCACAAGTGTCAAATTCATCAACCTGTCGGTTCTCCGAACCATTCATCAACACCAGCAGTTATTGTATTACTTAAGGCAGGTCATTATTTGACTGATGATCCACCTCACTGGGTGACTGTTGTCTGCAACCTAACTACAGTACCCTTATTAATGCGGCCCCTTATCTACCCCTCATCAACAAGGTAGACAGAGACAGGATGTTCCAGAGATGGGACACAGCAACAAGGGGTCACAGTTGGAAGTTGAAGACTCAGATGAATCACAGGGATGTTAGGAAGTATTTCTTCAGTCATAGAGTGGTCAGGAAGTGGAGGCAGGATCCATACATAGCTTTAAGAAGCTCATGGAGCAGGAAGAGTGACCTAGTAGTGACCAGTGAAGAGGCGGGGCCAGGAGCTGTGAATCGACCCCTTCAACCACAACTAGGTGAGTACATTCACCTGAGGAAAGGGGAAAGGAGAGTCCAGATAGCGCCAAAAATACTTTGACCCTCGTGAAGGTGACTCATCTACTCATGAAAGTGACACATCTACTCATGAAGGTGACACATCTACTCATGAAGTGACACATCTACTTATGAAGGTGACACATCTACTTATGAAGGTGACACATCTACTAATGAAGGTGACACATCTACTAATGAAGGTGACACATCTACTCATGAAGATGACACATCTACTCATGAAGATGACACATCTACTCATGAAGGTGACTCATCTACTCATGAAAGTGACACATCTACTCATGAAGGTGACACATCTACTAATGAAGGTGACACATCTATTCATGAAGGTGACACATCTACTCATAAAGGTGACACATCTACTCATGAAGGTGACACATCTACTCATGAAGGTGACACATCTACTCATAAAGGTGACACATCTACTCATGAAGGTGACACATCTACTCATAAAGGTGACACATCTACTCATAAAGGTGACACATCTACTCATGAAGGTGACACATCTACTCATAAAGGTGACACATCTACTCATAAAGGTGACACATCTACTCATAAAGGTGACACATCTACTCATGAAGGTGACACATCTACTCATAAAGGTGACACATCTACTCATAAAGGTGACACATCTACTCATGAAGGTGACACATCTACTCATAAAGGTGACACATCTACTCATGAAGGTGACACATCTACTCATGAAGGTAACACATCTACTCATGAAGGTGACACATCTACTCATGAAGGTGACACATCTACTCATGAAGGTGACACATCTACTCATGAAGGTGACACCGCACGTCCCCCCCCACGCACGTTAGTGTTGGATGAGGGAGACGGGGGTGGGTTCCATCACCCTGGCCACTACTACTACAACACAACACATACGCATTGATTAACAATAGCCACTTTACCAGGCCACACGCGCCTTCCACCATAACACCTCCAGCTAGTGTGGGCTCTCCCGAGACACCCTCTAGCTCCTGGGCTCGCTTATAACTTCGAGTGACGTTGTTCAACCGTCTTATTTGGAGGACAGTTCGCCTACTATACCACAGGTAAGTTTATTTAGTAGAAGTATATATAAGTACATAGTAACATATGCAATACAATCACAATAAATACGTGACAGTAAACACGTGACATCACAATATACAAAACAACCACTGTAAAAAACAGCGAAATTTCAAGCGCTTTCATCATTTTTCACATTGTCAAGGTCTTTGATGTGAGAAAAATACGAAAGCGCTTGGAATTTGACTATTTTTTTCAGAGTGGCTGTTTTGCATATAATAATACATGTGTAAATTATCTTGGATAACCAAAACAATCAAAGTGACTTATTTGCATTGGCGTCCTGGTACTATATTACAAGTCACATGTACTTCAGTTAGTATGGATCTGTATACATATGCTCAGGCGCGTGTATACAAACCTAGTTAAGTTCTACAGGAGTAACTTCTAGCTGCTGGGCCCGCTCATAACTTTACATCACGGTGCCCCGTGGCCTGGTGGCAAAAGCTCTCGCTTCACACGGTGAGGGTCAGGGTTCGATTCCCGGCGAAGGGGTGGAAACATTGGGCGTGTTTCCTTACACCGGTTGTCTATGTTCACCCATCAGTAAAATGGGTACCTAGGTGTTAGTGGACGGGTGTGGGTCGCATCCTGGGACAAAACTGACCTAATCTGCCCGAAATGTTCAGCATAACAAGGGGCTTTCTATATAGTAGTATGTCATTGATGTCAGCTATGGTCTGTATACCTTGTACATGTACTTGTAGTAAATAAAGATATTATTATTATTATTATTATTATTATTGGAATGATTCAGCCGCAACTGACCTTACCTGAGCATGGTTTCCAGGACCATATGTTTCTACCAGGTAAACTACTTACGACCCGTGCCTGGAGGTTACCCTCATTTTTAGTAGTAGACTAAGACAACTCCAGCCCACTTTAATCAA
Organism: Cherax destructor; assembly: GCA_009830355.1. Taxonomy (NCBI): domain Eukaryota; kingdom Metazoa; phylum Arthropoda; class Malacostraca; order Decapoda; family Parastacidae; genus Cherax; species Cherax destructor. The sequence goes on from WNWK01002266.1 coordinate 86,444, forward strand.
ACTGACGTCTGCAACAAGACTAAGACAAGAACTTCAGTCAGTCTTGATCAAACTGAGGCCATATAAAATATATCTAGCTAAGAGTTTACGTGAAATCTAGTTTATTTTTTCTTGAAGTGTGTGAGACAATCTCCAGGTGACCTCGTGCACAGCCACCGTCCATCCAGAGCCCTGGCTGCCACTTCACAGCCACCGTCCATCCAGAGCCCTGGCTGCCACTTCACAGCCACCGTCCATCCAGAGCCCTGGCTGCCACTTCACAGCCACCGTCCATCCAGAGACTGCTGCCACTCCCCGTCCATCAGACCCTGGCTGCCACTTCACAGCCACCGTCCATCCAGAGCCCTGGCTGCCACTTCACAGCCACCGTCCATCCAGAGCCCTGGCTGCCACTTCACAGCCACCGTCCATCCAGAGCCCTGGCTGCCACTTCACAACCACCGTCCATCCAGAGCCCTGGCTGCCACTTCACAGCCACCGTCCATCCAGAGCCCTGGCTGCCTTCAAGAGGACACCTCGCCAGTTCTTGATCAGCCGAACTGTGGTACAGACGTTGGACTGCGTGCAGCTAGTACCACCTGCCTGATTCATCAGGCCATCCACGGGGAGGCTGGTTTGGGACCGCATCGCGGGGGCGCTGACCGTACCCCCGAACAAACTCCAGGGCAGACTAAATCTGATCACAAACACCTCATACTAAAGGCGCTGGATGGCCCCAGCGGGTTTACCGTAGAATTATTTTATATTCACGAGGGAGTGCTAAACTTGTAAGGATCGTTTAAAAAACTAGCTGGAGTGTAGTTTAGCTGGCGAGGTGCAAGTTTTGCCACAACACCAGAGTGTGATTAATGATGACCCTCCTGTGCTTAACTACATGACAGCTACTTAAGAGTTCAGTGAACAACAGGAGAGGCAGCAAGTGAAGCAAGAGTATGGAAAGGCAGGTAGGTAATGCAAGCAGGAAGGCAGGTAGGTAACGCAAGCAGAAAGGCAGGTAGGTAACGCAAGCAGAAAGGCAGGTAGGTAACGCAAGCAGAAAGGCAGGTAGGTAACGCAAGCAGAAAGGCAGGTAGGTAACGCAAGCAGAAAGGCAGGTAGGTAATGCAAGCAGAAAGGCAGGTAGGAAATGCAAGCAGGAAGGCAGACAGGCATCAACAACCTCACAGGTCGAGACAAGTATAATAATGTGATCAATCAGGCTGTCAGGCTGGTTCTTGGCATGACAATGTAATGAATCAACTACAATTTGACAAGTTACATTTTCCTCCCCTCCCCCCACCTGTGCCTGTGTGTGTGTCTTGTCTACCAAGAAGGTAGACAAGACCTCGAAGGTAGACAAGACCTCCCAGAAGGTAGACAAGACCTCCCAGAAGGTAGACAAGACCTCCTAGAAGGTATACAATACCTCCAAGAAGGTAGACAAGAAATTCAAAAGGGTAAACAAGACCTCCCAGAAGGTAGACAATGCATATAAACAATGTATAAACAACTTGAAAGACAGCCAAAATGAGCATAAAAAGTCACAGCAGCGTTGTTACTGACACTGGTCCAAGAAGGGGCAAAACGTCGTCATAAGGCTCGTCTCCCAAGTGCGGGCTTTGGGCGAAACGTAGCCATAATAATATCTTTATTTCTACAAATACATGTACAAGGTATACAGACCATCTGATATCAATGACATACTACTACATAGAAAGCCGCTTGTTATGCTGAGCATTTCCCGCAAATTAGGTCAGTTTTGTCCCAGGATGCGACCCACACCAGTCGACTGACTCCCAAGTACCCATTTTACTGATAGGGAACATAGACAACCGGTATAAAGAAACACGCCCAATGTTTCTACTCTCCCTGGGAATCGAACCCAGACCCCTCGCCGTGCGAAGCGAGAGAGGGCACCGTGGCCTGGTGGCTACAGCAGAAAAGAACAAAATACGAAAGTCAAATAAAGGGAGGAGAGAGAGAGAGACGGAGAGAGGATAGAGGGTACTGGTCATTCAGAAGGCCGGAGTCTTCATGAAGGGTAGCTACCCATGGGGGAGGTTATAGAGGAAGGGGAGAGGGCTGGGGAGTAGGAATAATGAGGGCACTGGAGGGAGGGGGATCATCCCCCCCCGTCTGGACGAGCAGTACCCAGAAGGGTTGTGGGTCACCATCCTTACCAATAATATACAGTGTAGAAGGTTCTATAAATACAGGGTAGCGTCTACTGGCCAGGGTAGCGTGTGTGTACTCACCTATATGCTGTTGCAGAGGTTGATTCACAGCTCCTGGCCCCGTTCTTCTACTAGGTCCACACTCTCTCCCGGCTCCAAGAGCCTTAACGTCTTCTTCTTAAAACTATGCATGGATCCTGCCTCTACTCTTTCACTACCTTTGTGTGTGTACTCACCTATATGTGGTCGCAGGGTCGATTCATAGCCCCTGGCCCCGTCTCGTCACTGGTCGCTACTGGGTCACTCTTCCTGCTCCATGAGCTTTATCATACCTCTTCTTAAAGCTATGTATGGGTCCTGCCTCCACTACATCATGTGTGTGAGTGTATGTACTCAGATTTGTTTGCAAGGGTAGTCTCAGCTCCTGGCCCCAACTTCAGCGACTGGTTATGTTAATGACTAGCTTCGAGAGCCCCAGTATATCTACTCTTACAATATTATGCGCGTTCGAGTGTTCTTTAATTATCATCAAGTACACAAATACATTTTACTAAACACTTAAACACTTCCAGTACGTACTGAGTTTCTTATACACAGGTCTGAAGTGTTTCCTTCCACACAATAATACATTTCAGCAGAGGTACTGGAGTTTCTAACACTTTCCTGGATGCCACCCACAACAACCAGCTAAAACACACGCCGTGAAAATGTTCTCCTTTTGCTTATTTGGTGGTTTAATTTCCACCTTATGTGGTGTTATTGTCACACCTTGTAGAATATATACAAGACATAAATAACGTTTAAACCCTATTAATCTCCTTACAAGAGAAATAAAAACACAGGTATCTATTCTTACTGGTAGTAGCACGAGTGCAAGCCAACTTTCCCACATGTTTCGAACCCTGGACTTCGTAAATGTGAGTGAAACGTTCTGAGCAGTGAGGTAGCGGGCACAGCGTGAGGGGGTAAGTGTAAGGCAGGGAGTGGTTGAAGGTAGGGAGGGTTGAGAGGGAGAGGGGGGTTAGTTTACAGGAGCAGGAGACTAATACTGATGAGAGGAGTGGTGCGCGAAGGTCTGGCCTGAGTGCACAACTCGCTGGCTGAACATGTGTAAAAACTTGACCCCCAGCCCGGCCAGGCCACCCACTGGTGGTGCAGCGCCCTCACTGCTACACCACCACCAGTGGTGCCCTCACTAAGCTGCTACCTACCACACCAACACTGGAGCAGCGCCCTCACTCCTACACCACCACCAGTGGTGCCCTCACTACGCTGCTACCTACCACACCAACACTGGTGCAGCGCCCTCACTGCTACACCACCACTGGTGGTGCAGCGCCCTCACTAAGCTGCTACCTACCACACCAACACTGGTGCAGCGCCCTCACTCCTACACCACCACCAGTGGTGCCCTCACTAAGCTGCTACCTACCACACCAACACTGGAGCAGCGCCCTCACTTCTACACCACCACCAGTGGTGCCCTCACTACGCTGCTACCTACCACACCAACACTGGAGCAGCGCCCTCACTTCTATACCACCACCAGTGGTGCCCTCACTACGCTGCTACCTACCACACCAACACTGGAGCAGCGCCCTCACTCCTACACCACCACCAGTGGTGCCCTCACTACGCTGCTACCTACCACACCAACACTGGTGCAGCGCCCTCACTTCTACACCACCACCAGTGGTGCCCTCACTAAGCTGCTACCTACCACACCAACACTGGAGCAGCGCCCTCACTTCTACACCACCACCAGTGGTGCCCTCACTACGCTGCTACCTACCACACCAACACTGGTGCAGCGCCCTCACTTCTACACCACCAACAGTGGTGCCCTCACTAAGCTTCTACCTACCACACCAACACTGGAGCAGCGCCCTCACTTCTACACCACCACCAGTGGTGCCCTCACTACGCTGCTACCTACCACACCAACACTGGTGCAGCGCCCTCACTCCTACACTGGTGCCCTCACTAAGCTTCTACCTACCACACCAACACGTAGGAAGCAAGGTTAGGAAGATTATCGGGAAAATGGATAAGGAAGAGCAGGGGCGACAATGATGCGTAATCAAGAGGACGAAGGGAGAAAGAAACAACCAGAGAGGAAGGAGGTAGGGTGGAAGGTTGACGAAGGGGAATTAATAAGAAAAGAAGTGAGAATGAAGGTAGGGAAATAGGAGGGCTGAATGATGGTGTAGTCAAGATAAGGAGAGGAAAATCATAAGAATAAGAGCCCGAATACACAGAAAAGCAAAATAGATAACATGAGGCCTTGATTGACCAGGAGACCTGGTGTGGGACCTGGCCGCAGGGGCGCTGACCACGGAAAACATCCTTCAGGTATATAGCAGGTAGGAGGCTAAATTTCTCAAGGCAAAACAGACGTCATTCTTCCTCTTTAAGTGGCATGTAACTTAACAAATCTTTGATGACAATTGTGTTGTAGAGGTGTGAGCAAAGCTGAAAGATTTGTCTGCAACACAATTGTCATCAAATATTTGTTAAGTTATACCATGAATTAAGGAAAGATCCTGAACTTCACCTTACCAAACAAAGCAAATGCGATAGTAATTATGGACAAGGTAGATTATAGGGAAAAAATTAACATGTTATTAAAAGACTGGGGACCTTACATGTCCCTTAAATCACTTGTTTCGCCCAGGCTGGAATACTGCTGTACACTAGCAGCCTCAATTAAAACAGGCCAAACTGCATATCTGGAGAACGAGTCTTCACTGCATGTGCAAGTTTAGTCAAACACTTCAATTACTGGGAACGTTTGAAACAGGCGAGAAATATACATTATAATTTAGACCAATGATGACCCTTTCTAAATCACTTGTTCTAGGTTGGAATACAGCCTAGATGTAGAAATGTACAGAGATATATATCATAATCTATATCTGGAAAATTCTAGAGGGACTGGTCCCAAATCTGCACACACAAATCACTTCCTATAAAAGCAAAAGACTCGGCAGACGATGCAATATGCCCCAAATGAAAAGCAGGGGTGCCGTGAGTACACTAAGAGAAAACGCAATAAGTGTCAGGGGCCCAAGACTGTTCAACAGCCTCCCATCACACATAAGGAGGATTAAAAATACAGCCCTGGCTGCCTTCAAGAGGGAACTGGACAGATGCGTAAAGCCAATGCCTGACCAGCCGGGCTGTAGTTCGTACGTTGGATTGCGTGTGGCCAGTAGTAATAGCTTGGTAAATAAGGCCCTGATCCACCGGGTCGCGGGGAGTGTTGACCCCCGGAACACCCTGCATGTAGGTAGGTAGATCATTCACAGGGAGGGAGGGGCTGTAAGAATATTTTATTAACAATTTGGTTCATGTACTTCCCTCCATGTCCATCCCCTTGCCATTACAGGTCTAGGGATAGAGGTTAGGTTGAGGGGTAGGTGTAAAATCTTGAGGTAGGGTTGGGGGAGTGGGCAACATACCTACCACCCCTGCACTGGGGTAGAGGGGAGTGGGCAACATACCTGCCACCCCTGCACTGGTCAACTACAACAACTGACACCTGGTGCAGTCTTCAACACAAGGCAGGGAGGGCAGCACGACACACATTCACTTAACTGCCTAACACTCACAATTTTGGGGATAACTAACCAAAACTAGAATTTGTGGGTTAATTTATGACAAGCAGAAATTACAGGATAACTTGATGATTACAAGATAACAGAATGAAGTGCTGCCAACTGTGCCTTGCGGACCAGCTTTGTAACCCCTGACTGCCTTGTATGTTATATATATCTCTTAATAACTTCTGGGATCATCGTCCCCACGGCGCGCTCTCAGATAGGACCTCCTAAATTATTAATATTACTGGAATAACAACTACTAAAAATAAGAATACAATGTATGTAAACAGAAATTTATAAAATTTACCTGTCATCTTACAAGTCCGTGAACCCTTGTAGGTTTAGCGCTTATCATTAAAATAATAATAATAACAATGATGATGATAATAATTTACCTGTCATCTTACAAGTTCGTGAACCCTTGTGGGTTTAGCGCTTATGATTAAAATAATGATAATAATAATAATAATACCAACAGTTTGTCCTTGAGACCGTTTAAGGTTCTGCACTGCTTTCAGAGTGCAAAACCTTTAACAAGTTTCCGTCTTGCCACTCATAACAGGAGGGTAGCACCTCCCTAGATGGCTGGTGTCTAGCAACCTACTACCAGGCATCTTGCATGCTCACGACCAGGTGCCAAATTATCAGTATGGATATCGGTATCGGCAAAAAAAAGGTCCTGCCAGAGTGCAAAACGTTTAACAGGCTAATACTGTACTTGTATATGACAGGACGTAAACTTGTTTCAGTGTATAAAAACCATGAATTATTTTTATCCCTACCTTTTATGTGACGAGGTGAGGGCCACAGGTAACTGTAAATAATGATAAGTCAACAAGTAAACAGACGAAACAATGGTTTACATACGGCGTGAGGAGACAGGGAGTGAACAAGCCAGAGACAGGGAGTGAACAAGCCAGAGGCAGGGAGTGAACAAGCCAGAGGCAGGGAGTGAACAAGCCAGAGGCAGGGAGTGAACAAGCCAGAGGCAGGGAGTGAACAAGCCAGAGACAGGGAGTGAACAAGCCAGAGACAGGGAGTGAACAAGCCAGAGGGAGAGAGTGAACAAGCCAGAGGGAGAGAGTGAACAAGCCAGAGGGAAAGAGGGAGTGAACAAGCCAGAGGTAGGGAGTGAACAAGCCAGAAGAAGGGAGTGAACAAACAAGCCAAAGGGAGGGAGGGAGTGGACAAGCCAGAGGGAGGAAGGGAGGAAGCAAGCCAGAGCGGTTATCGCCCGAGGTTACCTAAGTCAGTTTTCAGGGACTGATGTCAACAAAAGGATTACCTGGAGTTTACCTGCAGCTGACTCAGGGGTGGAGCCTGCCAAAAGGGGAACGGGAGGGGCGCTTTTTTTTCCCCTTTACTCCATACCATTACACCTCTTCCCCCTACCTCTGCACCTCTCCCCCACCCTTTACACTTCTCTATCCTCTTCCTCAACAGCTGACATTCGTATCGTGCTTTGTAATATACAAGAATGTTCCATTTGAAGACACAGCTAATCGTAGACAACGGGTAGAAGAGCAGCTCTAAGAGTAGACAACGGGTAGAAGAGCAGCTCTAAGAGTAGACAACGGGTAGAAGAGCAGTTCTAAGAGTAGACAACGGGTAGAAGAGCAGTTCTAAGAGTAGACAACGGGTAGAAAACAACACACTTTGCCTACCCATCTGTGGATACTTTTTGATATACCTTTGACGGGTTTTGAGAGTTTTCGTGTTTCCGGAGCCCGGCCTTGGTCCAAGCTCCTCTGGTGCTAGCCTGGTCAACCAGGCTGTTGCTGCTGCTGGTCCTGAACTGTACATAAATATTTTTTTTTTCACTTCTACACTTGTTCGTCAGTGTTGGTGATGTGGATGAGTGAGCATGAGGGGGGATAAGCTCATCAATCAATAACATTGATCCCAGACCAAACTCACTGATTGACGAGTAAGCTCTTCCTTGTTAGACCAACAGTGCTATTTTTGTCAGGTAAAAGAACACAGATGCAATTAATATGACATTTTATTGTGGCAGTGTTGCCACAATAAAATGCTGCCCATGTCTCCTTTTACCTAACATTATGCGGGTAATTCTAACATTATTCCAATCCTATGAGACACTAGCAAGGCAAACAATTCAACAAACTATTCCATCAGTTAGAAGGGATGGTCTGTGACCGCCCCTCGGGAACAATGACTCCCAGATTTAACAACAACCAGCCGACTCCAGGTTTTCAAGACATTACTAAGGATCTTCAAGACATTAACAATAGGCTAGAGGTCTTTAACACAATATTAATAAGGGTCTACGGAACTTGAAGACAATACCGGAGTGGAAAAATAAACACATAAGCAGTATAATGTGATCCTTTATTGACAACGTTTCGCCCACACAGTGGGCTTTATCGAGTCACAGACAGATCTACCTGGAAAATGAGCAACATGGAGATATATATAGGGTACAGTCAGGTGGAGAATGCTGGGTCAGGTGGAGAAAGCTGCATATGAGTCTTAAAAGTAGTGTGATAGTTAAAAACATAGTGTGACTTAAAGGACCTGCAGTGTACCATTCTTGAGTTCTAGGTGGGATAGCGTTGAAGAAGTTTCTTGGCAATAGGTTCAGCTATGTTGTAGAAGCCGTTGTTCTGGTTGAAGTTGTTGGATATACAGATGAATGATGATTCTAGGATTCTTCGGTATTGCGTGTTGTCTTCTCTGGCGATGAGTCTTGCGTTTCTGTAGTTGATTAAATGGTTGTGTAAATTTCGGTGTTGAACACAGGCATTTCTTGAGTCGTCAGATCTGCCTGCGTACTGGTGTTCTGAAATGCGTGTTTGTAGGTCTCTGGATGTTTCGCCAACGTACCCTATATATATCTCCATGTTGCTCATTTTCCAGGTAGATCTGTCTGTGACTCGATAAAGCCCACTGCGTGGGCGAAACGTTGTCAATAAAGGATCACATTATACTGCTTATGTGTTTATTTTTCCATCTCCTCCAAGTGCGAGATGAACCAGGCTATAACTGTTTTGCGGGCCAACTGGCTGCCAACAGCACAGCCTGATTGACCAGGCAAATACCAGACAAATCTGATCCAGGGCTACAGAAGTAGGAAAATGCTTGAAATCGCTCACAGGTATAACAGAGATAACACCGCCATCAAAGGTAACACCAGTCCATCAATCTTGACAAAATTCAAAGATTGATGGACTGAAGACATGGGCTCCAGGCTGAACATAAGAACATAAGAAAGAAGGAACACTGCAGGGACTGATTACCTCAAACTCCAATAATGGATTCAAATTGGATAAGTTTAGATTTAGAAAGGATATAGGAAAGTATTGGTTTGGAAATAGGGTAGTTGATGAGTGGAACAGTCTGCCTAGTAGGGTCATTGAAGCTATGACCTTGGGTAGTTTCAAATTTAGGTTGGATAAATACATGAGTGAGAGGGGTTGGATTTGAGTGGGACTCGCACTTTAGTTAATAGAATCTTCAAAGCTTATTTCTTGGGTAGAATTGAAAATTAGGTTGGGCAATTATTCTGTTAGTGGGATGGATTGTGAAGGACCTGCCTAGTATGGGCCAACAGGCCTGCTGCAGTGTTCCTCCTTTCTTATGTTCTTATGTTCTTATGTTATCTTCCACCTTTCTTTGCAGTGGACCGAAGAAGCTACTGCGTGGCGAAAGGTTTCCAGAATAAAGATACCCAACTGTTGAACTTGTGTCTCATTTATCAACTTGTTTAGTTTTTAAACCATTTATACACACTAAAGTTTATACTCCTGCCAAGGGTCACCAGTTCATAAAATAACACTGAAGAAATCAAGGAAAATACAACGGGTATCAAAGATATAAACAAAGCTAGAGTTGATAAATTAAGACACATGTGCACCACTTGCGTATTACTGTGGAAACGTTTCGCCAAGCAGTGGCTTCATCAGTAAAATACAAAGAATGGTGAAGATAAGGAGTGTGAGGTAATCAGTCCCTCAACTTGTCGGGTCTCTGAACCATTCGTCTACAAAACTAGAGGCTGTTACTGCACGTAGTCGGCCAGCACGAACAGCCTGGTTGATCAGGCCCTATGCACCGGGAGGCCCGGTCAAAGACTGGGCCGCGGGGGCGTTGACCCCTGAAACCCCCCTCCAGGTAGGTAAGTATGAAATCAAAGTAGCCGGGAGAAGTGTGAGGTGTTGTCCTGTGGTGTGTAGGCTTCCGTGACCATCAGTACACTAACCCCACGCAAAGTTCTTCCCTACCACCGCAAACCCCACGCACCACCGCAAGCCACACGCACCGCGCGCAAGCCGCACACATCAGACTATATAACATGCACGCGCCGCACGCACTCTGCGCTCACCACGCTCGAGTTGCAACACAAGTAATACCTATACCAACAAAACCATATCAAACGCTTGATAAATTAGACACGTGGGTATCTTTTCAAGATTGATGGACTAATTACATCGACTCCAGGCTGAGGGACCGACTACCTTAAACTTCTTCTGGTCTTCACTATTCTTTGTATAGGACTGATGAAGCCACTGTGAGGCGAAACGTTTCCTCAATAAAGATACACAGGTGTTGCACATGTGTCTAGCCTGGGCCAGTAGGCCTGCAGCAGTGCTTCTTCCTTAAGATGGTGTGACCTGCACCTGCCTAGCATGGGCCAGTAAGCCTGCTGAAGTGGTCTTTCTTTCTTATATCTTTAAAGGAGGCCAGGTGTAGGGCCGGGCCGCAGGGCCATGACTCCCGGTATCTACCACAAGTACAGGTATACATCACATGTTTGACAAAACAATCACTGTTTCATAAGACGAGATAACAAGAGCCGCCTGACCCCAAGATAACACAACACTTCCAAGGTCAACACCCACACCAACATTGTTACTGAAGACTTGACACACGTCTGCAACATCTGAGAATGGAACAAAAATAGACAAACGCTGTATAATGCGATGCTTTATTGACTACGTTTCGCCCACACAGCTGAGCTTTATGGGGGAACACATATGCAACAGTTGGACATCTCTATTGATAAAACGTTTCGCCCACACAGAGGCTTCTTGAGTCCAACTACAGAAGCAACAGCAGTGAAATAATGATGACGTAATCAAACCATCAACCTTGGAGAAAAAGCATTTGAGGTGGTCAGTCCCTCAGTGTGGAAAGGAGTTCAGCTCCATGGTCTCCAGACCATGATAAACACTTAACATAAGATGAGAGTTATATGAGGTACCTGTCATCTTACATGTTTATGACACCAAGAAAAAGACCAGCAGTCCTTCCAGAAAATGCAACACGTTTACAAAGCCTCGTCGCATTAATTACAATGTACAAGTTGCAAGGTTGCAGATGTGAGGTGAGTGACGACGACTTGTTGGTGGTGATTGAATAACATACCATTGTCTTCTAGAGACACCACACACAGGTTGCTTTCTTAACTGTCTTCTAGACAAGACACACAGGTTGCTTTCTTAACTGTCTTCTAGACACCACACACAGGTTGCTTTCTTAACTGTCTTCTAGACACCACACACAGGTTGCTTTCTTAACTGTCTTCTAGACACCACACACAGAGTTGCTTTCTTAACTGTCTTCTAGACACCACAACACAGGTTGCTTCAACTGTCTTCAGAAAACACACAGTTTACAAAGCTGTCCTATTACACACACAAGGTTGCTTGCAATGCTAGAGACACGACACATGGTTGTTTTGAATACAACTGTCTTCTAGACACCACACACAGGTTGCTTTCTTAACTGTCTTCTAGACACCACACACAGGTTGCTTTCTTAACTGTCTTCTAGAGACACCACACACAGGTTGCTTTCTTAACTGTCTTCTAGAGACACCACACACAGGTTGCTTTCTTAACTGTCTTCTAGAGACACCACACACAGGTTGCTTTCTTAACATAACTGTCTTCTAGTTAAGTAAAAGGACACAAATGCAACTAATGAGACATTTTATTGTGGCAACGTTTCGCTCTCCAGGAGCTTTTTCAAACCGTTAGCTCCTGGAGAGCGAAACGTTGCCACAATAAAATGTCTCATTAGTTGCATTTGTGTCCTTTTACTTAACATATTGTCGGTAATTCTACCAATATTAATGTCTTCTAGTCACACACACACACACACACACACAGGTTGCTTTCTTAACTGTCTTCTAGAGACACCACACACACACAGGTTGCTTTCTTAACCCTGTCTTCTAGTAACACACACACAGGTTGCTTTCTTAACCTAACTGTCTTCTAGTTACACACACACGTGTCTACTGACAAGTAACTATAACACACGATACAGCCGCTCTTGGAGCAGGGAGAGTGAACCTAGTAGCGCTCAGCAACCACAAATAGGTGAATACACAAACACTATCAACGTACAATCCCTGTACTCACCAGGGAGGAAGGCTGCACACCATTTTACCCTGCATTGGGATCAGCTGATCCTCCAACACAAAACAGTGTACATGGAAATACCTTTTCTTTATAATATTTCTTCAGTCTCGGTTAACTATGTGCAAATGTAGAAAAATTTACATCAACATGGGTTGAAGCCTCACCCGCTCCGTGGTTTGTAATGCTTGTGAAAATACACGTCCTAATTGGGAAAAATCCTGGAATATGTCATCCTGAGGTGACAATTCCCAAGTAATAACAACTAGACTGATCTTTAAAGCTGCCGCAACTTGCAATGCTCGACAACATCCTCATCACCCTACTGAAGACTCCCAGCCCAGACTGACACATTTCTTACCTCATAAGAAGACTGGCTGGTCAGTGAGGTTGTTGCTGCTAGCTTCTTGCAGGCCTACATAGCCATCACAAGATGACCTGTAGGCTACTCCCACCAACACCGTAGATGAACAAAGCACCACAAGTACTGAATATATAACTGAATTTTACTTGAGAGTAGGGGAGGGAAAGAGGGGAGAGAGAGACTTCCCTTTCCCAGGGCATGGAGGGAGGGAGGCTCGGACCCCTGCGGGATGCAGGCAGCAACAGTGTAGATGATGAGAGTAACGAGAGCAGTGGATGTGTTACCTGGTGTAGTGGAGAGAGTGGCCTTCCTCTCCCAACCCAGCCAGGGTGGCACACTTTTTGTCAAGAACATTTCAAAGGCAGGGAAGGAGAGGAGGTGAGAGCACATACACACAAGGCACAGTATGAAAAGTCGAGAGAGGTAAGGGAGAGCAAGGAAAACTGAAGAGAGGGAAGAGGAAGAGAGTTTAACACTAGAAAATTCTCACAGGTAACTACACGTGTTTGATCCACCCATGTACTTACTAAACTTTACATAAAGTAAAATTTATGAGAAGTGCAATGGAAACAGATGACTCAATTCTTCTCCCTACCTGAACACATTACTATAATTAAATGTTTGTATTAAAAAAAGGCTTATAAATACATTGGCCCCTGGCTCCATCTCGTAATGTCAATAGTATTACTTGTGTAGTATACTTATAGATATCCCAACACTGTCTGACGTCAGGTATTCAACACACCTCCAGAGAATCTGAGTCGTTCTGGCACTCTGGCTTCGGCCTGGATGCCAGGAATGGCTCAAATGAAGTTGAAAGACTCACCGTGCCCTTGTCACAGGGCTCCCCGCCATAGGGCTGTAAACCTTACATCACTTGTACCAACTCCGACACTCCTTGGGGAGTCACTGCCGGGTCACAACATGGAGAAGACCCGAGCCAGGACCCATCGTGGTAAACCTACATGAACTTGAACCTAGAAACATCTTAGGTAGGCTCTCTGGCCAAGCTGACGTCAAGCGACTTCCCTACACGCATGCCTCCACTCACAGGCCTTCCTCTCAGAATTCGACAAGGCACAGCAGTGAGCAGACGTGACAGGCTGGGCTCTTCCACCACCAATAATACGCCTCCATAACAGTCTACAGATAAGCCACATATGCAACAGTTAGGTATCTTTATTCTGAAACTTTTCGCCTACACAGTAGGCTTCTTCAGTCGAGTACAGAAGAGTTAGCAGAAGCAGTAGAGACGTGCAGACGATGTAATCAGTCCTTCACCCTTGAAGACGTCTTGAGGAAGATATCGTCTTCAAGACGATATCTTTCTCAATAAAGATTCCCGTATGTTGCGTAAGTCTCATTCTTCTTACTCATCAATATATTCACTGGGAAGCGTTAAATCTGCACGGGTCATAAATCTCCACGCGAACATGAAGCAAGCAGGTCTGGTACAAGGGCAGGACAGCTCCACTTTCTTGGATCAAGATCCTTTCACTAGCCTAAAGTTGCCTCCCTTCCCTCCTATAGATGGGGTTGTAAGAGAAGTGAATGCGAGGGTCTTGGCAAGAGGTGTGGGGTTAAAAGATAAAGAATTAAATACAAAGTGGGAGTTGTCACAGTTGCTTTTTGCTGATGACACTGTGCTTTTGGGAGATTCTGAAGAGAAGTTGCAGAGGTTGGTGGATGAATTTGGTAGGGTGTGTAAAAGAAGAAAATTGAAAGTGAATATAGGAAAGAGTAAGGTGATGAGGATAACAAAAAGATTAGGTGACGAAAGATTGGATATCAGATTGGAGGGAGAGAGTATGGAGGAGGTGAATGTATTCAGATATTTGGGAGTGGACATGTCAGCAGATGGGTCTATGACGGATGAGGTGAATCATAGAATTGATGAGGGAAAAAGGGTGAGTGGAGCACTTCGGAGTCTGTGGAGACAAAGAACTTTGTCCATGGAAGTAAAGAAGGGAATGTATGAGAGTATAGTTATACCAACACTCTTATATGGGTGTGAAGCATGGGTGATGAATGTTGCAACGAGGAGAAGGCTGGAGGCAGTGGAGATGTCATGTCTGAGGTCAATGTGTGGTGTGAATATAATGCAGAGAATTCGGAGTTTGGAAATTAGGAGGAGGTGCGGGATTACCAAAACTATTATCCAGAGAGCTGAGGAGGGGTTGTTGAGGTGGTTCGGACATGTAGAGAGAATGGAACGAGACAGAATAACTTCGGGAGTGTATAAATCTGTAGTGGAGGGAAGGCGGGGTAGGGGTCGGCCTAGGAAAGGTTGGAGGGAGGGGGTAAAGGAAGTTTTGTGTGCGAGGGGCTTGGACTTCCAGCAAGCATGTGTGAGCGTATTTGATAGGAGTGAATGGAGACAAATGGTTTTTAATACTTGACGTGCTGTTGGAGTGTGAGCAAAGTAACATTTATGAAGGGATTCAGGGAAACCGGCAGGCCGGACTTGAGTCCTGGAGATGGGAAGTACAGTGTCTGCATTCTGAAGGAGGGGTGTTAATGTTGCAGTTTAATAACTGTAGTGTAAAGCACCCCTCTGGCAAGACAGTGATGGAGTGAATGATGATGAAAGTTTTTCTTTTTCAGGCCACCCTGCCTTGGTGGGAATCGGCCGATGTGTTAATAAATAAATAAATGATATAATGCTTACAAATGTACAGGGAACATGCGCTGGGCGCAGGAAACGTGCGCTGGGCGCAGGAAACGTGCACTGGGCGCAGGAAACGTGCACTGGGCGCAGGAAACGTGCGCTGGGCGCAGGAAACGTGCGCTGGGCGCAGGAAACGTGCGCCGGGCGCAGGAAACGTGCGCCGGGCGCAGGAAACGTGCACCGGGCGCAGGAAACGTGCACCGGGCGCAGGAAACGTGCACTGGGCGCAGGAAACGTGCGCTGGGCGCAGGAAACGTGCGCTGGGCGCAGGAAACGTGCGCTGGGCGCAGGAAACGTGCACTGGGCGCAGGAAACGTGCACTGGGCGCAGGAAACGTGCACTGGGCGCAGGAAACGTGCACTGGGCGCAGGAAACGTGCGCTGGGTGCAGGAAACGTGCGCTGGGCGCAGGAAACGTGCGCTGGGCGCAGGAAACGTGCGCTGGGCGCAGGAAACGTGCGCTGGGCGCAGGAAACATGCGCTGGGTGCAGGAAACGTGCGCTGGGTGCAGGAAACGTGCGCTGGGTGCAGGAAACATGCGCTGGGTGCAGGAAACGTGCGCTGGGTGCAGGAAACGTGCGCTGGGTGCAGGAAACGTGCGCTGGGTGCAGGAAACGTGCACTGGGTGCAGGAAACGCACTGGTGCAGAACGTGCGTGGGTGCAGGAAACGTGCGCTGGGCGCAGGAAACGTGCGCTGGGCGCAGGAAACGTGCGCTGGGCGCAGGAAACGTGCGCTGGGCGCAGGAAACGTGCACTGGGTGCAGGAAACGTGCGCTGGGCGCAGGAAACGTGCGCTGGGCGCCGGAAACGTGCACTGGGCGCAAGAAACGTGCGCTGGGTGCAGGAAACGTGCGCTGGGCGCAGGAAACGTGCACTGGGCGCAGGAAACGTGCACTGGGCGCAGGAAACGTGCACTGGGCGCAGGAAACGTGCGCTGGGCGCAGGAAACGTGCGCTGGGCGCAGGAAACGTGCGCTGGGCGCAAGAAACGTGCGTTGGGCGCAGGAAACGTGCGCTGGGCGCAGGAAACGTGCACTGGGCGCAGGAAACGTGCGCTGGGCGCAGGAAACGTGCGCTGGGCGCAGGAAACGTGCGCTGGGCGCAGGAAACGTGCGCTGGGCGCAGGAAACGTGCGCACACCACACAAAAGAGCACCGCGATAAAATCGAGGCTGTCAGAATGTCAGGCGGCTGCTTCCTCGTCATGTTAAGGCAACACTGTCACTCAAGTGATAACATGTGTGGCCCTCAAGCCACGCTGCCTTACTCGAGGTCCACTCCATGTATCTGTTAACAGTGCACGAAACCTCTCACACCAATCATGGTCTCCATGACCACCTCTCACACCAATCATGGTCTCCATGACCACCTCTCACACCAATCATGGTCTCCATGGCCACCTCTCACACCAATCATGGTCCCCATAGTCACCTCTCACACCAATCATGGTCCCCATGGCCACCTCTCACACCAGTAAATGCGTACACTTAATGTAAGTAAAACTTGGTAAATTCTTACTTAATATCAAAGGTATTTACTCTCAATATACACATATTTACTTTCCTATGTGCTTCTTAAGTTCTCAATTCTGCAATATTTTCTTTCTAACCTAGGAGGCCTGGTTGGAAAATACGTGCCTTGCATGGGCCAGTAGGCCTGCTGCAGTGCTCCTCCATTCTTGTGTTCTTATGACGGGGAAGACACGTGTACAACAGTTGGGTATCTTGATTCTTGAAATGCTTCGCCTACACAGTAAGGCTTCTTCAGTCAATTACAGAGGCAGCAATCTGGAACAGTGGAGCTGAACACTTCTCCAGCCTGAGGGACTGATCACCTCATCATCTTTACTTCGCTGCTAATCCTGCTACCTCTGTATCTGACTGAAGAAGCCTACTGTGTGGGCGAAACGTTTCAACAATAAAGATACCCAACTGTTGCACATGTGTCTTCCTCATCAACTTGTGGGTATTTTATACCATTTTGAACATTATGTTGTTATAACTGAGACAGGGACCTGGGGAAGGTAAGCACCAGAACTACTAACAAGACTCTCATCAAATTTATCTTCCTTGAAGAACAAAAAACGACAACACAATACCGTGACTGGAACAACACAAACAACCCGCACTTAGGAGAGAGAAACTTACGACAACGTTTCGGTCCGACCTGGACCACTTACAAGTCACACTGACACGAGAGAGAGAGGGGGAGCTAGTGTCAGTGTGACTTGAAAATGGTGCAAGTCAGACCGAAACGTCGTCATAATCTCTTCTACGTGCTGGTTATTTCTGTATTATCTTCCTCGACGTCCCGTTAACAGTCACTTGTAAAGCTCACTTCACACGACCTCCAAAATACCGTTGTACTCCTGACAATTCCTCCCCAAATCAGTATCAATCGCCTCTTGTGAAAGTTCTCTTGAGCTTATCAAATCAAACCTGACACAAGCAAGTGCGTGAAGCCCTGATATGCTCCCACCTACACCACGCTCAATGACCAGCAACTGATGTGCTAGATGGGGAGAGGTGTAGGTGAGAGGGAAGGGTGTAACCGATGGAGAAGAATGTAGGTGATGGGAGAGTGGTTAATAGGGGAAGGATATGGTTGATGGGGAGACATTATGGGTGATGGCAAAAGCAAAAGACTTGGCAGGAGAAGCAACATACCCTGGAAACACCTGGAAGCACTTGACTTGTACTCACTGGAGCGCAGGCGAGAGAGATATATATCATAATCTACACCTGGAACATTCTGGACGGACTGGTCCCTAACCTGCACACAGAAATCACTCCTTACAAAAGCGAAAGACTTGCAACGTATCCCCAGTGAAAAGTAGGAGCGCCACTAGTACACTAAGAGAAAACACAATAAGTGTCCGGGGCCCAAGACTGTTCAAAAGCCTCCCCACCAGCCATAAGGGGAATTACCAATAGACCCCTGGTTGTCTTCAAGAGGGAGCTGGACAGATACCTAAAGTCAGTGCCAGATCAGCCGGGCTGTGGTTCGTACGTTGGACTACGTGCGGCCAGCAGTAAGAGCCTCGTTGATCAGGCCCTGATCCACCAGGAGGTCTGGTCATGGATCGGGCCGCGGGGGCGTTAATCCCCGGAATACTCTCCAGGTAGATGGGGAGAGGGGTGCGGTGGGCATAATAAAGGAACACTGTATCAACATTCGTGGCCCCAGATTATTCAACATCTTACCAGATGATGTCAGAAACCTGCTGAGACAAGTGTAGAAGTCTTCAAGAGGAAACTGGACAAGTATGTTCGTCAGCTGCCAGATCAACCAGGCTGCGATGGATATGTGGGGCTGCGGGCCTCCAGCAGCAACAGCCTGGCTGACCAGGCTAGCACTAGACAAGCCTGGCCCAAGGCCGGGCTCCGAGAGTAGAAACTCCCGAAAGACGTCAAAGGTAGAAAAGTACGATTGCGCAACTCGTCTTTATTAATGAAGACATGTATACTTATACACGATTTAGAGAGGTTGTACGAGCAATATCAGGAGCGTAAACACATTACTGTGTGTTGTGTTTCCGTGTGCTGTACCATAGATGTTGTCTCTACCTATGCTATTTTGGGTTAGTTTGACTCATCTAACAATTTCTAACAGAACATAACTAAATTAAAAAATACCCAAGAATGAGATGCAAAAACCTAACAAACGCTAGTATCACTTCAAAGTTTTTTTTTTCAGACAGAGAAATTCAGGTGAGAATGACAAGCCACACCGCTCTCATGACCAGGCTATGACAACTCATGACCAGGCTATGACAACTCATGACCAGGCTATGACAACTCCAATACCTCTGATGAGTACAGAGGAGGCAGTAGAGATGCAAAGACCATGTAATTATTCCTGAAGCCGTAGTTTTGAGGTGGTCAGTCCCTCGGCCTGGAGAGGAGGAATCCGTGTTTATTCAGTCGATATTACATCCGGAAAACAAAAATTAGGTGAGTGGTATACCTTTGAAGAGTTTCGAGAGTTTATCTACTCTCGGAGCCCGGCCTTGGGCCAGGCTCGTCTGGTGCTTGCCTGGTCAACCAGGCTGTTGCTGCTGGAGGCCCGCTGCCCCACATATCCATCACAGCCCGGTGAAGATACTTGTCCAGTTTCCTCTTGAAGGCTTCTACACTGGTTCCAGCGATGTTTCGGATATCTTTTACAAAGTAAGTTATGGGCCGGGCTCGTCAATAACACTGGCGCACGTGTGGTCTCCGTGGCAGGTCATCCGACATCATTATTACTCCACAATATCATACACGCTCGCCTCCTATGAGATGTTCCTTCTGTGGTATATATTGTGTGTTCATAAAGAACAAAGAGGCACAATACCCTGACTGCAACAATTAAAAAATAACCCACACATAGGAGAAATAGGCTTACCACGACGTTTCGATCCGATTTGGACCATCTACAAGTCAGTTACTTATAAATGGTCCAAGACGGACCGAAACGTCGTCGTAGGCTTCCCTCTCTCCTATGAGCGAGTTATCTATATTTATTATGTGTTCGTTTTTAGTTTTTCTTTCCAGGTGGAACACGTCACCTTTAAATACCATATTTACCAGCGGCCGCTGGAAGACTGATAATAACCCATGGTAATGTTTGTGTTTGTTCTACCCATGCGACCCTCATGCATATTTTGGTATCGTCCACAAAGGATAATACGGAGTAACGACTAGTGTTTGTATCGCTGTCTGCTATTAGGATGATAAATAGCAAGAGTACCAGGACAATACAAGTGCAGAAGTTTTCAAGATTAAACTGGACAAGTATCTTCACCAGGTGCCAGATCAACCAGGCTGTGATGGATATGTGGGGCCCCCAACAGCCTGGTTGACTAGGCAAGCACCAGCCGAGTCTGGCCCGTGGCCGGGAGTAGAAAAACTCTGGGGACTCATCAAACAAATGAAGGAAGAGCATTTCATAAAAGCCCTGTAATACAAATCTGCTTGTATCTTTCATATATGTCGCCTTGTACGTACCCGTGTAATGTTTGTAGGGGTTAATTCACAGCTCCTGGACCTACCCTTCAACTCGTCGAAAGGCTATACTGATCCCTGGCCTCCGGAGCCCGATCATACCTTTTCTTAAATTGAATACATGTATAGGATTAGGATTTGTTCGCATGTTTTCGTCTACCCTGGGACTGAGACACGCACACCATCTTAATATCCACTTTCCAGCGTTTCTACGGATCACCCGCAAATTCATCTATCTGTTTACCGTGGCTGCCTCTCCTTGCAGGTCAGCCTGTAATTATCAACTGTGTATGTATGGGGTAACCTCAATGCTCGCCCCTATGTCACGAACAAACAAGTACCTGTGTCAGCCACAGTCATGCTATAACATGAAAATCACACTCAAGAATAAAAAGTGAGGCTGGCTTAAATGATGGCACTGAGTGAGCTACTGTCGACCCAGACTGAACAAGGTGTTGCACTCGAGAGGTATACAGTATACCTGAAGGGTGTTTGGGGGGTCAACGCCCCCTTGGCCTGGTCCATCACCATGACACAACATAAACAATTAAGACACATGTGCATCATATACGTATCTTTATTTGTAGACATTTCAGTGGCTTTATCAATACAATACTGCCTTCACATGATGTCCTTGCACTGTATCGATAAAGCCGAAAATGAAGTATAATGCGAGCCATTATTGACTACATTTCGCCCACACAGTGGCCTTTATCAAGTCACAAACAGATCTACCTGGGTAAAGACTTGAATTTGAATATTACAACTACCACCACTAGTTTTACACCTCACTATATATACCCTGTGTGTCCATGTATTGTTTGTAAGGGCTTGATAAAGCTTCTGGAGAGCGAAACGACAATGATACGAAGACAATATGAAGACGATGATATAGTCGGAAGACCAGTAGTAGTTTGGGGTAATTAATCCCTCAGCCTGGAAGTGCTGGCCCACAGCCATCACAGTCTGGCTGATCCGACATCATGGAGGTAGGTGATTCAAGGTGCTGCCAACGCACGTGAGCAGCCTGGTAGAACAGTTTACTGACCTAGGTAACTGGGAGCTTCTAGTTCCAAGCTCCAGGACACAGGTGAGCAGCGGTCTATTGATTCATGTAATTAAGAGCTGCTGGTTCACACGCTCCAGGACACAGGTGAGCAGCGGTCTCCTGACTCAGGTAATTAGGAGCTGCTGGTTCACAAGCTCCAGGACACAGGTGAGCAGCGGTCTCCTGACCCAGGTAATTAGGAGCTGCTGGTTCACAAGCTCCAGGTAACACCTTGGCACCTAAGGTCCCAGAGTCACACACTTGGGCCACATCCGCTAACACTTGATGTAGCTTATTCTAGTCATCAGTTCTTGTCAAGTGCATAAATCTACCCCATCAGAATCTCAGCTAGGTGTCTGATCACTCAGGCTGTAATAGCTGCGAGTCAGCAGGCCGTCAGCAGCAACAGCCTGGCTGACCAGGCAAGTTCCGGACAAGCCTGACTCCTGGCCAAACTGCGAGCGTTGGACAAACCCTAGAAACTGGTCAGAGGTTGGTCTAATTCGACCCTCTTAATCACAACTCTTGCTAAACCCGTGTTAATATATCCTCTTTAATCTACATTGCTATAGTTTCTCGCTTCTATAATTATTGCTAAACATTACTAACATCTTCACTTAAGTCCAAACTGATTTAATTTTGATCCACGAGTCCTACACTGGCCCAAGGCGGGGCTTCGGGAGTAGAAACTGCAGGCTCGTCAAATATTGTAAATACATTCCCTGTATAGTCTTGGTCCATGTGTACACAACAGCCTTCACTACGACTCTCAACAGTGCAAATTGTGAATTTTCATCAGTCTTAAACATTTTTATTGTGGCAACGTTTCGCTCTCCAGCTGGGAGTGAAAGGCATAATGGAAGAAATGTGTTTGTAAGTCTTAAAGATAACGTTATCTTTGTGGTGTGAAACAGTGTATAGAGAACAAGCGAGTTCTCACAAGAGAAAGGTGAAGGGTAACGTCAGTACTATTACAAACACTTCGTTATAATTTAAATACCATATTAGGCAGCAGCTGTAAGTAGATTACACTCTGGTACCTATTTACTGCTGAGTGAACATAGCCAACAAGTGTAAGGAGACTTGCCCCCACGCTGCGCCTGATGGGCCTCGTTCCTTGACACAAGTTACTATATATTTACCTTATGCAAAAACGATCCTTGTGGGTTTAACGCTTAGTTTTGATCGTAATAATAATAATACTTTATGTGAAACGATAAGACTGCATGCTTTGTCAGCATAAGCAGTGCAGAGACTTGATCCTCCGTCCGCTAACAGCGGATGAATTGTATTTAATATTTGAAGAGTGGAATTTCACCTGCCTGAGGATGCCGGTGAACAACCCTACAAATTCCCACAACCACAAAGCTTCGAATGCTAACATATTTACCTCATCCTCTATATATTACACGTATTATATTTATGGGTAAGAGCTAAACTAGTAGGTGATATCACAGTATGCAAAACAACCACTCTGAAAAAACAGTGAAATTCCAAGGAACTGATAATTACACGGAACTGATAATTACACGGAACTGATAATTCCAAGGAACTGATAATTCAGACTGATAATTCACGGAACTGATAATTCCGGAACTGATAATTCCAGGAACTGATAATTACACGGAACTGATAATTGACTAACGGAACTGATAATTACACGGAACTGATAATTCAAGGACATAAATACAGGAACTGATAATTACACGGAACTGATAATTCAAGGAACTGATAATTACACGGAACTGATAATTCAGGAACTGATAATTACAAGGAACTGATAATTCCAAGGAACTGATAATTACACGGAACTGATAATTACACGGAACTGATAATTCCAAGGAACTGATAATTACAAGGAACTGATAATTCCACGGAACTGATAATTACACGGAACTGATAATTCCAAGGAACTGATAATTACACGGAACTGATAATTCCAAGGAACTGATAATTACACGGAACTGATAATTCCAAGGAACTGATAATTACACGGAACTGATAATTCCATGGAACTGATAATTACACGGAACTGATAATTCCATGGAACTGATAATTACACGGAACTGATAATTCCAAGGAACTGATAATTACAAGGAACTGATAATTCCAAGGAACTGATAATTACACGGAACTGATAATTCCAAGGAACTGATAATTACACGGAACTGATAATTACACGGAACTGATAATTACACGGAACTGATAATTCCAAGGAACTGATAATATAAGAAATCACGGAAGCGCTTGCAATTTCACTACACACTCACACACCTTCGATGAGTTCCGAGTTTTTCTACTCCCGGAGCCCGGTCGTGGGCCAGGCTCGTCTACGGGGAGGCAATCAGGTTTATACACACACAACCCGCACATATAAAAGGGAGGAGCTTACGACGACGTTTCGGCCCGACCTGGACCATTTACAAAGTCACAGCCTCTCTGTTTATATGTGCGGGTTGTGTGTGTATTGTTCCAGTCACGGTATTGTGCCTTTTTTTGTTATCAATCAGGTTTGATCTCAAGAAAGGTTAACTCCAATTCCGTGAATCAAGAGCCATTCACCAGCATCAAGAAACCCACCTGGAAGGGAAAAGCGTTACCTCTTATAAATACAATCAAACCTTCTACGTTCAAAACGTCCAAAGTGAACATTTTGTCCCCTCTGTGGCTTAAGCCAAAGCTGTTGATTTACGATGCCTGTTCACTCCCCAATACTATGACTAACTGTTGCTGGTTGGTTACTTGCGTCTGACGCCTATCGTCTACCCAAAGGGTCATTAAGGCTGCATATCGCTTGTTCACCACCAGTCATTATTATCAAGGGGGAAGCACTAAACCCGTAGGATTATGCAGGGCCTGTGGGGAGGGATGTAAGGTATTTAGGCTTAATTCAGATCAAGCGCCCCTCACCAGCATCAAGGAACCTTCCTTGAGGGGCCACCACCAGTCAAAAATACTTTAACCCATAAAAACAGGGGGATCAATATCCAAGGTTCTTCTACCTTCACACTCAGGTTGATGCTGTTGATTGCCTGTTTATCTAGGCTGTTTGTGTTAGAGGCTTGCTGGTCAACATAGCCATGGCAACCTGGTTAATCTGGCATATGTTAGAGGCAGTGGTTCAGTTGCCTTGTACAAAATGAAACCTTCTGCTGGCAGCAATTACACAGCCTGGGTGTGCCAAAGTATCGGTATCGGCCTACAATGGGGTATCGGTATTGGCAAAAATTTGGGTAACGCCCCAGCACTAATTTACATAACTGGTTACTATCACGTTATTATAATCATAACTAAGCGGTAAACGCACAAGGGTCATACAGCTCACGATACAATAATACTACCATTTATAACACAACGTTTGGCTACCCTAATTACCTTAGTTATCTGATAAGGTTATCTAGAGCGAGTACACAAAGCCAGGCTTGAAGGCTGATATCGTTTAACTACCACATTGGCCAGTGTGGTGCTTCTCTCTACTTGACCTGACACTCAAACACCCTTGTTAGGCTCGTATATGAAACATCCGCATTGTTTACCTTCTAAGGGCCTCGACGATTTTCTACTAATAATGCCGTAATTGCGAGCGGCTGAACCTTGCCGCCCTGAAGCGTCTTGAGCAGTTCCCTGCAAAATAGAGCGCCACGCTGAGTTACTTGTGACATACCTCTCCCAAGTTTCCAGGGTTAGATCCCCGATACGGGTGCAAACATTGGGGTGTTTCCTTAAGACACCTACTGTCCCTATTCTAGCAGCAAGTGGGTACCTGGGTGTTAGCCCACCAGTGTGGGTCTCATCCTGGGGACAAAATTAACCTAAGTTGCCTGAAATACTCTGCATAACCAGGGGCTTTCTAAATAGTATGTCATTAATATCAGCTTTGGTCTGTATAAGTTGTATCATGTACTTGTAGAAATAAAGATTATCTTCACAGCCTGGCATGAGCCTAGGCTTTATTTGATCAGCCAGGCCGTTGCTGCTAGCAGCATGCAAACCTACATAGCCGTAACAGCCTGGCTGATCTACCAGTTAACGTCTACTTAACATTCTTCTATAAACTGCCTTCATTTAAGTGCCTGATGCCAGTGAATACCTTTGATAAGTTCTGAGAGTTTTTCTACTCCCGGAGCCCGGCCATGGGCCAGGCTCATCTGGTGTTTTCCTGGTCAACCAGGCTGCTGCTGCTGGTGAAGGGCTCTTAATTCAGTGAATTTGATCTACCATCCACTTTCAAGTCCCAAATCTGATTGCCTCTCACTATCACGAGGAAACACTATACCCCACAGGAGTCATACCGCGCCACGAGAATAAGAGACATGAATTTGATACAAGGAGAGTAGTTCCAATTATTTTCAACAAGACTCCTTCACCCGCATGGGTGATGCTCGTGTAGATGTGACGCCGGTATATAAGTGACGAGCCTCATGCTTGTGCTTCAGAGTCTTCAACACTATGTTCTCCAACTCCAAGGCTGAGGGACTCATTACTTTATCTTTTGTATACAATTCTACTTCACATTATGTCCTTGTATCGACAAAGCCACTGGAGGGCGAAACGTCTACAAATAAATATACCCAGATGTTGCACACGTGTCTAATTAATCTTATCGGTATTGCATACCATTTATGTATAATATTTCACATACGTCATAATCGGTTCATTTTTATTAACAGACGACAATCTAACCTAAATAACGTATGTCTAAAATTTTTCTGAGAGGCTGTGTGAGAAACAGACTAAGAGTTTGAGAGGAGAAGTTGAATAAGTTGCCTAATAAACACCTTTACGGTTTAAAGTTGCATTTATTAAAGTGCTGCTCACGTGTAGTTACAGCGGCACTAATACCAATACTTACTTGTACTCCAGTACGACTGTGAGGAGAATACTGTCTAGCCCAGAGCAGTGTTTTGCAACAACTGCCTCCTTAGGACGACACGTTTCTCAAGCTTCTTATGAGGGCAACGTTTCGCGCTGAGATGTCCTCTGTCAAGAATTGATAAAGCTTTACACTCGGCGAAATGTTGTCTCAGTAAAAACTTGGTCGGCAAGTTATGTGCGTTGTGGCGCCTCCTGACCTGCGAGCAGAGTACTTCAAGGTAGGTTGCTGCCTCCTGACCTGCGAGCAGAGTACTTCAAGGTAGGTTGCTGCCTCCTGACCTGCGAGCAGAGTACTTCAAGGTAGGTTGCTGCCTCCTGACCTGCGAGCAGAGTACTTCAAGGTAGGTTGCTGCCTCCTGACCTGCGAGCAGAGTACTTCAAGGCAGGTTGCTGCCTCCTGACCTGCGAGCAGAGTACTTCAAGGTAGGTTGCTGCCTCCTGACCTGCGAGCAGAGTACTTCAAGGTAGGTTGCTGCCTCCTGACCTGCGAGCAGAGTACTTCAAGGTAGGTTGCTGCCTCCTGACCTGCGAGCAGAGTACTTCAAGGTAGGTTGCTGCCTCCTGACCTGCGAGCAGAGTACTTCAAGGTAGGTTGCTGCCTCCTGACCTGCGAGCAGAGTACTTCAAGGTAGGTTGCTGCCTCCTGACCTGCGAGCAGAGTACTTCAAGGTAGGTTGCTGCCTCCTGACCTGCGAGCAGAGTACTTCAAGGTAGGTTGCTGCCTCCTGACCTGCGAGCAGAGTACTTCAAGGTAGGTTGCTGCCTCCTGACCTGCGAGCAGAGTACTTCAAGGTAGGTTGCTGCCTCCTGACCTGCGAGCAGAGTACTTCAAGGTAGGTTGCTGCCTCCTGACCTGCGAGCAGAGTACTTCAAGGTAGGTTGCTGCCTCCTGACCTGCGAGCAGAGTACTTCAAGGTAGGTTGCTGCCTCCTGACCTGCGAGCAGAGTACTTCAAGGTAGGTTGCTGCCTCCTGACCTGCGAGCAGAGTACTTCAAGGTAGGTTGCTGCCTCCTGACCTGCGAGCAGAGTACTTCAAGGTAGGTTGCTGCCTCCTGACCTGCGAGCAGAGTACTTCAAGGCAGGTTGCTGCCTCCTGACCTGTGAGCAGAGTACTTCAAGGTAGGTTGCTGCCTCCTGACCTGCGAGCAGAGTACTTCAAGGTAGGTTGCTGCCTCCTGACCTGCGAGCAGAGTACTTCAAGGCAGGTTGCTGCCTCCTGACCTGCGAGCAGAGTACTTCAAGGCAGGTTGCTGCCTCCTGACCTGCGAGCAGAGTACTTCAAGGCAGGTTGCTGCCTCCTGACCTGCGAGCAGAGTACTTCAAGGCAGGTTGCTGCCTCCTGACCTGCGAGCAGAGTACTTCAAGGTAGGTTGCTGCCTCCTGACCTGCGAGCAGAGTACTTCAAGGTAGGTTGCTGCCTCCTGACCTGCGAGCAGAGTACTTCAAGGTAGGTTGCTGCCTCCTGACCTGCGAGCAGAGTACTTCAAGGTAGGTTGCTGCCTCCTGACCTGCGAGCAGAGTACTTCAAGGTAGGTTGCTGCCTCCTGACCTGCGAGCAGAGTACTTCAAGGTAGGTTGCTGCCTCCTGACCTGCGAGCAGAGTACTTCAAGGTAGGTTGCTGCCTCCTGACCTGCGAGCAGAGTACTTCAAGGCAGGTTGCTGCCTCCTGACCTGCGAGCAGAGTACTTCAAGGTAGGTTGCTGCCTCCTGACCTGCGAGCAGAGTACTTCAAGGTAGGTTGCTGCCTCCTGACCTGCGAGCAGAGTACTTCAAGGTAGGTTGCTGCCTCCTGACCTGCGAGCAGAGTACTTCAAGGTAGGTTGCTGCCTCCTGACCTGCGAGCAGAGTACTTCAAGGTAGGTTGCTGCCTCCTGACCTGCGAGCAGAGTACTTCAAGGTAGGTTGCTGCCTCCTGACCTGCGAGCAGAGTACTTCAAGGTAGGTTGCTGCCTCCTGACCTGCGAGCAGAGTACTTCAAGGTAGGTTGCTGCCTCCTGACCTGCGAGCAGAGTACTTCAAGGTAGGTTGCTGCCTCCTGACCTGCGAGCAGAGTACTTCAAGGTAGGTTGCTGCCTCCTGACCTGCGAGCAGAGTACTTCAAGGTAGGTTGCTGCCTCCTGACCTGCGAGCAGAGTACTTCAAGGTAGGTTGCTGCCTCCTGACCTGCGAGCAGAGTACTTCAAGGTAGGTTGCTGCCTCCTGACCTGCGAGCAGAGTACTTCAAGGTAGGTTGCTGCCTCCTGACCTGCGAGCAGAGTACTTCAAGGTAGGTTGCTGCCTCCTGACCTGCGAGCAGAGTACTTCAAGGTAGGTTGCTGCCTCCTGACCTGCGAGCAGAGTACTTCAAGGTAGGTTGCTGCCTCCTGACCTGCGAGCAGAGTACTTCAAGGTAGGTTGCTGCCTCCTGACCTGCGAGCAGAGTACTTCAAGGTAGGTTGCTGCCTCCTGACCTGCGAGCAGAGTACTTCAAGGCAGGTTGCTGCCTCCTGACCTGCGAGCAGAGTACTTCAAGGTAGGTTGCTGCCTCCTGACCTGCGAGCAGAGTACTTCAAGGTAGGTTGCTGCCTCCTGACCTGCGAGCAGAGTACTTCAAGGCAGGTTGCTGCCTCCTGACCTGCGAGCAGAGTACTTCAAGGCAGGTTGCTGCCTCCTGACCTGCGAGCAGAGTACTTCAAGGTAGGTTGCTGCCTCCTGACCTGCGAGCAGAGTACTTCAAGGTAGGTTGCTGCCTCCTGACCTGCGAGCAGAGTACTTCAAGGTAGGTTGCTGCCTCCTGACCTGCGAGCAGAGTACTTCAAGGTAGGTTGCTGCCTCCTGACCTGCGAGCAGAGTACTTCAAGGTAGGTTGCTGCCTCCTGACCTGCGAGCAGAGTACTTCAAGGTAGGTTGCTGCCTCCTGACCTGCGAGCAGAGTACTTCAAGGTAGGTTGCTGCCTCCTGACCTGCGAGCAGAGTACTTCAAGGTAGGTTGCTGCCTCCTGACCTGCGAGCAGAGTACTTCAAGGTAGGTTGCTGCCTCCTGGCCTGCGAGCAGAGTACTTCAAGGTAGGTTGCTGCTACTATAATCATGTTAAGAGGTTGGATAGGAGAAGCGATGATACAAAGGAAATAATTGTTGAACTGTTATGGAGGCGTTGTACTGATAATCGTAGTGGAACCCAGCCTATCCACGTCTGCCCGTCTGCTAAGTCAGGTCTAATCTAAGACATCTGGCCGGCGGCCTACGTGCGTAGTTCAAAAGGGGTCACGTGACTAGGCTTGGCCAGGGAGTTTGCCTATAAAATGGAGCTATAACGATATATACTACACCAGCATTACACTGATGACAATCATAGGAAAGATAACATTTTGTTCGGATTTTTAACCCCGGAGGGTTAGCCACTCAGGCAACTAACACCCAGGTACCTACTTACTTACTGGGTGAACAGGGACAAATGTAAGAAAACATACCCAATGTTTCCACCCTTGCCAGGGATCGAACCACGGCACTCAGTGTATGAAGCAAGAGCGTTGCCTACCAGGCCAAAACCCAGAGAGGGAAGGGGGGTCAGACAACGTCGGGAGAGACAGCTTGATCCGAGGAAGGGAAGGGTAGACTAATTCTTTTATGCAGAGTCCTTCACCAAGTGGTACCGTGGGACACTACAGTACAGTTGAGTCAACAAACTTGGTGTTCTCAGCAGCTGATAAGATACCAATGCTTTATTGTCTGTACCCCATTAAAGCAAAGTGATGCAGCAACAGTCTAACTGATCAAGAAAAAACAGGTTGCAGACGGTTTGGCTATTATTCTTGGTTCTCGGTGGAACTGAGGATTAGCTAAGGTTAAGTTGAGTTAGGTCATGTTAATGAGACACTTGCAACATTTGGGTATCATTATTTTGGAAACGTTTCGCCAGCCAGTGGCTTCTTCAGTCCCATACAGAGAACCTTTGATATACCTTTGAAGAGTTTCGAGGTATCACCTCTGAGCCCGGCTGTATGGTGCTTGCCTGGTCAACCAGGCTGTTGGTGCTGGAGGCCTGCTGCCCATATCCATCAGCCTGGTTGATCGGCACCTGGTGAGATATTTGTCCAGTTTCTCTGAGCTTCTACATGGTTCCAGCCGTGTTTCGGATATCTTCTGGTAAGATGTTGAATAGTCTGGGACCCCGGATTTATACAGTGCCTATTGTCCCACCGCACCCCTGCTCCTCACTGGGTTTATTCCTTTCTCCATATCTGTACTCCAGTATGTTGTTATGGCAGTGTGCAGATTTAGGACCAGGCCCTCAGAGTACTGAGGAGTTTGAGGTAATCAGTCCCTCAGCCTGGATGTAATTGCTATTCTTGTCTTCTTTCAGGTCTAGTGCAGTAGATGGTAGCGTAGGTGAAGAGATACGGCCGTAGACTAGATGCACTTTATTGCGTGAATGGTGTAGGTACACGGGAACAGCGTGAGGGGACCAGGAAGCCAGCTTGGGGGAACCTGGTTCAATGAGGTAGGCCGGGGTAGTGAGAGCGTCTGAGAGTGGCGTCTCACTGACATGGGTAGGCCTACAGAGGGCAGCACTGGAATGCCGCGAAATATGAAAGGAATTGAGTATAGGCTGTCTACATGGAGTCGATGTGTTTAATGCCAGATCAAGCAGGTTGTGATGGATATGTGGGGCAGTCGGCCCCCAGCAGCAAGAGCCTGGTTGACCAGGCAAGCACCAGAAGAGCCTGGCCCATGGCCGGGCTCCGAGAGTAGAGAGACTCGAAACTCATCAAAGGTACATTAAAGGTTAAGTCCATTAATCGTGACATAAGTGCTCAGGACTGAATAAGTCCCTGGCTGGCGAAACGTTTCCAGAATAAAGATACCCACATGTTGTACATAGGTTTGAAGTGGCTAGGTTGTTTTGCAGCAAGATTCAACTTTTTGTTCTATATTCACGCTTCATTACAAGCTTTACTTTGCACAACATAATACTATTACCACTCTAAAACCCGATGAATATTGTACCATTCAAACTATATTTTATCGCTGAAATCTGCCGAGGACTAATATGTTCAATTACCCAAGAGATCACTAGGCTGTACATGTATGGTAAACAATACCGTCAAGATGAAGAATTAGACACGTGTGCAACATCTGGGTATCTTTATTGTAGACGTTTCTCCCACCAGTGCTTTATCAATACAAATTCAAAGACATGATTGGAAGACTGTAGAACTATATGCAAAAGATGAGGCAATCAGTCCCTCAGTCTTGGAGATGGTGAAGAACACTGTAGTCTTGAAGCACAGGCATGAATATTGGTGCTTATATACTGACGACCTGACCCCAGTATATAAGCACCAATCTTCATGCCTGTGCTTCAGACTCTTCAAGGCTACGGTACTCTTCACCAACTCCAAGGCCGAGGGACTGATTACCTCATTTTTTATACACAGTTCTACAGTCTTCCAATTATGTCTTTCAATCTACAATACCCAGATGTTGCACATGTGTAATTCTTCACTTCATCTGGCTAAGGTTTCCGTGTGTTGAACGTTGTCCCAGTAATAGCTTTGTTCTGTAACGTTTATGGAAGGCACTACTGACGTATCGTTAAGGTACGCTCATGCTCTAGCATGTGCAGGAGGGAGGGAGAGAGAGAGAGAGAGAGAGAGAGAGAGAGAGAGAGAGAGA
Source organism: Cherax destructor (assembly GCA_009830355.1). Taxonomy (NCBI): domain Eukaryota; kingdom Metazoa; phylum Arthropoda; class Malacostraca; order Decapoda; family Parastacidae; genus Cherax; species Cherax destructor. The sequence continues at coordinate 118,178 of WNWK01002266.1, forward strand.
GAGAGAGAGAGAGAGAGAGAGAAAGATAATGTAGGTAACAATTCTTAGCTTGTAAATAAAATTTGGAACCTTAACCTAACCTTGTAAAACCCTGTGTAAAAGAGAGAGAAATGGGGAGCACCAACTTAAGACTAACAACTAAACAAACACGAATTATTTCCCGAGCTGCAGGCACCAACAGCCTGGCAGATCAGGACACATAAGAGGCATAGTTAAGAGTGGGGCCGCGGGGCTATGAACACCAGAGGTACTTGAAGGTAAATTGAAGGTGACTCTGGCCTCAAGGCTGGGTCTCCCTCTCCCCCCAGCAGCCAGTCCCCACACCAGGCATAACCGTGTCTGCTTACCAACGAAGGAAGGCACTACGGTGTATAACACCTTGAACACAGTATCCCTCACAACAACCTTGCACCCTTCACAACAACCTAGCAACCTTCACAACAACCTTGCAACCTTCACAACCACCTAGCAACCTTCACAACCACCTAGCAACCTTCACAACAACCTAGCACCCTTCACAACCTAGCAACCTTCACAACAACCTAGCAACCTTCACAACCTAGCAACCTTCACAACAACCTAACAACCTTCACAACAACCTAGCAACCTTCACAACAACCTAGCAACCTTCACAACAACCTAGCAACCTTCACAACAACCTAGAAACCTTCACAACAACCTAGAAACCTTCACAACAACCTAGGAACCATCACAACAACCTAGCAACCATCACAACAACCTAGCAACCTTCACAACAACCTAGCAACCTTCACAACAACCTAGAAACCTTCAAAACAACCTAGCAACCTTCACAACAACCTAGAAACCTTCACAACCTAGCACCTTCACAACAACCTAGCAACCTTCACAACAACCTAGAAACCTTCACAACCTAGCACCTTTCACAACAACCTAGCAACCTTCACAACAACCTAGAAACCTTAACAACAACCTAGCAACCTTCACAACAACCTAGCACCCTTCACAACAACCTAGAAATCTTCACAACAACCTAGCACCCTTCACAACAACCTAGCAATCTTCAGAACCTAGAAACCTTCACAAGAACCTAGCAACCTTCACAACAACCTAGCAACCCTCACAACAACCTAGCAACCTTCACAACAACCTAGCAACCTTCACAACAACCTAGCAACCTTCACAACAACCTAGAAACCTCCAAAACAGCCTAGCAACCTTCACAACAACCTAGCAACCTTCACAACAACCTAGCTACCTTCACAACAACCTAACGCCCTTCAGAACCTAGCAACCTTCAGAACAACCTAGCAACCTTCAGAACAACCTAGCAACCTTCAGAACAACCTAGCAACCTTCAGAACAACCTAGCAACCTTCAGAACAACCTAGCAACCTTCAGAACAACCTAGCAACCTTCAGAACAACCTAGCAACCTTCAGAACAACCTAGAACCCTTCAGAACAACCTAGCAACCTTCAGAACAACCTAGCACCCTTCAGAACAACCTAGCAACCTTCAGAACAACCTAGCAACCTTCAGAACAACCTAGCAACCTTCACAACCTAGAAACCCCTCACAGGCAGGTATTGCTCTCGTTCTTGCAATTTATTTGTCCATTAATTACATTTGCGGGGAAGCACTAAACCAGAAGGGGTCATAAATAGGGATGGGTCGATACCCAATTTTCGGCCAATATCGATACTTTTCCCACATTTTTTAAATAATAATAATAATAATGACTATGTTCACTATATAATGGAATGCTTATTGCAAAACAGGTCTTAAATAACACAGGAAGGTTTAATATCAAATAACCTTATTTCTCTTGAGATGATACTGTTATTTTACTTATTACTTCTCTTGTTGTGTTGGTTACTGGTTGTCAAAGACACTTGTCGATAGTGTATGAATGATGATAGTTTTCCGCTCCTCTTGATCTATTCTCTCCCTCTCCTGTCCACTCCTCTCTCCCTCTCCTGCCCACTCCTCTCTCCCTCTCCTGTCTGCCTTTCCTCTCACTCGCTCCAGTGTGTGTGTATCCCTTACAATCTTGAGGTAGAGTGTTAATGTTGATATTTTTAAGCACACGTGTAAAAAGTATCGGCCGTTTTTCACCGATATTGTAAAAATGACCGATGCCGCCGATACCGACTCTGGCGCATCCCTAGTCATAAAACACCCGAGGAATCGGAGGTTATCAAATTTGATCCGAGGTTGAGGGGAAGCTCCAATTCCTTGTATCAAGAGCCCTTCACCAGCATCAAGGCACATTCCCCTTGAAGAGTACCTATATGGAAATTTATGAGAATTAAAGTATGCTTACTGTCTACTATCTTATCATTACTATTACAATAAGTGTTAAGCCCTTATTAATAAATTAAGTCTCAGTATATATAACTGGTTCTGAGAACCCACAAGTTAATAAATTGGTCACATGTGCAACATATGGGTATCTTTAGTCGATTACATCGACTCACAGATTACCTCAAACTTCTGTGTATAGGACTGATGAAGCCACTGTGGGGCGAAACGTCTCCATAATAAAGATACCCAAGTGTCACACATGCGTCTAATTCATCATTAAGTCTCAATAAGATCGTTTAGAAATCAAGGCAGGCGACAGAAAACAATTGGGGTATTGTGAGGGTGGAGAGACAACACCTCTCTCCCACCCACCCTCCGCACGCCCACAAATTAACAATACCATTTAGATAATTACCGCTTAAACTAAACCCCTCCTGCATCTCACACGCGTTTAAAACACCACATGTTTTATGCCTGCCTATTTTAGGAGCGCTATATAACTGCCTATTAACCTATTACTATCCTGTATTTGCTTTGGGAGCCAGGAGCTGTGACTCGACCCCTGCAACTACAATTAGGTGAGCGCGCACACACAATAGCATGGAATCATTTCTAGATTAACGGTTTTCATAACCAGCCATTTGTTAGCGTTGTTAGTCAGGTGGTATTTATATACCTGTTGTTGTTAGTCAAGTGGTAGTTATATACCTGTTGTTGTTAGTCAGATGGTAGTTATATACCTGTTGTTGTTAGTCAAGTGGTAGTTATATACCTGTTGTTGTTAGTCAAGTGGTAGTTATATACCTGTTGTTGTTAGTCAAGTGGTAGTTATATACCTGTTGTTGTTAGTCAGATGGTAGTTATATACCTGTTGTTGTTAGATGGTAGTTTTATACCTGTTGTTGTTAGTCAGATGGTAGTTACATACCTGTTGTTGTTAGTCAAGTGGTAGTTATATACCTGTTGTTGTTAGTTAAGTGGTAGTTATATACCTGTTGTTGTTAGTCAAGTGGTAGTTATATACCTGTTGTTGTTAGTCAGATGGTAGTTATATACCTGTTGTTGTTAGATGGTAGTTTTATACCTGTTGTTGTTAGTCAAGTGGTAGTTATATACCTGTTGTTGTTAGTCAAGTGGTAGTTATATACCTGTTGTTGTTAGTCAGTGGTAGTTATATACCTGTTGTTTAGTCAGATGGTAGTTATATACCTGTTGTGTTAGTCAATGGTAGTTATATACCTGTTGTTGTTAGTCAGATGGTAGTTATATACCTGTTGTTGTTAGATGGTATTTATATACCTGTTGTTGTTAGATGGTATTTATATACCTGTTGTTGTTAGTCAGATGGTAGTTATATACCTGTTGTTAGTCAGGAGGTAGTTATATACCTGTTGTTGTTAGATGGTAGTTTTATACATGTTGTTGTTAGTCAGATGGTAGTTATATACCTGTTGTTGTTAGTCAAGTGGTAGTTATATACCTGTTGTTGTTAGTCAAGTGGTAGTTATATACCTGTTGTTGTTAGTCAAGTGGTAGTTATATACCTGTTGTTGTTAGTCAGGTGGTAGTTATATACCTGTTGTTGTTAGTCAGGTGGTAGTTATATACCTGTTGTTAGTCAGATGGTAGTTATATACCTGTTGTTGTTAGTCAGATGGTAGTTATATACCTGTTGTTGTTAGTCAAGTGGTAGTTATATACCTGTTGTTGTTAGTCAAGTGGTAGTTATATACCTGTTGTTGTTAGTCAAGTGGTAGTTATATACCTGTTGTTGTTAGTCAGATGGTAGTTATATACCTGTTGTTGTTAGTCAGATGGTAGTTATATACCTGTTGTTGTTAGTCAAGTGGTAGTTATATACCTGATGTTGTTAGTCAGATGGTAGTTATATACCTGTTGTTGTTAGTCAGATGGTAGTTATATACCTGTTGTTAGTCAGATGGTAGTTATATACCTGTTGTTAGTCAGATGGTAGTTATATACCTGTTGTTAGTCAGATGGTAGTTATATACCTGTTGTTAGTCAGATGGTAGTTATATACCTGTTGTTGTTAGTCAGATGGTAGTTATATACCGTGTTGTTAGTCAGATGGAGTTATATACTAGTGTTAGCAGATGGTAGTTATATACCTGTTGTTGTTAGTCAGATGGTAGTTATATACCTGTTGTTGTTAGTCAAGTGGTAGTTATATACCTGTTGTTGTTAGTCAGATGGTAGTTATATACGTAGTGTTAGTCAGATGGTAGTTATATACGTGTTGTTGTTAGTCAGATGGTAGTTATATACGTAGTGTTAGTCAGATGGTAGTTATATACGTAGTGTTAGTCAGATGGTAGTTATATACGTAGTGTTAGTCAGATGGTAGTTATATACGTAGTGTTAGTCAGATGGTAGTTATATACGTAGTGTTAGTCAGATGGTAGTTATATACGTAGTGTTAGTCAGATGGTAGTTATATACGTAGTGTTAGTCAGATGGTAGTTATATACGTGTTGTTGTTAGTCAGATGGTAGTTATATACCTGTTAGTGTTAGTCAGATGGTAGTTATATACCTGATGTTGTTAGTCAGATGGTAGTTATATACCTGTTAGTGTTAGTCAGATGGTAGTTATATACCTGATGTTGTTAGTCAGATGGTAGTTATATACCTGATGTTGTTAGTCAGATGGTAGTTATATACCTGTTAGTGTTAGTCAGATGGTAGTTATATACCTGTTGTTGTTAGTCAAGTGGTAGTTATATACCTGATGTTGTTAGGTGGTAGTTACATACCCCTGCTTTTCACTTGGTTTACTTTGCACTTAATCCCACATCTCTCACTCGGGTATGTTATTGCAGTGTGCAGAATTGGGACAAGGCCCACAACTATTTTCCAGGTATGTATTATCATGCATCTCTCTGTCGTCTGCCCCACTGAGTACATATTTAAGACTTTAAGGTATTACCAATGAAATGCTATCTGTTCCAGTTCTAAACGGGGCCGTCAACACTGACCAATACTCCCAATGACAGAACACAATTATAATTATTATAATTATGGAGGAGCGCTAAACCCATAGGATTATACAGCGCATCTGGGGGGGATGCAAGGTATTCAGGCTCAATTCAGAGAACCGAAGCACAGATCCAATTCCCTAAATCTAGAGCCCCTCACCAGCGTCAAGGAACCTTCCTTGAGGAGAGTGGAGAGAACACAAGCGATATGAAAAGTTCCACCATTGGCAGTATTTCTCTTGTTTTGAAAGTTCTCTTGACCCATCCCGTCATTTTCCTGGCTGTCGTGACCTTGGTCTTTGTGTTTTGACAGAATGGTCAACTGATATAATTATTCCCGTCTCTTGCGAATTCCTTTCGTTCTGTTTGAAGATCTTCTTGAGTTTTATATAATGTCCCTTTTGAGTTCATTAATTCCATACCTAAGCAGCTGGAACTTATAACCACTGAACGTCATGATGCTCTCCACTGTCTACTGGAAAACACTTATATCTTAATGCAATTTTTTCGTTATCTTCTACCAAGGTAACTTTCATGCTTATTTTAGTGTCATCAGCAAATGATACAAAACTGTGACGGGTGTTTTTATTTGTCTGCTATGAGGATAAGAAACAGCAGGGACAGTGCCTTGGGGTACTGAGCTTTTTACCTCGCTGTTCGATTTTGCTCTGTTTACTACTATTCTTTGTGTAAGGAACCTGAAAATACATCCGTCTACCTTCCCCGTAATGCATTTGCCTTAATTTTGTTTCCAACTGCCCCATAATAGCATTTGTCAAACGCCTATGCAAAATTTGCGTTTTGGTTTTCTTCCAATGCCTCCGTAATTCTGTCATAGTAGTTCAGCAGCTGTGACAGGCATGATCGTTCAGTTCTAAAACAGTGCTGGGTTATGCAGTGTGTGCTATTGTTGGGTTAAAAGGTTTAGACGGCCCCTAGACCGATGTAACATGGCGAGCCGTCGCAGCCCTTATATTTATATATTTAACAATGGTGACCCTGCGTTAAAGGCTCAAATCTCGGGTAAGGGAGGCACAAACCTACTTCACAAATAAGGTAAAAGCCCAACTAGCAACAAGGTATCCCTGTGTTGGGAAGGGACAGAAACTCCGCCACCAACAAGGTTGCCCTGCTGGATTTATTATAATCAAGGGGAGCGCTAAACCCGTAGGATTATGCAGCGCCTGTGGAAGGGGGAATGTGGAAGGTATTCGGGCTTAATTCAGGGAACTGGAGCACAGATCAAATTCTGTAGATCAAGAGCCCCTCACCAACGTCAAAGAACCTTCCTTGAGGGGTAGCCTTGCTGGAAGACACAAACAAAACATTTACTCAACAGAAACACCGCGAACTTAGCAAAACGTTGCCAATAAAAGCTCGCATTATACTACCTTTGTGTCTTCCAACGTGTCGGTATTTTACGGCATTTCCTTGCAAGACGGCTTTACGTTGGGGGGAATGGCACAAATGCCGCTACCAGTAAGGTGACCCAGCGCTGGGGAGTGTTGCTACTGGTCACCTGCTGCCTCCACTATTGATCAAC
>WNWK01002266.1:130000-218076 GCA_009830355.1 Cherax destructor
AATATAAAAATTAATGATTTTGTACCAAAAGAACCTTAGGAAACTTACCTAACCTTATTATAAAAAACGCAATTTAATTTAGCCTAACCCAACTTTACAATAATTTAATAATAAACAAGCACAATGAAATATATTTTTTTTCGTTAGGTTCAGAATGATTTTTGCGAAATTACTGTACACACAAATTTTAGTGCCTTGTTCGGCAAGAAGAGCATTGCTATTTAAGCCAAAATCGTAAGTTTTACCTATTCGGCACATTATATATATAATGGTTAAATGGGTGGATGCACCGTAATTCTATTATCAGAGGTGGCTGTGAAGAGAGGAGTTCGAGTCGACTAGGTTAATATTAGCCTCATTCGTAGCGGTGGACAGACAACACACACTGTCCAACCAGATGAAACTTCTCACATGTCATAAACCACGAGTGTTCTCCAGAGGACGGAGTAGCGTGTGAAGGATAACACCCATCACTCCATTACTGATGGTACGCAATACCCCAAACTTTATGAACAGATACCTAAAGTCAGTGCTAGATCAGCCGGGCTGTGGTTCGTACGTTGGACTACGTGCGCCCAGTAGTAACAGCCTTGTTGATCAGGTCCTGATCCACCAGGAGGCCTGGTCATGGACCGGGCCGCGGGGGCGTTGATCCCCGGAATGCCATCCAGGTAAGACCCGTGCAACACTTGGGTATCTGTACTGTTGACAATAAAGATACCCAGATGTTGCACGTGTCTTATTCATCACTATTCTTATAGAGAATCGATGGAGTGCGTCGAGTTAGTGATGGTAACATGACGGTCTCTGTGAGGCGAGGAGTTCGAGTCCTGGGCACGTCTGCTAAGAGATTAAATTAAAATTATTTTAATATATTAATTGACTTTGACCTAGGGTGACCCCTTGACCTTGTTTATAATATGATAGTCAATCCAATAGATGGGCTGCAGAGCCACGTGTACAGAACGTAGCGAAACTTGCCATTTAGTTTCCGTGTTAATATATTATTATTAATGACTATATTGTTCTTAATATTGCATTAATTAAAAGCTATCCTGATAAAAACGACAAATAATTAAACTAATAGTAATATTTTAAACAGTAATTATAATACTGTATTTATAACGAGAACATTTACTATTATTGGTATTCATGCCTTAATAATAATTCTTTTTGAAATGGTTGTACAATGCGATCATTGCGTATAATCTACAGACTGTGATCAACAATTATAATAATGTTAGTAACGCACTATTAAGGTAATGTCAATGTCGCTTCCAACATTATAAAGTAATCAGAATAATATTCGAGTATTAGCAGATAATAAACATACCCTACACCTTGAAGAATTAAAGGATGAAATTTTAGCTACTACAGTCTTAGTAGAAAATCTAATCTAGGGATATGAATACTGTGGAGCACTGCAGTAAGCTTGTTAGCAGAAGATCTTTCCCATTTCCGGTCTTCGTTCAATTAACCTATATATAATACTACCCGAAGAATTTGTTTCAATGATGCTACTAGGTAATTTGCTTCATTTATCTACAGCTGTACCACCATACACGCAATGTTCCACTTCCTTTAAACCTGAATGCATCCAGCTTGAATCTATGGTCTGGAGTTCTGTTTTGTTCGATATTTTAAGTGCTTTGTCTATATTCCCTTTGCGGTTTTTTTTATTCGTATACAATCTATTTGGTAAGCGAACACATGCAACGTTTGGTATACTTTATTTCAGGATAAAATTCGCTCACCGGAAGTTGTATCAAGCCTAGTCAAATGATGCTGACGCTCCCTTGTGTCCTCGTGTGAACTTTTGTTTATGTAGTCAGGAAACTTGCTTATACAGCTACTTATTCCCCCGAGGACATTTGTAAACAAAGGGACCATCTAACCCATGTGGGACGCCTACTTATGACTGGTTCTCATTCTGATTTCACTCCATTTATGCAAACTGTTGCTTATCGGCCAGCCATGCCACAATCCGGGGTAAAATTCTGCTTCAATACCGAGCGCCGTGTGTTGTGGAACTCAAGACCTTACTACCTCAAATACCTCAGCGAGATTATCAAATTTATTTGGCAAGTACAACACCTTGTGAAATTAGGCACAAATTCCAATATACTTCTTCACTCGAAGTCTGGCTGATCGGTAATAAACAGCCAAGGATTTCTCCCTTTCTATATAAGCATCACAGTGACCGTCTTCTACGTCTCAGGCATGATAGCCGTTTCTATGATTCCCTAAGGCTGGTTTACTAAATTCCTCTTTACATTCATTAAGCTTTTAAAATAGTTGATTAAGGGCCAATAGCCAATTGTGCTATATTCGGTCAAATCGACAGAGAACCATGTGGCAAGTAACTATGACTTTGCGTAAATTGCTTTCATGCTCCAAGTGCCGGATCAAAAGGGCACTTACGGATATGTGAGTCAGGGGCCGCCAGGAGCAACAGCCTGATTGATCAGGCAAGTCGGCCAGGGCCGGGTTGCTGGAGTAAGAAAACTCTAAAAACCGGGTCACAGGTATATCAATGGTACTGATAGCCAACAATTATTAAACGTCGAAGGCTTTTCTTTGTTATTACATTAAGTTGTTACCAGTTATCTTCAAAATCCTAGTGTTATACGCAAGAAGCATTAGGACTAGCCTATGAGGTTATCCTGCAACTTTTATGTCTCATTAATGTGACATTTTTGACAATGATTTTGAGCATTTTGGCACATGTTTTGAAGATTTTTGTCCATATGGTTACCTCTTATTACAACTGTAATTGTTTTTCATACTGCCACATTGATCTACTTTGAATCATTTAGGTTTGATCTGTCCGTCCGCCCCGTGGTAAGAGGATGGAGGACGGAGCCTCCACCACTTCTGCATTGAATGGCTCACACTGGTTTTGCGCGTCGCAATAATAATAATAAATTCCCTGGGGAAATCTATATGGTAGGGAAGCTTGTAAAATTCTTTTGCAAATGTTACATTAGTAATTATTTTCATTACCTTTCGTCAAGTCTCCCTCCAGATAATACCAAGTCTGGTGATGGTGGTGGTCTACCTGGAGGGCACTCCGGGGATCAACGTCCCCGCGGCCCGGTCCACGACCAGGCCTCCCGGCGGATCAGGGCCTGATCAACCAGGCTGTTACTGCTGGCCGCACGTAGTCCAACGTACGAACCACAGCCCGGCACCGACTTTAAGTATCTGTCCAGTTCCCTATTGAAGGCAGCCAGGGGTCTATTGGTAATTCCCCTTATGCTTGGTGGGACGCTGTTGAACAGTCTTGGGCCCCGGACACTTATGGTGTTTTCTCTTAGTGCACCAATGGCGCCCCTACCTTTCATTAGGGGTATTTTGCATCGCCTGCCCAGTCTTTTACTTTCGTAGGGAGTGATTTCTGTGTGCAGATTCGGGACCATTCCTTCTAGGATTTTCCAAGTGTAGATTATGATATATCTCTCTCGCCTGCGTTCCAGCGAGTACAAGTCAAGTGCTTCCAAGCGTTCCCAGTAGTTGAGGTGTTTGATAGAACTTATATGTGCAGTAAAGGTTCTATGTACACTCTCTAGATCTGCAATTTCACCTGCTTAGTAGTAGAAGCAGTAGGTTTATTAAGATTTATATCTCGAGAGAAAGAGTAGATTATATTATCTACACCCACATCCTAGTCATGCAGGATACCTCACGTGACAACTCAAAAGCTCAGATGAGATAAAAGAAAGTCTAAACAATGATTAAATTGTGCAGTATCTGTGGAAGGGCTATAGAGTGAAGTGGACGAATGAGTAAGAAATGGGGGTTGAGTGGAACAATGAAAGGGGAAGGGGTGAATGTAATAATGAAGGGGTCGAGTGGAGTAATGAACGAGAGGAGTGGAGTAATGAACGAGAGGAGTGGAGTAATGAACGAGTGGAGTAATGAACGAGGGAGTAATGAACGAAAGGAGTAATGGGGGTAGAGCAGAGTAATGGGGAATGGAGTAATGGGGAATGGAGTAATGGGGAATGGAGTAATGGAGAGTGGTGTAATGGAGAGTGGTGTAATGGAGAGTGGTGTAATGGAGAGTGGTGTAATGGAGAGTGGTGTAATGGAGTGGTGTAATGGAGAGTGGTGTAATGGTGGGGAGAGTGGAATAATGAAAGGGGGAGTAGAGTAATGAAACAGGAGTGCTCCTTCCTTAAGTGAATGTGACCTGACCTGACTAGGTTGGGTCATTAGCTTAAGCCGGTAGGAGACTTGGACCTGCCTCGCATGGGCCAGTAGGCCTGCTGCAGTGTTCCTTACGTTCTTAATGAAGGGGGTGTAGTGAAGGTACAATGAGGGGAAGATTGGAGTAGTGAAGGTGGGAGAGTAATGATGGAGGAGTGTAGTAGAGGGAGAGTAATGATGGGGGACTGTAGTAGAGAGAGAGTAATGAAGGGGATCAAATAAATGGGGGGAGTAATGAAGAAAGAAGTAGAGAGAAATAAAGAGCACATAGTAATGTAGGGAGCAGAATAATGAATGAAGGATTCGTAAGAAATCTGTGATTGAGTGAAGTAATAGAGCAATGGAGGGACAAGAATAATAATAAGAGTAATGCTGGAGAGCGTAGAGCGATGAAGCAGATTACATGAGGAAAATAAAAAAAATGAAGGAGTAATGAAGATGACTAGCAATGCAGGGATAATGAAGTAATGAAGAGTAGCAATGAAGAGATAATAAAGTAAAGAATACCAATGATGGGATAATGGAGTAATGAAGAGTAGCAATGCAGGGATAATGAAGTAAAGAATACCAATGAAGGGATAATGGAGTAATGAAGAGTAGCAATGAAGGAGTAATGACGATGACTAGCAATGAAGGGATAATGGAGTAATGAAGAGCAGCAATGAAGGAGTAATGACGATGACTAGCAATGAAGGGATAATGGAGTAATGAAGAGTAGCAATGAAGGGATAATGAAGTAAAGAATACCAATGAAGGGATAATGGAGTAATGAAGAATAGCAAAGAAGAGTTAATGGTGTTATGAAGAGAAGCAATGAAGAGCGATGGATAAAAGATAAAACCACTTGTACATAGTACACTTTACAAGTGCTTCAGGAATGACCGACACTGACATACATCACACAGGAAGCCCCTGGTTATGCAGAACATTTCGGAGAGTAAGAAGTAAAGGTGGGTGAGAGAGGAAGTAGAGAGGGGCAGGAGAAGTGTTGGCCATTGTAGAGATGAATCACATGGTGAGGCAGACCCCTCACTACCCCTGTTTACATTTCTCAAAACCACTACCAAACAAGGCGACAGGTAGTTAAGGCTAACAAGCAGTTAGTAACAGCCCGGAGAATCGTGTGGTGGTGTGACTTACCTGAATCAGAGAAGAGAGAGACCATAATCCATGTCCCGAGTACAAGTTATCCTATCCAAGGTTTTGCCTACACACAGCGTATTCCACCCGCAAGGGGCACTCGCCTTATAATTAATTTCTAACAAATTCGGCCACTATCGCACTTCAAACTCATCCACCTCTTTTTTTGCACTCTACGCTTCACTTAAACTTTCCCTAGCACTTGTTCAGCGGTATTTCTCTTTAATCAAGCTTGCTCTCACAGGTTATGCAGCTTGGGGTACGACACAGACACTCCCTCATCGCCGCCCTCACAAACACTGACACTCGACACAACATCTGACAACGTCGCACTCCACTCTAGGGGTCACGTGACCCTCATCCTCCACCCCCATTGGTCGCCGCCGCCCAACTCCACAATGGCGCCAAAACATCACAGAAAAGCCGACGTTCAAAAATCTCACTCACACATTCTTTGTGAGTGCTTGTCAACGGCTTCCCCCCGACTCCCGCCGGAGTCTTCCATAATTCTGCAGCTACCCGTCATTCCTCCCACAGGTTCAGCCGGGGAAACCCGCGCCATCTCCGGCGTAATCTCCCCGCCTTATCTCCATAACAATCGTTTGCAAAATCGTGGGCCATCAGTCACCAATATAGGATGTTGGTGCGGGTTGCAAGGGCGGCTCTGGTTGGGTGGGAGGGCCGTCCACACGGGCTTGTTTAATAATAGAACCAATGGCGAGCCTTGTTACAGATCACTGCTGCTGGTAGATTCTCCTCCCTAGTTATCACTGCGCAACTACTTGTTATTAACTTATTTCTCTCCTCATCACTCTAATACCAACCCAGGAATATTCACTGAGAATTATACATTATATAATAGGTTATATTAAGGGTTACAAGACCTGCGATGCCTTTTTTTAAAAGAAAAAAAATTGAGTGACAAAATGGGAACGACTGGCAGATGTAAACAAAACATTGGAACAGCTGAGAGGAGGCGCTCGTCCACTCACTCTCCTATTATAACTATTTACTCTCGTTATATAGTTACCACAAGATAGTTACTGCCTTCTAAATACTTGTTAGCTATCACTTAAGCCGCCAACCATGAACACTCAAGCCAAACCCTTTAGGGAAAGGAGAAATTTCGGTAAGTCTACAAGTCAAGGCTTTTACATCCTTTGTCCAGCACCATTTTCCCCCCAAGTGCGTCATCGACTGATAACACTGAAATTATGCCCAAAATTACTCCCAGCTGTTTGGGGATACTATCCAAAGCACCAATAACCTCCGAGTGTTGTTGAGGGGAGTATTTCTAGTCGTTTAATTAATGCTATCTAGTTTATCTTGGCTCAGCAGCTTCAAGTTATGTGTAAGCTTCTTCACTCCAGATATTGACTCGTGATCCAGCCACTTGGCTTATCTTGCCTTTTATGTTGTGGTTAAACTTCATTATGAAAGACCTTTGTGTATTGAAATACAGCTACGCTTATGTATAAATGTATACGTATCCTTATCTGAGGTGGACTTTGTGCTTGTGGGTTCTACACTCGGGTGGAGACACGTCTTCTCCTTTGAATAAATGGTTTACAGAATAGACAAGTTGATAAATGAAACACATGTGCAACATTTGATGGACCGAACACATCGACTCCAGGCTGAGGGACTGATTACCTCAACTCATCTTCACTAACAACGACGATCTGATACGGAATAGAACCGTATCAAAGACAATACACTCAGATCACAACATAATAGAGGTACAGACATGTATGTACAGGGCTTCTGACCAGCAAAATGTGATCAGTCAGGAAGGTCTTCACAAAATTCAATTTTAATGACAAAAACATACAATGGGATCAAGTCAACCATGTCCTAAATGAAACATGCTGGGAAGATATCCTAAACAACACGGATCCGAACAGTTGCCTAGAAAAAATGAACTCTGTGGTTCTTGAGATCTGCTCAAGACACATTCCATTAAGAAAAAGAAAGAGAAGATATACACTAGAAAGAGAGAGACGCTCCCTATACAGATGAAAGCAAACAGTCACAGAGCTGCTGAGAGGGGCCAATATATCTGAAATATGTGCCTTCAGCATTCTATGGAGGGAGCATGGAGACAGGGGTCATCCCACACACTAAAAACAACAGACATAGCCCCACTCCACAAGGGTGGCAGTAAAGCAATTGCAAAGAACTACAGACCGATAGCACTAACATCCGATATCATAAAAATCTTTGAGAGGGTTCTAAGAAGCAAGATCGCCAACCACCTAGATACCCATCAATTACACAACCCAGGGCAACACGGGTTTAGAGCAGGTCGCTCCTGCCTGTCCCAGCTCCTGGACCACTATGATAGGGTCCTGGATGCTGTTGAGGATAAACAAAATGCAGATGTAGTATACACAGACTTTACAAAAGCTTTCGACAAGTGTGACCATGGCGTAATAGCACAAAATGCGTGATAAAGGAATAACAGGAAAAGTTGGTAGATGGATCTATAACTTCCTGACAAATAGAACACAAAGAGTAACAGTAAACAGAGTAAAGTCCCAGGCAGCCACAGTGAAAAGCTCTGTTCCACAAGGCACAGTACTCGCTCCCATTCTATTCCTCATCCTCATTTCTGACATAGAGATGTAAGCCATAGCTCCGTGTCTTGCTTTCCAGATAACACTCGGATTGCCATGGCAGTGACCTCCATTGAAGACACTGCAAAACTCAAAGCGGACATCAACCAAATCTTCAAATGGGCCACTCAAAACAATATGAAGTTCAACGAGGAGAAATTTCAACTAATCAGATATGGAAAACTTGAGTAAATAAAAAATGTATCAAGGTATACGACAAATTCTAACCATACAATAGAGCGAAAAAGAAATGTGAAGGACTTAGGAGTGATAATGTCAGAGGATCTCACCTTTAAAGACCACAACAATGTATCTACCTCATCGGCTAGGAAAATGATAGGATGGATAATGAGAACCTTCAAAACTAGGGACGTCAAGCCCATGATGACACACTTCAAATCACTTGTTCTCTCTAGGCTGGAATACTGCTGTACACTAACGGCTCCCTTCAAGGCTGGTGACATTGCAGACCTGGAGAGTACAGTATACAAAGAACTTTCACAGTACACATAAGTACGATAAAGCACCTTAATTACTGGGAACGGTTGAAGGTCCTTGATCTGTATTCCCTGGAATGCAGGCGAGAGAGATACATGATAGTATACACTTGGAAGGTCCTGGAGGGATTGGTACCAAACCTGCACACAAAAATCACTCCCTATGAAAGCAAAAGATTCGGCAGGAGATGCAACATTTCCCCGATGAAAAGCAGGGGCTCCACGAGTACACTGAGAGACAACATAATAAGTGTCTGGGGCCCAAGACTGTTCAACTGCCTCCCAGCATACATTAGGGGGATTACCAATAGACCCTTGGCTGTCTTCAAGAAGGCACTGGACAGGCACCTAAAGTCAGTACCTGACCAACTGGGCTGTGGTTTGTACGTCAGTTTGCGTGCAGCCTGCAGTAACAGCCTGGTTGATCAGACCCTGATCCACCATGAGGCCTGGTCTCAGACTGAGCCGCGGGGGTATTGACCCCCGAAACCCTCTCCAGGTAAACTCCAGGTAAACCTTTCTCTGCATTGGACTGAAGAAGCCAGTGGCTGGCTTTCTAGAATGAAGATACCCAAATGTTGCACTAGTGCCTCATTTATCAACTTGTTAGTTTTGTAAACCATTTATTCACATCCTGTCAGACACAGCATCATCTTGGGATCTTGATGCATTAATTTCTTCAAAACTTGTGTAACCTATAGTCAACCTACTTTCATTAGTGGTTTTTGTCTGCTGGTGGTTCTGCCTACCACTGCTCCACCTCATGTGTTATCAGTATATGAGCTCCATGAACATGCTGCACTTTTGTCAAGATCGATGGACTGGACAGATCGACTCCAGATGAGGGACTGTTTACCTTAAACTCCTCATCTTCCACCTTTCTCTGCATCAGACTGAGAAGCCACTGCATGGCAAAACATTTCCAGAATAAAGATTAGTCAAGATACTAAGACCAAAAGAGGCAGAATAAAGATACCCAAATGATGCACAAAAGTGTCATTTATCAATGTCTTATCCTCCTCAGAAAACGAATAATTTCTACTTGTTGAGGTGAAGGAAGTCAAGCAATAATCTCATGTGGCTTCCTCCTACTATGTAGAGGAAATAGTTTAAAAGATTAATGAGTTGAGGAGACTGGGAATTTTAACATAAAATAGTAAAACAAACGTCAACGTCTTTGTTTACATTACTGAGAACAGCCGGTCAAAGCATGGGTCTGCTTTAGAGAGAAATGATATGTAGCACTAATACAGTGGAAACAAAGATGCAAATACAGTGTATCGAGATCCTTTATTGACAACATTTCGCCCACGCAATGTTTTTTTCTTTCGAGTCATAAACAGTAAGCTGGACCAGCACGTGAATTTGATGGAGGGCTCAACCTGGTTCATGGCTTTCTCTTTTCTTGATGTTTTACTATGCAGGTTTGACACGTGCTACATTTCAAAGTCTACTGCAAACCCGACATCCAACACATTCCTGATGAAAATGGCTTTGAAAACTGACAAGTTGAAGAATGAGACAAGTGTCTCATCCTTCAAGTGGTCATTTTTTGAAGCCAAAAGCATAGGCATATGGCCAGACCTTATATACTAGGTTAGAAGTGAGGTGAAGGCACTGAAGTTGATGTTGCATGTGAGAGTGACTCACTAGTGGAAGTAGGTTAGTCTAAACAGTTTAACAAAGGAGTTGTGGAAGACTGTCCTTGTACCAAGAAACTATGGTGTAGCTGTGTCAGTAAGTTTATTTAGACACAGGTACACATAAGTACAATTATTATACATACTAGTGTAAATTACTTAGGATAACCCAAAAAATCAGTGACAAGTAGTATCATATTGATGGTATACAACACATTGATGAATAAGACATATATGCATCACTTAGGTATCTTATTTTGTTTTATAATTAAAATAATAATATAATCTTTATTTCTACAAGTACATGATATAACTTATACAGACCCAGTTGACAGGTGTAAGGACACACACCTAATGTTTCCACCCTTACCGGGAATCGAACCATTGACACTCAGTGTGTGAGCTAAGTGCATTACCAAATGAATTGTAATTTGATGTACAGTACTATTGGGATTAATGCATAGGCAGGAGTTATTACTACTAAAGTTAGAATTATAATACAAATTGCTAAATTTTTGCAGCCCAGCGTCAGAGGGATGTTGAACAGATTAGAGAACAACACCCAAATAAAATTCCAGTGATAATAGAACGATACCCTGGCGAGAGGCATCTCCCTCTTCTGGATAAAACAAAATTCCTTGTTCCAGATCATGTTACCATGGGAGAACTTGTCAAGATTATAAGGTTAGTAAATGGTATATTATCATATTAATAATTTTATTCTTTTAACCCTTAAATTGTGTTTGACGTACTAGTATGCACAATTTTTTGTACCTTCAAATCTGCCAATATATTTGACCTTAGCACAATTCTTTGGGTCTTCAATCTATTCATTCATTTGAAAAAAATTAAGGTCAGGAGGGTCCACACAGTACATACATACTATATCATGGTTAACAACACAAGTGATGACTGTATCCGATGTACGCCTAACTAGTGAAAGTAAAAGCAGTGAAACCAGGAACTGTTGTCCCACCATGAGCTACCCTTCCAGCAAACAGTGTGTGCACAAAGATGACATTCATTCCAGATGTATTACAATTTCATGATACTAACAATGGAATTCAGCCACAAAGCACACTAAGTATATTTATCCCAGGATAACCCAGAGTATTACACTCTGAAACAATTGCAATATTATAAGTATTCCTTGTACATAGTGTTAGAAGACTAAAATGGAAAAAAAAAAAAATTATACCGTGTATATAGTATACCAAACTTTCCAAGTGGAGCAATGTTGGGTTAGGCATTTCTCCATGTTTGAAGTGCTAAAACGTCTTTAAACATACCATACCATGGGCGGGGATAGAACCCATGATCAGAGAGTCATCAAACTCCAGACTCTCTGATCGCGGGTTCTATCCTCGCCCATGGTATGGTTTGTTTGCAATCGTGTCATTACGATTTCATGAGTCTTTAAACATATATATCATAAGAAACTAGTTTACGTTGTGTTAAACACTAAAAGTGATTAAAAAACAGAAAAAATCCTAGATTGGCATCGATAAATTGTGAAAGTTAATCCAGTATATGTATTCCAATGGGGTCTCCCTCTGTTATACTAAATTAATATTTTAACAGGCGGCGGCTACAGCTGCACCCTACTCAAGCATTTTTCCTCCTCATCAACCAGCGTGCCCTTGCCAATGTCTCCAATACTCTTGCTCAGGTAAAGGACTTCAGTTTGTTTATTAAATGTTGATAAATATTTCTCCATGGGAAGTGGAACAGAACTTTTCTCCGTAAGCTGTTCATGTCGTTAGAGGCGATTAAAATGCTGGGAGCAAAGGGCTAGTAACCCCTTCTCTTGTATATACGTACAGTGGACCCCCGGTTTACGATAGTCTCCAAACTCGCCCTTTTATGTAAGTTTATTTTTGTAAGTGCTTTTGTAAGTGTATTTTTGGGGGTCTAAAAGGACTAATCTAATTTACATTATTCCTTATGGGAATAAATTCGTTCGGTAATGGCACTTGAACAGCATTCTTGAACGGAAAAAATGACGTAATCTGGGGGTCCACTGTATTACTAAATTTAAAAAGATAAACTTTTGTTTTTCTTTTTGGGCCACCCTGCCTCAGTGGGATACAGCTGGTGTGTTGAAAGAAGAAGAAATATTTCTTCTGTCATTCTTGAACATTAATGGCTCACTTGACATAATATGTTGCCACATTGTATGGCTACATAACCCCTATAGGTTTACTGCTTCCCCATGAACATCATAATTCTCATTGTATGGATGTGCAGTGTGGAGGAAGATATGTTTACTTTTATGAATGAAAGACAATAAAGTAGACTTATCATGAAAGGTTTATCCATAAAATTTATTACTACTACTAATTTATATTTACATATTTGTAGCGACAGGACTTTACCTGGAGACAGTTTTAGGAGTCAGCACTCCTGCGGCCTGGTCCCTGACCTGACCAGAACTGTGCTCAAGGTGTTCTGTCTTCATTGATGTAGTCACAGAATTTTTATATAATTTTCTTTAGTTGTAGAACTTCTTACTTCCTCTTTCAATTCATTCTTCCAGCTTTTCGTAAAGACAAAATTCTTAATGTACATCTGTAGCCTTGTGTAATTCTTTTTCAAGTTATCAAGAAACATTCTTTATCTGTTTATTCATATGATTTTATAACTGTGTTATCAATGCATATTACAATTTTGGCCTAATGTATGTTGTAAACAACTTTTTTTATAATTTCTCCTGTTACATTCTTAGTTGATGACATAAACACACAGGCTTCTATATCAAGATCCTTTGGCCCACAGTGGCATCTTAGAACTGTTAAAATGAACTTGTCAGGTTCACCAACTATATATATAACTCGTCTTTTTTTTTATATTTACTACAGTGGACCCCCGGTGTTCGTCCATTTTTCGTAACAGAATGCTGTTCAAGTGCCATTACCAACCGAATTTATTCCCTTAAGAAATAATGTAAAGTAGACTAGTCCTTTTAGACCCCCAAAACTACACTTATAAAAGCATTCTAAAAAATACACTTACATAAAAGGGCGTGTTTTGAGCAGGACGAACACCGGGGGTCCACTGTATTGTATTATGTCTAGGGTTATTATTATTGCATGGGTATAAGGTCCTATGTAAGTAATAAGTGGATAACTAACTTACTTGTGACCATACATAAGATAACTGCTAGTCTAGGATATGTAATAACTCAGGACATTATTGCTTTCAACAGACCCCCATAGGTGGCTATGCCAAAACACACCACTCTCAAACAACATGGGTATCAGAGAAACAACTGTTTAGAAAATTATGCTTTTTAATAATAATAATAATATTTAGAATAAAGTCAAAAACACAAATATGGGTAAACCATGTTACTTCTCGTAGCATAAATGGTATTCATTACAGTACAAATTGATAATAGCAAAATCTCAAGGCCTTGCCTTGGAATCACAATAAAATGGCAGCCTTGGGTTTCCTGTTTTATACCGTTATTTATTTATTTTCAAGCTGTCTCAGCTGCATTCTCAGTGTTTTTGCACACTGCAGCACCTCTAGAAGCAACCCCAGAACACATCAACACTGGCCTAAAATAACTTAACTTCAGAGCATCATATAACTTGCCAAACAAAATTCAACCACCACCTTCCAGCCATGCTGATCAGCGTGAGAGACAGGGATAGAGGATGTCAAACCCACATTTACAGATAGAAAGCGAAAGAGCATTACAATGTTAAATTTAACTAATTTTTTATTACTCTTTGTTTTCTTTCTTAAATTATATTTATTATTAATTTTTCATAACTTTTTTTTAATGCACTTGTCATCTCCCACCAAGATACAGTGACCCAAAAACTAAGAAACACTTTAACCATCACTGTCTTGCCAGAGGTGCGCTGTTATTACAGTTTAGATGCCCCTCAAAACTGAAATATCCTTACCCCTCCTTCAGAGTGCAGGCACTGTACTTCCCATCTCCAGGACTTAAGTCCAACTAACCGGTTTCCCTGAATCTCTTCATAAGTGTTACCTTACACTCCAACAGCACATCAAGTCATAAAAACCACTTGCCTCCATTTACTACTATCTAACACTCACACATGCCTGTTGGATGTCCAAGCCCCTCATATACAGAACCTTTACTGTCCTTCCTCCCACTTTTCCTAGGGTGATCTTCACCCCACTTTCCTTCCACTTCAGATTTATGCACCCTCCAAGTTGGTATATTTTGCTCCATCCACTTTTTAAATTATTTACAAATAACATAAATGCCATTTTTATTGTGGATTGTCTTTACGTATATGTATCTAATCTGTCTAATTTAAGACTGATCATATCCCCTGAAAATACAAGCTAAACATAGCTTGATAGTCAACAATAACTCAGATTATCATAAAATATTTAAGTGTTACAAAATAAATAATCATACATTAAAATGCTAGTTCATGCACATTAGCAAGAAATCTTCTTGTATCCTCATTCCTCATGGCATCTCCATCCATGTTTTTGAAAGTTATTTTATATATGATAATTATATATGATAATTTTTTATTAATAACTCTTAGCTCCCATTTTCTGTATGGTAATCACAAAATTTTGTCAGTGTATTTTTTATATGGTCTGATTTTGCTTTCTTCAATTTCTTTTACATGACATTTATCAATATTAAATTTCATCATCCATCTGCCACACATTTAATTATCATAGCTTTTTTATCTTGCAAAGATTTTATTATTATTTTTTTTTATTTTGCACAAGATTTTTTACATTACAAATTCACATAAATTTCTGTTCCTTTTAGTGAGTCATTTATATAAATTAATAGCATTATTAGGACACACATGCTTGTGTCATCCTACTTGTGGGAATCCTTCATGCATTTAGCTTTCTTACAAATGTTAATGAAAGATTTCTTTCCATCTTGTTCTTTTGTAACACTTCTTTTTCAAAGTTTCTGTCTTCCTCCTTACACTTGCATATTTATTTGTATATTCATGTGTAGATAGGTAACGGATAGAAAGTTTTTTTGTACAGATTTGACGTTTTGGTTTTGTTTTGCAGTTCAGTAAGTTCTATGCCATAATTATATATAAAAAAATTAATAGCAGTGGCTTGGTGCTTTGCAGGTGTACGAGCACCACCGCCATGAAGACGGGTTCCTCTACATGGTGTATGCTTCCCAAGAGGTATTTGGACACTGATTTTCCAGTGTTCAAATGCAATCCATTACTTGTTTGTTCATTTACTGATTTTATTTTGTCTTTTAACTTTGATCTTTTTTTCTTAGACATTATTAAGAGGTGGTGGTGAGTGCTGGGTTTGTCTGTGTTGATGCCCATGCAAGAATGGCTGGTTTATTTGTATCTAGAAACATCTTTTTCAAAGCAAAAAATCTGTGATTTCATTTGACAGTGTGATGTGTTGTTAGTAATTAAGCTTCATTTGATGCCTTCAGTTGTTGACTTATTGGAATGAATTCAGTTGTATTAAAATTATATCGGTATATGAGGTACTAGAAAACATGCAGCTATGGATCAAATGTGTATTGTGCAATATGCAAATGTTGCATAAAGAAAGTTGTAGAGGTAGACTTAGGTGTTTGAATAAAGTTCAGAGCTAGGCTGTGTCAACAAAGGCATTAATATAGTAACTCACAGTATATCCAACCAGAATGTGTGATTCTTGTTCTTGAAGTGATAGTTTTAATGTATATATTAACTGTTGCAGCATAATCGAGGCATTACTTATAGTATCGGAACTTGACATCTTGACTATGGCCAAACAAAAATGCCTTAAAACAATATAGTATTTCTGTACAGTACAGTATATAAAAAATACAAAAACCTACCAAACCATGGAATGGGTGGGGTTTGTACCCATGGCTAGTGAGTCACAAAACTTCATGAGTCATGATACAAAAACCTAGTTTAAAATTTGAACAAAATAATAGTGTTTTATTTTTGCTGGCATTAATAGTGTTTTAAAGCATTTTTACTAAAGTTAAGCTGTTTTTAACCTTACTATGAGCATTGCCTCAGCTGCAGCTCTGCATATATGCTGCAAGGATGACAGTTATGTTACTGCATCTTATATTAAAATGTCATTTTATCTTGGTGTCTGGGTGGAAGATCATTGTTGCAATGTGTATATTTAGGAGGTAAAATGTTGTGTACCTTACTGTTCATATTGTATTACATAGCAAGTGTCCTTTTTTTTACCGGATAAATATTATATTAAAGTACTCAATAACTTTTTTTTACCAACTATTATTGGTATCTGATTTAGACATCCATTTCTAATGGATTTAATAAATTGATGATAGAGGATTTTTTTATTTTGCAATTGCATTATCCCATGTATCCTGGATATAATTGTTACATCAATCAATTGTTAGGACTGATGTAATTTAAGGAGTTGATCCATGTGGGAAGTGCTTGTAATTACAGAATTTGTATTTAGCTTTAAATTTGATATTTAACTCCTTGTTTCTAATCTGTGGAAAGGCCTTATTATATTAAGTATTGTTGTTTTATTATGATTTTAGAGTAATGTTTGCTCCCATCACTTCAACATCTGGGTACTAATAGTTTTATTAAGCAGTGCTGTATGACCCTTGTGGGTTTAGTGCATAGATTTGATTGTAATAATAATAATAGTTTTATTAAGATAACATTTCAGTTCAGACTGGGGGTGCTGCCTGTCAGAAATGTTAGTGTACTGTAGTGTAACAAACTGACATTTTGTAATGGCTGTTTGTATTTGTATTTTGTTGCCCCTCTATGGCAATCTTTACATGTCATTTCCTTACATTTACCAGGGGCCAGTGTTTACATAAAGACATCGTGCGATTTCCTTGAGTTTTGTTCAGGGGAAATTTTTCCTTCAGTCCTTGCCCAAGTCCTTCACTCAGTTGGTAACATAAGTTAACCATATACAGTATCAAGAAGCCTCCCATAGCCCAGGATTTTTTCTAAACTATTTTTTTTTTCACTAAAACAGTATATTTGTTTGTATCATTATGCTTTTGCGTTGATAAATTTAGATGAAAAGTTCAGTTTTTATGCAGAAGCATTATTATATTAAAGAATGTAAATTACTGAATTTCATCTTTCTACAGCTAGCCTAAAACGTTAATACAGGTCTGCCATCACTGATCCGGCAATTACTAGTTCGGTTCCATCACGGCACTAATTTTGGCAATACATACAGGTGGACAGTACGGAGGGAAATGGTTTAGGTCGGCCATTACTGATCTGATAATCACTAATCTGGCACCCTACAGGTCCCAGTGATGCCGGATTAGTAATGGTCAACCTGTATTATATTTACAAAAGCACTAAACACTTATGGGTCTTTAGTGTTTCAGAAATACTCTTTGTAAGGTTATTGTATGGAAACCAAAATTGGGCATTGCCCAATGGTGCATTGTAACTAGTATATACCATATAATACATGTGGAGAAATAGTTCTTCATTGTTTGTGTTTGTTAGACTTTTCTTTGTTTAAAGTATTGATAGGCATTAAGAATGATTAGAACAGTATACAGTGGATCCCCAATTTATGATGATCCAACTTAACATGTACACTTGTATGACATTGGCACTTTAGAAATCAGTGACTTACAGAAACTGACTTGCTTTTTTGATATGTTGGACCATTTATGATTTGTTTATATTACCTATAATAATGAGCATCAAGCAGGCCTGTGCAAGTGTGTTAGGAGTAAATATGGACAAGTGCTTTTGACATACAGTGCCTGCAATCTGAAGGAGAGGTGAGGATGTTTCAGTGTGGAGTGTAATCTGAATTGTGTGACGTCAGCACTCATCTGGAAACAGTGATAGAGTGAATAGTGTTAAATGTGTTTTCTTCTTTGGGGCACCATACCTTGGTGGGACTTAGCTGTTGAGGCAAATAAAAATGTAACTCTAATAATAGAGAAGGTTTTGAATCCTAGGAGCTTAAACATCCAACAGGCGGGTGTGAGGAAGTTAAATCAGAGTGGGGGCAGGTGAATTTTGCAACCAGACGTACTGTTGGAATATGAGTAAAGTAACATTCATGAAGGAATTAAGAGAAACTTGTTAGCCAGACTTGAGTTATTGAGGCGGGAAGTACAGCACATGCACTCTGAAGGAGGGGCGAGGATGTTGCAGTCAGGGTTATCTCAACTGTGGTGTCAGCATGCTTCTGGCAAGACAGTGCTTGAATGTATGATAGCGAATGTTTCCTCTTTTTTTTTTAGGGGTGAGGGGTTGTCCTACCTCAGTGGGAGATGGCTGGTGTGTTAAAAAAAATAATGAATGCTTGGTTTGAGGAAGATAAGCATTTGTATTACATTGTTTTTTACCTGGAAAAACCCAGTTATGCTAAGCATATTAGGCCTACTGAAACTAGACCTTTAAACTATTTGATACTTAGATTATCTAAATGCTAAGTTGAACATAATTCTCTGAAGATAATATTACTAAATATTATGATTAAGTAACAAAAACTTTATTTATCTATACATCAATGTTAATAAGAAATAATAATACAATTTTGGTTATAGAAATATAGTGGAGAGAGAAGTACATCAGTATTAATGCTAATTGGAATCTGGATAGGCAGGTTGCATTAGATATGCAGTATTTCACATTAATACTCAAGCTATAAATTTTTACATCAGGTTCAGGACATGTTTTTTAACCATATTTTTGAGGCATTTGGCCAATATGGAACTTTTTAATCTTATAGTTGAGAGTTCCATTTTTTAGCCTTTTATTTGCATGCAGTTTTTACTCAGTTGAGTTGAACACATGAGATATCAAAGAGGTATTTGGTACTTGCTGGTACTGTGTATAAGCATTGTTTTGCAGCTCTATGAAAAGGTTTAGGATTATTGATTATATTTTTATTCAGTGTCATATATACGGATACAACACTGGTTTTCTGGCAATGGATGGTCTGGCATGTTTTTTAATCCAGACAAAATTATGAGGGTGGCCACAGATGGCATTGTGTGCAGCGCTTATTTACTGATACTTGTTGACGCTGCAGTTGTTGGTGGTAATCCCTTGATTTTATACAATTCTTATTGTAATTTGTAATATTTAACCCTATCTGTGGCTTCTAAGAAAGATGAAAGTATCACTGGTGGTGTCAGGCATAAACACCAGTTCATAGCAATACAAGAAAACATAGAACTCTTGAAAAACACTGGACTGTGGTGTTTCCATCTGGAAGTTGTGTGACATCTAAGGTATTGGAAAGATTTACTATATTGATAAGTTAATAAGAGTAGTCAGGTGAATTAATCAAAGGGATAGAACGGTGTTCCTTCATGACAGAACAAGAACTAATGAACTTTCGTTTGATGCACGATAAACTACACGGAAAGTTCAAAGCACACGAAACAACTTTACTTGGATTTAATGTTTAGAAAGATAACCAAAAAGAATGTGTAATAGCAGTAAGCCTTCATCTGAAAATCCTGTGGCTTCAACTTCATGCATTCCACATGTCCCCCTGCAACATCACAAATCCATGATGAAACAATTGTCTCAGAAACAGACAGTAATCTTGACAAACTTCATCTTCCAGATCTCTATGATTACCTCTACTGTTCCAGGAAAATTATAAGATTTATCACTTCTGGAGCAGTAATGCTGCAACATTGTAAGTACAGTGTATATATGTAATTAATAAACCTGTTTCATTGATACTAATGTTTAATTAAAGTTTCTAGCAGTTCATGGTATTTTAAACACGTGGGAGGTGTAAAATTAGTGGGTCAGAAGTGACTTTTTGAATTATTTCTACATGACTTCTGTTGATGCAGCAAAATCAATATTCCGGCAAGGCTTAGTTAGGTGCTGAGGATGCCGGAAAATCGGCATCGTACCCGTATATAACGTGCACAGTAGTAAGGTTGCCGGAAAAGCGGTGTTGTACCTGTACGTACAGGGGTACCTCAGTTAACGATATTTTTTCATTCCAGAATGCTGTTCAAGTGCCATTACCAAACGAATTTATCCCCATTAGGAATAATGTAAAATAGACTAGTCCTTTTAGACCCCCAAAAATACACTTACAAAAGCATTTAAAAAAATAAACTTACATAAAAGGGTGAGTTTGGGGACCATCGTTAACCGAGGTACCACTGTAATATGCATAGTAGTAAATGTTGATGCTTTGCTTGTTTAGTAAATTTAAATAGTAGATGGGTGTGTTGTGTGAATCCTGAATGAGTGTTCATTCAAATAGCTGATTTCTGATTAGTCACGATGGGTTTCAGGTGATTCACTCTTGTCAATTCTTGTACACATATACCCTAAGTGAGGTAAAGATAGTAGTACTGAGTCAATAATGATGTTTGAGGTACATAATAACATATTTTTGAATGAATGTTTACTGTTTTGGATATTAGATATGTGCTAGATGTGAGCATTGAATTTTAAGTTTCCTGTCAAGATGTAGATCTAGGAATCTTCCCGCATCTTGTCTTTCAATATGTATATTATTAACTCTTATTTTCAGTTGAGTCTTTTTTACTTTTTATTCCCAAGCACTATGTAGAATGTCTCATTATTGAGTGAGAGGTTGTTGAGTGTTGTGGAAGTAGATAGTATCTTACAAGCTTGTCGTTAATGGTGTTGTTCAAGACAATTAGATCTAAATTTGAGATGAAACAAGTGTGTTATCTGCAAATATAACTGGTTTAAGCTCCCTAGAGGTATTAGGAAGGTCATTGATGTAGATGAGAAATATTAGAGGGCCTCAGATGCCACCCTTATCACTCCTGTGTTGTAAGTGAAAAAGATTAGCACTGAATATAAAAAAAAAAAAAATAGGTGAAATGAAAAAGTATATAGATTATATTACATTTGGAATATTATGGCAATATTAATGCATCTCTAATTTGAACAGTTGACTTCCCAACAGTTTTCAGACAGGAATTACAATTGTTAGTTGGGGATCTACTGTATACATTTTTTCTTCATGTAATAATCCTTTTCCTACCTCATATTGAAAATCAGTACATCATATTATTCATATCCCATGTATATTTTCATTTGTTTCTAATTTGTTTTCAGTTAAATTAATTTTTAAGTGAGCCTACCTTTTCATAAGTACTACAGTATAGAATTTTGATCATGTTCGTTAAAATATAAAATATTGTACACATAGCGGAAGGTTTGTCATATTTTGTCCATAATTCATCAGCATCATAAGATAAACCCTGAGACTTGATTGTTCTTCATGGCCTTGTTTTAATGATATTTTGCCAGCTGTAGCAGTTAGGATTTCATTTTTGTCTTGCATTATGAGCACTTACCACAAATTTTAATTTTGTTTTTGTGTGCAGTTCATACAGCTAGTGTAAGTTTGAAAGAAAGGCAGAGAATTGTCATGCCAATATTAAATTCCATGGCAATGAATATTCTTTTGTGAGCTTTGCTATTGGTTTTTGCTGGGGTAATTATATTGCAAATGTCATTATTACTATAGTGTTCCTCTGCCAGACAACCCACCAGTCATTTATAGTTTCCTCTAGTCATGGCCCCCATGGGCTTTGGCCTGATGCCTTTTGACAAGCCTTATTTTGCATAGAGTTAATCATACATATGGTTAACCATGACTTAATTCTTTAAGTGGGATCAAATTAATTAACATGGAACAGGTTCACCAGCCCATATACAGTATCAGGCAATTTGTTTTCTCATCTTACGTGAAAATCTTAATGCAAAATTTCTACTTTATAATTTGTCACCCTTTTCTCTTTGCTTAAAGTTTTGTTCTTTATAGTCAACCCTTGAAGAATGCTGTTCTTACATTACTGAACACATTACACAAAATCATGATGAACAAATTGAAGAACACGTGGGAAAAATTGGGTTATGTTCTAGACCTCCAAAAAATGCTATAAAGTATTACCTAAAATAATGGGCAGGCTCAGTATGGCTCTACTGTGGTGGGGTGGTCTTCATAACACCCAACACAACAACAACACCTGCTGTGCTAGTGATTATTATAACTTCACTACACAAATTTTTCATTTAATAACTTTTTCACACTTCAGTACCAATTACTAACATATTCAACAATTGTATAATACAGCAAAGGTAGGTAAATGATTATTAAAGGTACAGGAATGTGTAATTATGGGTTACTAGCCTTTGCCTCCTCCCATCTTCATACTTCCAATGCCTCAGTTTTCTTTGACACCTCCAGAATTTTAAGCTTAATTTCCTTCTTGATACCTCCAGCAGCACTAGTGTTTTTCATGGCTGCCATTATTAATATTTAAAGACAAAATAGACTCATGAAAAGGTAAAAAAAATTAATTAACATAAGACTGTAGTATGGGATGCGTATGCAGAGAGAACTGGCAGTGTGGGAAGTTGTTCACATTAAGAAGAGTAGGCCTTCATAAAAAAAATGGTTATAGGCTGGCTGCCAGGTGGAGAGGAAAGATCCTACAGCAAGCCACATTTCCCATAAATTTATAGTGTGCTATTCAATATTAACAGAGTGCAATGCACAATTACGTCACAATATTTAAACTTTGTTATGCCATAAGAAAATCATATTCAGATGCACAGTTTACAAAGTTTACATGCATTAATATGTAGCCTACTGAAGCATGGTGATTACACCCTCCAACAACTATGACTTGATCTTGATATGTACTATGTACTGTGTAGATATGTTGTGTTTCATTTCAGTTTTGGGGGATGTACATTTATACAGTGTTACTGCAAAATGTATTCTGGCTACTTGTTTATAAATAAGGACTAGTTCAGACTCTTTCATGATTATTCATTTTCATTAAACATTAGTTGTGCTTTTGTTGTCCGTGAATGTTAATTGTGACTGAACATTTACAGTAGTAGAAGTATAAATTTAGAAGGTAAATACCTGTTTCAAATTCTACCAAGAATAGGTAGTTATGCATAAGTTACTTGGGACAATTTAACTTTCTGTGGGCCAGTTTAACTATACAGTGGTACCCCGAGTAACGAACACCCCGGAAATCGTACAATTATGTAAGTATAATATTGTAAGTGCTTGTGGAAGTGTATTTTTGGGGGTCTGAAATAGACTAACCTACGTGACATTATTTCTTAAGGAAGTAAATTCGTTCGGTAATGGCACTTGAGCAGGCTTCTGGAATGAAGTTTTTTCATTACTCGGGGGACCACTGTATTTATTTGGGAAGTAATTCTGTGACATTTACATATTCAGCAGTACACACATAAATATGGTTCAAGAATTTTTAATAGGAAAAATACTGCAGTTGTACCAGCAACCAAGGCACAAAACTTTTGCCTTGGAATCCACACATTTTATCAAAAACTTGTTTCAGTGTATTCTATGAATTTATATTAGAAATAAAATGAATATTATGCATTGTAAACAATAGAAAATCAAGGTCATGGTAATTCTTTTCTTAGTTCATCAGTTAAAGGCAAACATAAACAACAAGAAGAGGATGACAGCAGCCCACACAGTATTTCGTATTAGATTACAACAAAAATATATCATCTGTATCCATTATAAATAAGACGTACAGTGGAACCTCGGTTTTCGTATGCCCAAGTTTGTTTGTAAAACTATAGTTCTTCTCTATAAAATGTATTTTTTGCAAAGGTTAGTGGACGAGTTTGGGAGGGTGTGTAAAGGTAGAAAGTTGAAAGTGAACAGAGATAAGAGTAAGGTGATGAGGGTATCAAACGATTTAAATAAAGAGAAATTGGATATCACATTGGAGAGAGGGATTATGGAAGAAGTGAATGTTTTCAGATATTTGGGAGTTGACTTGTCAGCAGATGGGTTTATGAAGGATTTGGTTAACCATAGAATTGATGAAGGAAAAAAGGTGAGTGGTGCGTTGAGGTATCTGTGGAGACAAAAAACGTTATCCATGGAGGCAAAGAAGGGAATGTACGAAAGTATAGTTGTACCAACACACTTATATGGATATGAAGCATGGGTTGCAAATGCTGCAGCGAGGAGGCGGCTGGAGGCAGTTGAGATGTCCTGTCTAAGGGCAATGTGTGGTGTAAATATTATTCAGAAAATTCGGAGTGTGGAAATTAGGAGGAGGTGTGGAGTTACTAAAAGTATTTGTCAGAGGGCTGAAGAGGGGTTGTTGAGGTGGTTTGGTCATTTAGAGAGAATGGATCGAAGTAGAATGACTTGGAGAGTGTATAAATCTGTAGGGGAAGGAAGGCGGGGTAGGGGTCGTCCTCGAAAAGGTTGGAGGGAGGGGGTAAAGGAAGTTTTGTGGGCGAGGGGCTTGGACTTCCAGCAAACATGTGTGAGCGTGTTAGATAGGAGTGAATGGAGATGAATGGTTTTTGGGACCTGACGAGCTGTTGGAGTGTGAGCAGGGTAATATTGTGTGAAGGGATTCAGGGAAACCAGTTAATTGATTTAGTTGGACTTGAGTCCCAGAAATGGGAAGTACAATGCCTGCACTTTAAAGGAGGGGTTTGGGATATTGGCAGTTTGGAGGGACTTCTAAACTGTCGTATTCTGAGCTCCTCTGCAAAGACAGTGATTATGTATGAGTGAGGTGAAAGTGTTGAATGATGATGAAAGTATTTTCTTTTGGGGATTTTCTTTCTTTTTGGGTCACCTTGCCTCGATGGGAGATGGCCGACTTGTTAAAAAAAAAAACATTTGGGTGTCTGGAACGGAGTACAGTGGACCCCCGGAAATCAAACATTCTTCATTCCAGAATGCTGTTCAAGTGCTTCTACCAAACAAATTTATTCCCATAAGGAATGATGTAAATTAGATTAGTCCATTTCAGACCCCCAAAAATACACCTATAAAAGCACTTACAATAATAAACTTACATAAAAGGGCAAGTTGGGAGTGTTCGATTTCTGAGGGGTCCACTGTAATTAGATTTACATTATTTTGTATGGGAAATATTGCTTCCGTTTTCGTACGATTCGGTTTATTGTCAGACTTTTTCGAACGGATTAATCACGAAAACCGAGGTTCCACTGTACAGTGGACCCCCGGTGTTCGTGGTGCTCCAAACTCAAACAATTATGTAAGTGTATTTTTGTAAGTGTATTTTTGGGGTCTAAAAGGACTAGTCTAATTTATATTATTCCTTATGGGAATAAATTTGTTTGGTGATGGCACTTGAACAGCATTCTGGAACGAAAAAATCACGAACACCGGGGGTCCACTGTATATTTGCAAGATCTATAATCTAAAAAAAAGTGTATTTTATTCAGTTAGACAGTAAAATAGAAACATAAAGCATGTAGTATTGCTTCATTACTGATAGATAATAAGACAGAAGTATAAAGATTGGTGGGGCAAGTCTACAGCCGGATAGATGAAGAGATGGGCGACTCATGATTCTGACTTGTTGCCATGGATTAGAATTATTGTATAGCATAACAATTCATGTATATATTTAAGTTTGCATTCAAAATACTTTCAGTTTATTTACTTTTAGGATACCTGGTATAAATATAAGCATAATAGAGAGTTCAATAATTAGGTTGCATTAGTTGAGAGTACTGTATTGAGATCTTTCGAGTGTGAGAAAATTCTCTTGCTGCTATAGGCAGCAATATATTTGCTTTTGGGCTTTCATAATCACTTATAAGATATAATATTTGTATGTAAATAAAAAACCTAAATATCCCATCATGCTGAAGAATTATATGTTTTTATACTATATATTTGTATATTACTTTACCTTTCCTTTGACTTTTGATAATAGTGCATGAAATTTTTGTAGATTTGTGGGATTCGTATGTGGTGCTTCATGAGTCAGGTTGAGCACCTTGGGTCTTGCAAGTAACTGGACAGTTGACTCCCCAGACATTGGTTAGGGTATCAGATAAATTATGGGATTACCATCCCCTACGCAGGTATCCCATATAAGACCAGTAGCGGGAAAAGGAAAACCAGAACCCCTCCTGTTTCTTTTCATTACCTACCAGTTACTTTTATGCCACCACTCTCGGAGGTACTCTTTATTGTCCACCATGGGAAATACAGTATGCCACCTGCTACCGTGCGTCCAGCTACTGCATTTACATCACTTTGCGATTCACTTTTTTGCACCTCATTTTCATTTTTTTGCACATTGGTTTTACAGGTTAAGAGCTGTTATCCTACCTTAACTTGTTTTAAAGTCAAGCCCTCTAGGGTATACAGTGGACCCCCGAATTACGTCATTATTTCGTTCCAGAATGCTGTTCAAGTGCCGTTACCCAACGAATTTGTTCCCATAAGGAATAATATAAATTAGATTAGTCTTTTTAGACCCCCAAAAATACACTTACAAAAGCACTTACAAAAATACACTTGCATAATTGTTCGAGTTTGGAGCAGTACGTAATCTGGGGGTCCACTGTACTACCATACCCTGGGATGTAACTCTCAACAGTCAACTAACACTTAGGTGTTAGGTAAAGACATGTCCAACTAGTGTGATATTTTATTGTGTCAATGTTTCACTCTCCAGGAGCTTTATCAAGCTTTTGCAAACAATACAAGTACACAGAGGATCCTTGTATTGTTTGCAATGGCTTGACAAAGCTCTTGGAGAGCAAAACATTGCCACAACAAAATGTCACATTAAGTTGCATGTTTCCTTTTACATAAGAAATTGTTGGTAATTCTAACATTATTACTAACACCCAGATACCAACATACTGCTAGGTGAACAGGGGCAGCAGGTGTAAGGAAACATAGGCAACGTTTCCACCCATGTCAGGGATCGAACTACGGACACTCAGTATGCAAGCCGAGTGCATTGCCAACCAAACCACAGGACACCTCATTTCACTGGTAAGTGGCCAGCTTTTGCTCTGGAGTAAGCAGGATGTTTCTCCTCCCACACAACTTAGGCCTCTTTTGTTTTATGGTAGACCTAGTGTCATTGGTGTTGACCCCCCCTTCCCTCCCTCTATCACCTACTACTTGCCTCATGGACATGTACCATGTGATTGCTCTCTCCTGTGTTATTATTCCATTTCCGATCTTTTTTATTACTCCACCTCGTATCAGAATATTAATCATGACATGAAAAAAGGAAATCTAGTGTTGGTGAATGTGCCAAAAAGTTTAATCCTGAAACAATGTCTTTGAGGAAATTGAAGTGATAGACAAGCTCAAATGTGGTGCATGTGTGATGGAGGCCATCCATGCCTCTGGTGAGAGAGAATTCAACAATTCATTCAATTCTAGACAGATAAGAGTTTGCATTATGAGTGACTCAGATGGTGACCTGTTGAAAAAATGGGAAAGTGGCGAGTATGGCTAAATAAGAGTGAATTCAGCAGAAAAAAAAGAGCTTCACTTATTGCCTTATGATCCATGGGAAAGCCCCATTGTACTATAAAACTGTGTGAGCAGGATGGAAAACTTGCAGAAGTGTTCCATTAGTCATGGTGGTTTAATTGTTTTAGAGTGCGCAGTCAGCTACATAAGTGGTGGCGAGTGGGGAATTTTATTGCTGAACTGCAGGAAATTATTTCTGAGAGAGGCTGTGCACCTGAGCAAGTGTTTAATGCAGACAAGACAGGATTACACTGGAAGATGATGATTTCTAGAACTTTTTAAATCAGCAAACAAGAGAAAAGTGCACCTGGATTCAAGGTAATGAAAAATTGTCTCAGCTTGCTTCTGTGTGCTAATGCACCAGCTGAATTTAAGTGCAGTCCCATGCTTATTTATCACTTGTAGAATCCCAGTGTTTTAAAACAAAGACAAAAAGCACATTGCCTTTCATTTAATGGTCTAACCTGATAGCATTATGACTGAAGCCTTGTTTATTGACTGTCACAGGCATCATTTTATTCCTGAATTTCAGTTTTACCTGAGGAGAAGGAATCTTGCAATCAAGATTCTCCTCAGTGTTGCTAATTCCATTATTTATTTTGAATTCTTGCAGGAGCTTGAAGTGCCCAAGTTTTAGTATGTAATGTAATGCAGATGATGTAATATCCCACATCAGAATGAATCGCATACAGATACCACAGAAAGATGCCAGCACACTTCTGCAAAGACTAACAGGTAAATCACTTCACCATTCCCTAATAGTCTCTTATCTATCAGAGAGCATACAGAATTCACCTTAGACATCTTTAACACCAGTGAACTCGCTAACCTCCTCTCCAAAAGTCCCACCTTCAATGCAGTTTCATTCTTTAACAGAAACTAACCTAGTGCACCAACCTCAACATTTTTGCATCCACACTAACCCCCAACTTCAATAACTGCTATCTTGACACATCCCACACTAGCACTGCACGACTCGTGTGTTTAATGCTTGTTTTTATTATACGGTAATATTAATTGCTTTTCTCTAAAACTTAACAGTTTTCAGTAGATGACTTTTTAATACTACCATACTGCTGTTTTTGAAAGATTGCAGTTTGTGTAAGAAAATGCTACTCTTGTTATATTCATCTATTTATTGGGAAGTGCTGAACCCACTGGGATCATATAGATAGCTTCTGTTGAATAGGAGGAAATCAGGCTTAATATGAGGAAGAAGCTAAACCTCTCTCTCTTGGATCAAGAGCTTTTTGGCACCAATACACCCTTCCCTTGAAGGGGCTATTTGTTTGCAAGATTATCTACTTTTGTAGGAGTACAGTATTTGTGTAAGGTAAAATATGTTTAAGCTGCTATTTTTGTAAGACCAGCTATTCTTTAGGATTGCAATTACACAAAAAGTAATAGTAAACAGAGTAGAGTCAGAGGCGGCTGGAGTTGAAAGCTCTGTTCCACAAGGTACAGTACTCTCACCCATCCTTTTCCTCATCCTCATATCTGACATAGAGATGTAAGCCATAGCGCTGTGTCCTTTGCTGACGGTACCAGAATTTGCATGGTAGTGTCATCCATTGTGGACACTTCAAATCTCCAAGTGGACATAAACCAAGTCATTAAATGGGCCTCAGAAAACAGTATGAAGTTCAATGAAGACAAATTTAAATTACTCTGCTATGGAAAACTTTAGGAAATATAAGCTGGATCAGAGTATAAAACAAGTAATAACCACACAATAGAGCAAAAACTAATGTGAAGGACATGGAAGTAATAATGTCAGAGAATCTCACTTTCAATGATCATAACAATGTCTCTACCACATCTGCTAGGAAAATGATAGGATGGATAATGAGAACCTTCAAAACTAGGGATACCAAGCCAATGATGATTCTCTTCAAATCACTTGTTCTCTCTAGGCTGAAATATTGCTGTACACTAACGGCCCCTTTCTAGACAGGCGAAATTGTAGACCTGAAGAATATACAGAGAACTTTCACTGCACATACATGTACAATAAAGTACCTGAAATTACTGGAAACAGTTGAAGTCCCTTGACTTGTACTCCTTGGAATGCAGGCGAGAAAGATACATGATAAAATACACTTTGAAAATCGTAGAGGGACTTGCCCCAAATCTGCACGCGGAAATCACTCCCTACGAAAGCAAAAGACTTGGCAGGCAGTGCAACATCCCCCCCAATTAAAAGCAGGGGCACCATGAGTGTGCTAAAAGAGAACACATTAAGTGTCAGGGGCCCAAAATTGTTCAGCAGCCTCCCAGCATACATAAGGGGGATTATCAATAGACCCCTTGGCTATCTTCAAGAGAGAGCTGCTTAGGCACTTTAGTCAGCTATTGACCAGCCAGGCTGTGGTTTGTACATCAGTCTGTGAGGACAGCAGTAACAGCCTGGATGATCAGGCCCTGTTACACCTTGAGGCCTGGTCATGGACTGGGCTGCAGGGGGTGTTTACCCCCCAGAAACACCCTCCAAATATACTTTTGTAAGACCAAGAAAGGAGTAGCAGTAATGTTAAATGATTAGTTATGGAAACAAAAGAGGGAATATAAATGTATAAATGCAAGGATTATGTGCATTAACATAAGGGTTGGATGCAAAATGTGATTCATCTTAAGTGTTTATGCACCTGGGGAGGTGAGTGTAGAGGGAAGAGAGAGATTTTGGAAGAGGTTAAGCTAGTGTTTCTGGAGTTTTGAACCAGGCGAGAACAGTTGCTGTGGAGGACCTAAATGCTAAAGTGGGAGAAACTGTTTTAGGTAAGTTTGGGGTACCAGGGGTAAATAATGAGGGCAGCCTTTAATTGAACTTTGTATAGAGAGGTTTGGTAATAGGTAATATGCATTTTAAGAAAAAGAGGATAAGTAAGTGCATGAGATATGATAAAAGACATAATGACAGCATTATCTATTAGATAAAAGGTTGATGGACAGACTTCTGAATATGCATGCTTTCAGAGGGGCAATAATATCAGATCATTATTTAATTGTAGCTACAGTGAGATTAAGAGGTAGATGAGGTACAAGGAGAATATCATTAGAGAGTAAAAGAAAGGTGAAAGTTTATAAATTAAAGGAGACAGGGTAAGATACAGTGGACCCCCAAGTTTCAGTCATAATTCATTCCAGAAGGCTGCTCAAGTGCCATTACCGAACGAATTTACTCCCTTAAGGAATAATGTCAAGTACGTTAGTCCATTTCAGACCCCCAAAAATACACTTACAAAAGCACTTACAATATTACACTTACATAATTGTTCGATTTCCGAGGTGACCGAAACTCGGGGGTCCACTGTATAAGCAAATGTTTGGAGAAAGAAGAGCTAGAGAGAGAGTAGAGTATAGGTAATGAGGAGGTTGAAGAGGTATGGGGTGGATTTCAGAATTAGTGTTAGTGCAACAGAAGTTTGTGGATATAGAAGGGTGTGTATGGAAGTGAAAAGGAGCAATTAATGGAGTGATGAGGTCAAGATATTTGTTTCTTAAAATGTGGACACTTTAGAGCAATATTAATTTCAGGGGTCTGGACAGTGAAAGGGTTAAATACAGCTCTTATTCTTTCTTGAGTAGAATGTTGGTGGAACACAGAATTAAAACAACACTTTTTTTTAAACACTTATTATTGTCATTTTTAAAATTTACCAAAGCAATTTACAAACATTTCCAAATAAATTAGTACATTATATTACAGACAAACTTCACCATAGTACATATATCATCCAATATATACATATCATAAAGAAAATCATCTGCTCAACTGGAATGGATTCATAAGACATGCAATACTTAGGTACCATTGTTGACAAAATGTTTCGCCTGTACAACAGGCTTCAGTCGGATGCCAATGTAATTGCAATACTTTAGACGGCAGAAGTGGAGGTAGTTTGAGTTAAGCAGTCCCCTCAGCCTCTGTATTCGAGTGATGAGGCCTGCTGTTCAGGAAAAACATTTCACCAATAAAGATACCAAAGTGATGCACATGTGTCTTACTTATCTTGGTGGTATTTTATACCATTAATATGATGGAATGGATTCATTTACTAGTACAGACCTACAGGAAAACAGTCTCTGCAGGTTAAATATTAAACATGAAGAGCCATACTTAAGAGGCACACTTGTGGTAATTATATACTATAAACCATGTTCAAATGTTACTAAAACATTTCTGGTGTTTAGTGTCAAGTTGCTTGGGCAGACAGAATGTAAGTGTACACTATCTTGTGGCTATATGTGCTCATATATATCTGGCAGAGAACACACCTAAAATGGCTAAAATTTGCTCAAGTAAATTAACAGTATTACACCAAGAAAATATGTTTGAACTCTGATGTGTGTCCTCAGTGTGGGCCTAAGGCTGCCCATTTAATATGGCAAGTAGTCTGAAGATGAAAATCCTTAACAGTATAATATGGGAAGTAATCTGAAGATGAAATCCTTAACAGTAACCTGCCAATGTTGCTGCATTTGACAAGAGTAGCCTATGGAAGACAAGAATATCTGATCACATAGTAAGGGCTTTCTTGGCTAGAATTCTAGTCTGACTTCTTGGTACCATCATAAGTGCAACACTATAGGTAATCACTAAAATTCATCTATTTGCTAGTTTGATGGCCCTCACCATCCCAAAGAGAAAGGTAGTTTTTGAACACAATTGATAATTAGACCAGAACAATCTTTTAATCATGACTGCATTTAAAAATATTTCTCGCTCGCTTAAAAAAAAAAAATACATTAAGAGCCATTTCCTAGAGCTGTGGTCTAAACTGGTTGTTACAGTATACTAACTTTCTACATCATAATATTTAACAAAGATTAATTATCAAAACAAAGCTATTTTGATTGCACACATCTGAAGCAAAACATTATTTATAATTTACTATATTTGGAAACATAATCCTTAAATAATTACCATCTTTTTTTTATTTGAAATTTTTTTATTATGAAGACTTAATACAAATATTAAATTTTTGGTTTAACATGCAGCACTGAATGACCTCACAGGTTTAGCACTTCCTAAGAGTATAATATAGTATTATGCTCTAGCATCTTCATGAACTCTTATGGGTTTAGTGGTTTATGACATTAAAATATTTGCATGATAAACTAGACCTTATTAGGTAAAGCAAATTGTTTGCCCCTTCAAAATGTTAGTGTCAAATTAATACTTATGTGGAGAAAAATCTTTAAATAGACTTAACAATTCTGACTAATACACATTTATTCTTAAATTTGTTTTCTATTAATGAGAGGCTTTTCAATGGAGAAACTTTGATGCTGGTGAATAAATACATAAATTACATATACAGCATATTATAATATATACGTATTCTTTTTCAACACTAAACTCATAGGGACTATACAGCACCTACAGTAATGAAGGTAAGACAAGTCAAATTACATATTGATGGTTAGGGGTGTTTGATACAGAGTTGGAATTTCTATACCTTTCTCAAACGTGATTGCCTTCCATTCACAAGATGCTGTATAACCCTCATGGTTTTCACTATTCCCTATGAATTTAATAATAAATCAGTGTGAAGTATAAATTGTAAGCCAGTACCATTTAAAATTCTGCTGCAGGAAAATCAATGTAACAGATCCTCAAATTCAGTTAAAAGAAACTGCAATCTATATTAAAGTATCCAGGTTTGAACAAAATGAACCTTCCCTGGAGAGGATTAAAATCATGTTTCACTTTCACAGTATATGATAGATTTAGTCAGTAGTTTGAAATCGACAAGAAGAGAAGCATGGCAATCTGGGCTTTAAATATCCGAGATTTGTATTTAACAAATTACAAATTTGCTCAAGCTATGCCAAGTGGGAAAGAAAACAGTTTGTGGGGTTTATGATATATGAAATCCTGAGATTGTATCCACACACTTCAAGTAGATAAACACTATGAAGCTAATGTAATCTACACACTGAATGACTTTATTGATGTCTGAAATCTCTCTGAGACTATCCCATATACAGTGGACCCTCGGTTACGAATACCCCGGAAATCGTGCAATTATGTAAGTATAATTTTGTAAGTTCTTGTGGAAGTGTATTTTTGGGGGTCTGAAATAGACTAACCTACGTGAAATTTTTCCTTAACCCTTTCGGGGTTTTGGTCGTACTAGTACGTCTTACGCACTGGGGTTATTGACGTACTAGTACGCCTAAATTCTAGCGCCCTCAAATAAAGCAGAAACAGGCTGTTAGGCCTAGATGTGATAGAATGGGTCTGTGCGGTCAGTGTGCGCAGTATAAAAAAATTCCTGCACCACACAGTGCATAATGAGGAAAGAAAAAAACTGACCATGTTTTTGGTTTAAAACAGCGACTTTGCAGACTATTTTCGTATGGTATTTATTGTTGTATTCTCGTTTTCTTGGTCTCATTTGATAGAATGGAAGATATATTACAGAAATAGAGATGATTTTGATTGGTTTGACAATAACAAGTACCTTGAAATTGAGCTCAAAGTAGCGAAAATGTTCGATTTTTGACGATGTTCAAGAGTAAACAAATCACACCATGCGTCCAATACACATCAACTGGCGAGTCTAATATTCATGCACAAGTGCTCTGATATTATTTATACCATTTTTACAATGATGCAGTTGTATACATAACAGTAAATCTTCTATTTTTTGTGAGAATAAAAATTCAAAATGGAAAGCAAAAGTAATGTAAGAGGGGCCTGGAGACGTGACTAATGAACAGAGAAGATGTTATTTTAGTGCCAGGAATGTCTGCCTTGTTTATTATGGACCCTATTTTGAAATTGGCATCGTTTGAAATTTGTGTGAAATTGGCCAAATTGCCATTTTCTGACCACTATTTTGGATAGTTGAAATTGGTAAATAGGCGGTTTCTTGTACTCAATCGATAGAAGAAATAGAGTTCTAGCGAAATAGCTATAATTTTAGTAGACTGAAACATTGGAATGTGCCGAAAATAGGGCTCAAAGTGGGCGAAATCGCCGATGCGTAAGTGTCATGGCTACCGCTAATTTCTCGAAAGCATAATTCCGTTAGTTTTCGATCAAATTTCATAATTTTTGTGGCGTTATGATCGGAAAAAGATTCTCTATCATTCCATAAGAAAAAATAATTTTTTTTTTTTTTAAATTCGTGGACCCTGAGAACGAGTTTCAGAGAGACCCCTTGGACCCCCAAAGGGTTAAGGGAGTAAATTCGTTCGGTAATGGCACTTGAGCAGACTTCAGGAGTGAAGTTTTACGAAACTCGGGGGTCCACTGTATAGTACTGCATCTAGATATACCTGGAGGGTGTTTTCTGGGTCAATGCCCCCGCAGCTTGGTCCATGACCAGGCCTCATGAACAATATATTTTAATCTGACTAGTAACATCCAAAAATAATAATAATAATAATAACAGCAGCATTGCAGTAGGCCTGCTGGCAAATCTTTCTCAAATCCATCCTTTTTCACTTTTATTCACTGTGATTTGATAAAGACCCATTGTGAATCATGTAATTTTTTTCAATAATGCTCACAGGGTTAGCACAGGGCACACAACTAAGCAGCAACCCTCAAACAATGTGGCAAAAGTAAAAAAAAAAAAATAAAGTTTAAGGTTAGAAGAGAACATAGCAACATGAAGGTCCAATTTAATATAGAGGGGGGACTCTTGATCCCATGAATTGGAGCTACCCTCCCTCCTTTGGATCAAGCTATTACCTTGCCCCTTCCATTTCTAAACACTGTCTGACAAGGGTATAATACTGCCTCATGAAAGAAGTAATAATCAGGATTAAGGAACATGCAGTTATTTGTTTAAAAATTGTATATCGGAGGTAACGAATCCTAAGTTTGGAAACTATCATGAAAGTGGTAAATGTACTGGCTTAACATCCTAAGAGATTCTCACTGAGGCAGTATTACTGTACTATGTGGTATATAAGACGCACATGTTTCTTCACAAATTGACCCTCAAAATCGCCCTGCATCCTACATGGTGAAGGTCAGGCTTGGGATCTCTGTATACCCCTGCTTAAACAATCCAAACAACTTCAGAATGAATGAATATAGTATATTACACAAACAATTCTAGTGCATCTTGTATGCCACAAAATACAATAATTTCCTCAGTATATTTTTATGTTAATCAGAGGTGCGTGCTGATCCTATAGGGGGTCACACAATGCCTAGGAAATGGGAGACGTTCAGATTCAATCCAAAGAGGAGGAGGGTATGTTCAGTTTATTGGATCAAGAGTCCTCCCCCCTCACTTGGATCAAGAGCATCTCCCTTGACAGATTTCCTCAATATAACTACAGTAAACTATATCCCTACTGGTTTGTAACAATCCAACTGGTTCACAAATATCCATCGAAGGGAGATAAACCTAGAAAGTGCCATACTTCAATTTGGGGTACTGATTGCAGGTCAAGCAATGGGTCAAACCATAATACTCGTCTGGTTCGTACACAGTGGGCAACATATTGCCCTTGCTGATAACATTCAATATTTTTTAATTAACATGTTATCTTTGGTAGTTTTTTTTATATTTAAACCTTTTTTCTTACACTACCTTTCAGTTGTAATTGGTTAGTTGCCTGTCCATCCCTCATAAGGAAAATGGGACTAATGCTGATGATTATAATACTCAGTGTTTAGTGCACTTTTGTGCGACTACAATAATAATAATCCAGTTAACACCAAGTACAATATCCATGTAAGTGAAACCTGAATGGTTAAGTGATGAATCACTTGCATCCAACACAGAAATAAGGTTCGTAATAACAGTTTTCACTGGTACTGTGTAAACAAGTTGTATCAAATTCTAGCTTGTTTTCAGGGCAATGCTTGCTTATCCTTTTGATGCTCCCAAAAATATGTTAACTATTAAAGTAGACTAGGATTGTATAATAAGTCTGTAACTAATGCAGATATTTTTGCATCCTGTCTTGATAGAGTATTTTTACTTTAGCTAAATGGGAGAAAAAAAAGTCAGAAGAATGAGTTCCATTAATGCCAGTAATTAGGAATCACAGAAACTGTGGGGTAATAAGACTTGTCATCAACTGAAGTT
Organism: Cherax destructor; assembly: GCA_009830355.1. Lineage (NCBI taxonomy): Eukaryota > Metazoa > Arthropoda > Malacostraca > Decapoda > Parastacidae > Cherax > Cherax destructor. The sequence continues at coordinate 166,438 of WNWK01002266.1, forward strand.
GACAGTTGAATGATAGCATGTCTTCTTTGACCATGTGTTTTAAACTGCATGCTGAGACATCCAGTAAAGAAAAAGAAATCAACATTTATACCCTTAGGCTAATGGAATGACTAGTCAACATGATAAAACTACAGGATTTAAGAGCATATCTAATAAAGCACTTACATTATGAGCAGCTTAAAATTCTATATCCAGAGGGGGAACAGGGAGAGAGGTTGGGAGGAATTGTGCATGTATACACGACAGGGTTTATTTTGTCTAACTTTTCTGAAGTTTTGTGGGCAATTTATAGAGATGGTACAGTTTTGCGATATAAGTTTGAAGGCGTCTCTTCGCTGATACCAGTTCTGAAAGAAATGAGCTGGAAAGTTTATACTGTATATGATACCACTAAATATAAAAAAAATGCATCAACTTTAAAATATAGTACCCTCACAAGAGGGCATCTCGCATGCTTATGAAGGATGTATATCCATGTTTATACAGACTATACCTTGAAGGAAGGGCAGGGGCATGCCTCCCCCCTATTCAAAGTTGATTATCTCCTATTCGCTGGGTACTGTATGACCCTTGTGGTTTAGCGCTTCTTTTTTTATTATAATTAGGGCTCTTGATCCAGAGAATCTGAGTTACCCTCTACTTTTTTGGATCAAACTTGTTTGCTGCATATTCTTAAGGTGTATGTAACCCCTGTGGTTTAGCGCTTCTTTTGATTATAATAATAATAATTAAGGTGTATGACTCCAATGGGCTTAACACTTTCTCACAAATATAATCACAGTTCTTTGCAGGTACTGTCTTACACTATCACTTATTGTTGCTGATATTAAACTACCTCCAATGAAAGAAAAAATATAAGTCCCCACTACCAGTTTATCAGTGGCAACTGACACTAAAACTTTATTTTATTTGAAAGCGTTTGTTTACCTTACCAACCGAGACTCGCCGAACAAAGATTATATGTATGGATCCCATTATTCAAATATTTAATATAAATATTTGTGCCAGCATTTAAAACTGCTCATACTGTTTTAGTATTCTCAATTTTAGTTTACCATCTCATAATATAAAACTGGTATTTTATTTGGTAATATTACAGTAATATTTTTAAATGCATTACTGTAATATAGAACCACTTTTACAAGTTTCTTTCTTGTACAAAGTGCATATTAGTACAGTAACTTTTTGCAAGTGCTGTATAATATAGTATCATAGGTGTACCAACTTAAGAGGATGTTCCTCACTTATGATAACGGCACTTAGGAACCAATTAATGACCTACAAAATACTGATCTGTAGTTGCAATCTGTGAGTATTCAAACAAATTTTCAATTAACAGGATTTTCTCTGCTGCTATTTATTCACCAATTGCATTCACATTTTATTATTATTACTTTTTTTTGCCATTTATATCTGATATTTTGTTTATTATTATTCATAGGTATTAGGTTCACATTTGTTTGGTAAGGATTGGTCAAGAACTATAGCTATATATGTGTGTCTTTTTGGGCAGAAGATTTTCATGTGTAGTTCATGGTCAGTGAGTGAAATAGGAACTATGCTTACACCACCACCCACCTTGGGTACACAGCCTTCACTTCACCGTTCATCCAGGTACCTTATCCCCTCACCATAACAGTGGGTGGCATGGGAAGGGGGCTGGAGTACAGCATGGGTGTAGTGTGCTGGAAGATGTCCATGTGTAGTACATGGTCAAAGGGTACTACACCACCTTCCTTCCCAACCCAGATACACAGTAACCTTCACCTCACCACATGTCCAGGCACTTTATTCCCTCAACATAGTGAGTAGTGTGGGAAGGCAGGAGTTGATGTGTAATGAAGAGGAAGTACAATATGTGCTATTTTTTTTTTTTTTTTTTTTTAGTTTAGCCAAAAGGCCAAAACTAGCAATACTTTGTATTTTTGAAATATTTTTTTACTAATTGTATTTAGGCTAGGCAGAAACTCCATTTACACCATCACCACCCTCCCTTTCGCCTAACTGGGTCACACACTAACCTTCATCTCACTACACGATACCCTTAGCATAACAGTAAGTGGCATGGGATGTGGCACGAAGTGGAGTACAGTATGGGTGGAGTTTCATGAGGTGGAGTACAGTAAGGGTGGGGCGGCATGAGGTGGAGTACAGTATGGGCGGGGTGGTCTGCATAGTACATTGTGGGGATTGGTGTGGTGGAGTATAGTGGGGGGTAGAGTACAGAGAGAAAGGGAGTGAACTGTGGGAGTGTTGAAACAGTGTACAGGTGATGTAGTGGAGTACAAGGGGGTTGAAATAAGAGGGGAAAAAAAGCCAATATGTTGGGGCAGATACAATAGATGAGAGAGACAGAGAGGAAGGATCTTCCAAGTACTGTGTCTTGTAATTCCATGAAACAACCGAGATTAGATATGGAATATTGTAGCTCAGAAATGCATCTCCGGTCATAACATGGTTTCAAGTTTTTATTAATCAACTATTTCCAGTTAAATGCATTTGGACCTGTGCTGAATGTAATAATAATTAAGGATATGCATAACATTTTATGTGGTGTACCTAGTGTACTGTATTTCCTAAAATTGTAAAATCATGAAATTAACATAATGTGATATTCAGTCATCCTGTTAACATTCATGAGGTTTCCTAAGTTTATATAAGTCACTTATTCCATGTTGACTAATTTTCTTGTGCAGAAATTGGTACCCCCACAAACATGAAAGGCAAGATACTGGTCTAAGACTGAATTAGAACAGTTAAATCAATACTAGTACAATGAAATATCTTATTAATAAACCAAGCTGTTTGAACTACATATGTACCTAAATTTTATATCATTAGCTTGTGAATTTTGTCATTATCCACATTCTTAAAAGCAGACGTGTGTATAAATCAGTGGATTTTATCTCCAAGTAACTGATAAACTTGCATTTTGAACTCATTTCAATAATTATTTAATGGAAGGCATGATTAACACTGTGTGGAAGTCCGTTTCTAATTCCCCAATTTAAAGAAAGAAATACTACCTTTGGGGATTTTGAAATTCGTAGGTACAGTATGCAACTACTCACTCCAGGTTACAGGTTTAACCGTTATATAAATCCCTGTCTTACATTTCGGCTTTAAGTTGCTGCTCTTCCAGTGTGTTGCTGCCTGTCAGTGCTTCAGCTCCAAGGGGATGCTTCCCCAGATCATCTTTAAAGGCAATAAGGCCAAGGTGAGCATGTGAGGCCTCATTAAGGGCGCGTGAGGTGATGCAGGCACGGTACTGGTCAGCAGATAGAGAGGTGGAGCATTCCTTAGGATGCCACAAGTGGAATATCCCAGGATCCGTAGAACGGATAACCGAAAGTCTAGACTTGACGTACCTGAAAAGGATAATTAACACTGTATATTACATGGAAGTTAAATACAAAAAAAAAAAAATTTTATTTATACTCGTATTATATATAGTACTAATACCTAAAAAAATTGAATTGTATATACTGCAATAGCTTACATCATGTTTATACAATTTAAAAAAGTTAAATTTATTCCATAGATTAAATATATTGCATTAAAATATATCTTAAGAGGATTAGATAGTTTTTGTAATACAGTATACAGTGGACCCCCGAGTAACGAACACCCCGGAAATCATACAAGTATGTAAGTATAATATTGTAAGTGCTTTTGTAAGTGTATTTTTGGGGGTCTGAAATGGACTAACTTACTTGACATTATTTCTTAAGGGAGTAAATTCGTTCGGTAATGGCACTTGAGCAGGCTTCTGGAATGAATTTTGTTCGTTACTCGGGGGTTCACTGTATAAGGAAGCAAAGTTGGGATGAAGTGTGTATGAGATCTAGCATTATATTTATCCTTACAACAGCTTAGAAAGACATGGGAATGTAAGAAAATTAAAAACTTAAATAAAAGCATGGAGGAAAGCTATTTTCAACATAAAAGAATAGAGAAAGATATATGAATCATCCTATCAGGAATAAGGAGCCTGCTAGTCAAGGTCAAGGCTGTATTCACATGGTCACTTTAATTATTCTGTAAATACGAGGAACCTGTGCTGATGTGAAAGATAATTAAGCAGGCAAGGCATGTGGATGCCATTAAGATGATTTTAATTTGTGTAATATTTTCTTGTGAATATAACAAACTAAATAGTTTGTTATAAATATACTGTACTTTAAACAAGTTAGTACTCTAGGACACAAATAATGAAAAGATATTTGAAGGCAACAGGTTCAGTGGTTTTTAGTTACTATGTAAATGAAAGGTCATTAATTTTGTAACATATAAAACAATAGGTTTAACTGTGGCTTCTGGTATACAGTATCTGCAAATGAAGCAACAATAGTTGCCTTAAATGTGGTGGCTCACTACAAAGGAAAAAAATATAATTGTCAAAGAAAATATTCTCAGAGAATGCTTAGGTAGCAAGCCTGAACAAACTTACTTGCGATAGAGTAAGACATCTTCACCACCCCAGCCAATAATATCCTCATCAAAGCCTTGAACACTCAAAAAATCTGATCTATATTGGCATGTCATCCCATAGCCAAAGTCACGCCAAAAGCCAGTGTCTCTAGAGATCACCAGCTGATCCAGTTCCTGCAAGTAAAAATCTTTCAGTAAGCATTTCCATACATATCTCAATTTTTGCTTTTAGGTGTTGTGCATTATTTCAAGAATTCTAACTGTATGACCCTTGTGGGTTTAGCATTTAGTTATGATTGTAATAATAAAAATTCTAAAATTTTTAATATATTGCAAGCAAAGTAACCCCTGTGGTTTAGCGCTTCTATTTGATTATAATAATAATTGCAAGCAAAGTTCTATAAAGAATGACTTGATCCTTTTCAGTATCATAAAGCAGTGTTGATCACTGATAAATGTAACACTATAGCAAATTATCTCTAATCTACACAGATATGCACTTGCATTTCAGACACTGACATTGCCCCTCTTCTCTATACATAGTGTATTTGTTATGGAAGAGCACAGGAAAACTAAAAGGAGAAGAGCAAGGTACAGGTATGGTAGGCAAACATCTTGTGTGTTAACTCTTATAGATTTATAGGATGGTGGTGTAACCTGAGATAGATGGGAACAATGCTGGTAACATGCAGTACAAAAGTGTAATAAACACTGGTCAATGACACAGACTTCCCACAAGGAAAACAAGAATACAGTATATTTTTGCCAACCACTGATATGATGAAGTGGGCAACAGTGGAAAGAAAATATACATTACGTACTATCTTTTATTTTTTTTTTTAGTTTCTCTCTATAGGTTAATTTCAAACAAATGAAAACACAACTAGGGGTTTGCTATAGGAACAGCAGATAAAACATACCTGAGGTACAGGTTTGCCTTGGAGAGGATAAACCATCTGAGGATTATACAGGGAAAATACAACTGGGTAGTAGACAGTATGACCCGGAAAAGCATTGAGACGGCATCGTTCTAAGAAACGAGTGCTGAAGACAATGTCAACATCACACATGAACAGCAGTACGTCACCCTTGGACCAATGGGTGGCACCAACCTGAGAAAATATAATTACAGTATTGCTTTAGAGCCAGTATCTGGGAAATCATTTTAAGTAGTACAGTATTAAACATTCCTTTTGTCTTAATATACAAAAGTACTGTACTAGAAAACTGAATTTCAACATATGTAAATATAATAATAAAAAATTAAATATTACACAGTAATAATTTTTTACCCCAAAATTATTGGAATATAATAGAAAGTGAACCTGTACTGCACAATGCTTACCTGGAGTGCTTTTCCTCTAGAAAAAGTTTCATTTAGAGTGAGCAATTTGATGTGTCTAAACTTGGCCTCCTTGGATGCATTAGTAATAATATTTCTCACTTGTTGCAAGCCTTCGTGGCCAAAATATACAACTGTTAGGAAAATTCGGCGATCATGGCGAAGAATGATGGTAACAAGTTTATCCATAAATCCTCTAAATGTGTCTATTCTTCCTGAGAGTGGCAGGATGATGTTGATCTGTTGACGGATCAACATGTTGAAACAGTACATTGCATAATTACGATTTGAAAAAATTGCTTGTTAAATACTTATACCAACAGCTATATAAAAACCTTATTCCAGCTCATAAAATACTAACATAGCTATTGCTCTTTTCTTTTTTTGTTAGTATTACGTAATATACAGACTAATACATCACTAGAATATTACACAACTGCATACTAATATATTATCCCTCAAAGGAGGTGCCTTGATGCCAATGAGGGGCTCTTGATCCAAGGAAGTAGACCTATCCTCTCCCTCCTTGGACTGAATTAATGATCCTCCAGTTTACACAAAGTGTGACCCTATGGGATTAGCACTCCCCCCATGAATGTAATGCTGTAATAATAATACAGTGGTACCTCGACTTACGATGGTCCCCAAACTCACCCTTTTATGTAAGTTTATTTTTTTAAATGCTTTTGTAAGTGTAATTTTGGGGATCTAAAAGGACTAGTCTATTTTATATCATTCCTTAAGGGGATAAATTCGTTTGGTAATGGCACTTGAACAGTATTCTGGAATGAAAAAATATCGTAAGTCGAGGTACCACTGTAATAGGAATTATTTTTATAGCACACTGGATGTGTTGATTATAATAATATGCTCATACAAGCCTGTTGGTAGACAGCAATTATCCAGGGAGGTACTACTGTTTTGCCAAACTAGTGCGAGAGGAAAACCTGTAATTGTTTTACACAGTGGCAGGATTGCTGGTGTCTTTTTTTTCTATCTCATAAAATAAATGACAGATACATCTTACCACTTCTACTTACACCTAGTTCATACTATACATGCAGTTGTGGATGTACATGTACACGTATGTATACACACACTCAGATGAGTTTTCTTCTAATCTCTTAATAGTTCTTGTTCCTATAGAGCATTCCTTTCACCTCCATGGGAAACCAAATGAGAATTCTTCCTCCATAAGCAATATCATAAAAGGCAACTAAAATGTCAGGGAAGCGAGGGGCTGGCAACCCCTTCTGTATAAATTACTGAAAAGACAAGGAAGGAAATACAGTGGACCCCGAGTTTCAGTCATAATTCATTCCAGAAGGCTGTTCAAGTGCCATTACCGAACGAATTTATTCCCTTAAGGAAAAATGTAAATTAGATTAGTCCTTTCAGACCCCCAAAACTACACATACAAAAGCACTTACAATATTAAACTTACATAATTGTTCGATTTCCGAGGTGACCGAAACTCGGGGGTCCACTGAAATAATATACAGTGGACCCCCGGTTAACAAACACCCCGGAAATCGTACAATTATGTAAATATAATATTGTAAGTGCTTGTGGAAGTGTATTTTTGGGGGTCTGAAATAGACTAACCTACGTGACATTATTTCTTAAGGAAGTAAATTCGTTCGGTAATGGCACTTGAGCAGGCTCTAAAGAGCTTACCATAGAAAGGAATTGTATAAAAAAACTAGTTATTCACCTGAAAAGCAAAAAATTCTCTACAGAACACTAATAGTTTCAGAATTTAAAAGCAGTGCCTTATAAACATTATTATTATTACATTGATGGGGGAACACTAAACCCGTAGGTACAGCCCTTGGAGGGCCCAAACACTAGAAATACACTAATTAAGAATTATAACAAGACTAACAGAGGTCAGATAAGAGTGAGGACAGGTCAACTGTGTTCTTAGATTAAAACCCTTGCCTTGTTCCTAGTCAAGGTTTCTTGTTTTAAGGAATTGGAACTAAACTCCCTCCTATCAAATTTAATAAGAGGAGGGCCCCACTTTACAGCACTTCGCTTTACTGCATTTTGCTAATACGTAGTACACCAGTTTTCAATTATACCCATTCTTCATTTATTCAGACTTCCTACAATAAGTCTATTCACCACTCACTATAACCTTAGGATGAAAATATATTAAGGTAAGTAATGTGTGTACTGTATATGCATTTTTTAGGCCTAGCTCTATTGCTCACTTAATATATGGTAGTATAAACATGTTATCAGGCTTTTATATGCATCTGAAAGTGAAAAAAGGTTATGTTTCACTTTACAGTAATTTTTGCTTTACAGTTGTAGCTCAGAACCTAACCTGCTGTATAAGCAGGGGCCTCCTGTATTTCCCATGCCACAGGTGCTGCATGTCCCCTAGGGGCTTAGTGCTTTCAATGAATATAATGACAATTAGTAGGAGCAACATTATCTTACCAGTTGTTTAGTGCTGTGTTGGACTTTAGTAACTACAGTTAATGGTGCAAAGGGTCTTAAAAGCGTGACAGAGCGGTACTGGTGACCAGAGTGGTTGGCATGACGGTCATGGAACTGTAACTCGTACTGAGTGCCACTCGTCGCCACTGTGCGGTACATACCCTCTACAAAATCATCCACTGTAAATCTGCAAAAGGAGAAAATATCTACATACATTTACTTCTCCAAAACTCTCTCCCTCCAATCTGATATACACTCTTTCAGTGCCTAGATATTTTTAATCTAATCACCTTGCTTTTCTATATACACTTATAATTTCCTTCTTTTACATACCCTTACACATTCATTCACCAAGATTTGCCAACTCCCATCTAGTATCAAATTCATTATTTCTTTAATCTCGCACCTGTAAAAGAAGTAAATGCTAACATTTACTTCTTTTACAATCCCCTTCTATAAATATATAATAAAAGTTATACGATTTTATAATATTTATTTCTATTTTTCCATTATTACGTATTATTATAAATGAGCGCTAAACCCATAAGGGTCACACAGCGCTGCACTATTTTTCTATGCCCTGGCTTACCATACAGTATTCAAATTAATATCTAACATACAAAGTACGACACAAACATAATTCTTTTATAGATCAGGGAAGATGCACAAAGCTGTTGTATTTTTCTATGAAAAAGGTGGAACATAAACAGCTGAAATTTTAATATGTACAGTGGACCCCCGTCTAATGAGCAAAATTCATTCCAGAAGCCTGCTCAAGTGCCATTACCGAACGAATTTACTTCCTTAAGAAATAGTGTCACGTAGGTTAGTCCATTTCAGACCCCCAAAAATACACTTCCACAAGCACTTACAATATTATAATTACATAATTGTACGATTTCCGGGGTGCTCGTTAGGCGGGGGTCCACTGTGTTAGTAAAAATACTACTTCATTTCAAATATATACTGGTACTTAAAATATGGATGAACTGTTCATTCTAACTTCATGCTAACAGTAAAATATAACTATAAATATAAATAAATCCAAGATAGTAGGTTGGTAGACAGCAACCACCCAGGGAGGTACTACCGTCCTGTGATAGTAGGTTGGTAGATAGCAACCGCCCAGGGAGGTACTACCGTCCTGTGATAGTAGGCTGGTAGATAGCAACCGCCCAGGGAGGTACTACCGTCCTGTCAAGTGAGTGTAAAACGGAAGCCTGTAATTGCTTTACATGATGGTAGGATTGCTGGTGTCTTTTTTTTCTGTCTCAAACATGCAAGGTTTCAGGTATGTCTTGCTACTTCTACTTACACTTAGGTCACACTACACATGCATGTACAAGCATATATATATACACACCCCTCTGGGTTTTCTATTTTTCTTACTAGTTCTTGTCCTTGTTTATTTCCTCTTATCTCCATGGAAAAGTGGAACAGAATTCTTCCTCTGTAAGCCATGTGTGTCATAATAGGCGACTAAAATGCCGGGAACAAGGGGCTAGTAACCCCTTCTCCTGTATGTATGTACAGTGGACCCTTGGTTTTCGTTCACCTCCAAACTCGAACAATTATGTAAGTGTATTTTCATAAGTGCTTTTGTAAGTGTACTTTTGGGGGTCTGAAATGACTAATCTAATTTACATTTGTCCTTATGGGAACAAATTTGTTCGGTAATGGCACTCAAACAGCATTCTGGAAAGAATTTTCAACGAAAACCGAGGATCCACTGTATTACTAAAGTTAAAGATAAAGTATCGTACAGTGGACCCCCGAGTAACGTAAAAACTTCATCCCAGAAGCCTGCTCAAGTGCCATTATCGAACGAATTTACTCCCTTAAGGAATAATGTCACATAGGTTAGTCTATTTCAGACCCCCAAAAATACACTTCCACAAGCACTTACAATATTATACTTACATAATTGTACGATTTCCGGGGTGTTCGTTACTCGGGGGTCCACTGTATTTCTTTTTTGGGCCACCCTGCCTCGGTGGGATACGGCCAGTTTGTTGAAAAAGAAGAAGAATTGTGTGTATGTATGCATGCATGATTTTCACAAACTAGACAGCACTCACCTGGCAGGTATGGGTGTATTAAGATGATCAAGAGCTGCAGTGAGAGCAGCAAGAATATCACGACGCTTGAAGCCTATTGGTTTCTCCACCACTCTCTTACCCAGGCCAAGCTCTGAAGGGTACACTCTTGACCATGTGAAATGAGAGAAAGCCACAATCTCATACCTGAGGAAACATCAATTGCTTAGGTATCTCTTATCTGAATATGTTATGAAACTTCTTAGATATTTTAGGTAAATTTTGCTATTCAATATTATGTAAATGGTGGTAAGGTTTCGGTATTTCATAAATTTTGATGCAAAATTAAAAATTGGTATAACTTTAGCTTACTGTTTTAATGGGAAGGAAATTGGCAAAAGAAACCAATCTTTAGATCCATAAAATTATGATAATTAGCAATTATGTACTTAGGAAAAATCAAACAATATTATAATAAACACTAGATAGTTCCAGAAATGAACCCACAAGGAGACTATGAAAGACAAGACAACGTGACTACTGCATATTTTGGCTTCACACACAGACCTCTTCTAATCTTTGATACACAGAACGAAGATGATGCAATGAAATATTGATGGTATATACTACTATTATTAAGTACCCCATACTCATGGAGTGGGCAATAATCAAGATTACAAAAGCACACAATGGTAGGGTAAGATTGCATTCTTTTAGGCCTTCAACATTACACCCATTGTGCCCAATAGATAATTCAGCCTGGCCCAATGGGTTCAGGGATTGGACCTCAAAACTTTATCTGATTAAAGTTACAGAAGTAACAGTTGGTTTAGAAAGTCAGTGAATTCAATCACATTCTTCATAATGAAAACATTAGAGGTACCTTCAATAATATATAAAATATATAAACTTTATATATTATTAAGTGATTCTGTATTCACTGGAAAAAGTGGACATACTTTTAATTAGTTTGTCAATGGCAGAGTATATATTTAGTTTAGCTTTCTTGCTTCCTTAAAGCAATGGATGACAACTGTTTCAGTCATCTTGTTAAGCTAATAAGTGGATGATAGCTGCTTTAGTGTGTAATATTGGGAAAGTTTGTCTAGCTAGATGCAGAGGCCCAAACATTGGCTAAGTCATATGCTGTGTAATTAGCTTCCATCTTTTTTTTTACCCTTGTTTCTGGTAATTGCTTTTTAAAGTGTCACTCTCCATCCTATCAACTTCTCCAAGTACAGTGGACCCCCGGTGTTCGTCCTGCTCCAAACTCGCCCTTTTATGTAAGTGTATTTTTTAAATGCTTTTGTAAGTGTATTTTTGGGGGTCTAAAAGGACTAGTCTACTTTACATTATTCCTTATGGGAATAAATTTGTTTGGTAATGGCACTTGAACAGCATTCTGGAACAAAAAAATCACGAAAACCTGGGGTCCACTGTACATTATCTTTTATGTCATGATCATACCTTCCCAAGTCCTCTCCTCTTCTCTTCCAGAGAAGTCATGCTCATGTAAACTTACTCATTATTAAGCGGGATGCCCTGCGTGATCTCAGACTGAGCGACCTGGTGTTGTATTACAGCTCCACAGGGACCATCCACCATGACTACATTAGTGTTGGTGGCAGTGTCACCACTGCCACCCGACACAGGTGTAGGTGCTTCCAACCCACCCCACCCTGGGCTCTCAGACGACTCCGAATCACCTCCTTAAATAAAGAAAAAATAAATAGTTAAGGTCATGGAATTACACACTAAACATCTTCATAAAATTCTGAAAAAAAATTCAGTATTTTTAGCATTTTCATGATACAGTGGCACCCCGAGTTTCGTACTGCTCCCAACTCGATCTATTATGTAAGTGTATTATTGTAAGTGCTTTTGTAAGTATATTTTTGGGGTCTGAAATGGACTAATCTAATTTACATTATTCCTTATGGGAACAAATTCGTTCGGTAACAGCACTTGAACAGCCTTCTGCAACGAAGAAAGTTCGAAACTCGGGGTACCACTGTACTTTAATTGTGCAAGAGAATAGTCACAACACTATGACTGGAACACTTCAGACATAATCCACCCTTGGGAGAGAAACCTTATGATAACAATTTAGTTTGTCTTATATCAATGTCAAGTCACAACTCAGGTGTGGCTTTACAATGGTCCAAAATGGATTGAAACAACATAGGTTTCCTCTCCTAAGAGTGGGTTATTTGTGGCTTAATTGGCAGTGTCCTCAGCTCACACATAGAGGGTCCAGGATTGATCCCTGGCATGGGTGAAACATTTAGCATGTTTCCTTACATCTGTTGCCCCTGTTCACCTGGGTGTTAGCTGACTGTTGTGGGTCACTTCCTGGGGGACAAGATTAACTTAGGCTGCCCAAAATGCTCTGCATAACCAACTCTGCTGGCAGGAAACCTTGGAAGTTGCAATAGCTGATGAACCCTTGCTGAAATACTGGTCTCCCAAGTCGTGCTGACACTATTGAAGTCTTCCAGCTCAGGCTGACACATTTCAGCACCTATGAACCCCATCATGCATAATGAAATATGACCCCATCATGCATAATGAAATATGACCCCATCATGCATAATGAAATATGACCCCATCATGCATAATGAAATATGACCCCATCATGCATAATGAAATATGACCCCATCATGCATAATAAAATATGACCCCATCATGCATAATGAAATATGACAGGGAAACATAGTTAGCTTTTGCTCCCACTGTAATTATATAGAATAGGGTAGCAGCACACTACTGATGTATCCAATTTTGTTTACCACAGTACATGTATAAAAAAGCAGAGGGGGTCTCCTACACCCTCACCTGGGTCCAGGAACAGGATTCCCACCAAAAACCGTTAAATAAATATCCACAAAGCAGAAAAATGGAACTAATGAGTGGAAATAAGTCACTTTGTATGACTTTTTTGGGGGTTATCCTAGGTAATTTACATTAGTTATGATAACTGTACTCAAGTGTACCTGTGCCTAAATAAACTTATTAACATGTCTAGCATGCAAAATAAGACAAGAACAAGAGTCTCAGAGATTAGTAAGTAATTTCATTAAGGCACAGGCACATATTACTTTGTAATTTGTTCAGGATTGTAACCATGTATAGGAGTGTAGATGGTTCATTACCTTTGTAACTTGTCATGATTGTGACCAGATCTACCTGGAGTTCATTACCTTTGTAACTAGTTCAGCTATCATAACTTTCGGGCCCAGTCCCTGGACCCATTATGTACCTCTGTAATCTTTTGACTACCACCCACAGGATGGGTATGGGGTGCATAATAAAGATATTAACCTAACTAACACACGAGTACAATTATCATATATTGTGTCAATTACCTAGGTTAACCCAAGAAATTCAGAAATGTTCAGGTGAAAGGCGAGATGTCCAATACTTGGCACGGGTGAAATGTTGGGCGTAATAATAATAATTTTATTTCAGCAATGTACAATGTTTGTACAGAGATGGGGCACATTTAGATGTGCATGCAGAAAGCCCATAGTTTTGCAGAACATTTCAAATCCAGTTCCTTAACCACTTCTGTCTTTTCACTTTCACTCTAGGTTTTTTTAGAGTAGGTCATATACCTGGGTGTTAGTCGACTGGTGTGGGTCACATCCTGTGAACAAATTTAATCTAATTTGCCCAAAATGCTCTGCATAACCAAGGACTTTCTATATAGTGTCACTGATGTCAGCTATAGTCTGTATAAGTTGTATCATGTACTTGTAGAAATAAAGATTATTATTATTATTAGATGCTCTACACAACCAGGATAACCCCAAAAAAGTCAGATAATGTCACTTATTTCCAATGGGTCCTTGCAAGGTCTGTCTGTCACTTTACAAAAATATTAATGCTTAAGTTGCCCTTCCTAGTGCATTCTAGCACAGGTAGTTTTTTGCTAATACACGTATCTTTAAAAATAACAATTTGTTAAATAAACAGCTATTTTTAACGGGATTTAGATAACCTGTGTATATCTTAAATATATTACTGACTGAGTTCTGGCTACCATTACCTTACCTTTGATATTATTATTATTATAATCATAACTAAGCACTAAACCCACCACGGTCATACAGCATTACCTTTAATATACCTTTGATGAGTTTCAAGTTCTTCTACTGCCAGCCCTTACAGTTCAGGTAATTTCTGAGTTACAACTGTTTTAAAATATATAGTATATGCTAAGGTCAGTCAGCTCACAGCAGGATGTAGCAAGGACAAAAATTATAAGATAAAACTCAAAATTTTGGCTAAGGAAAAAAATCACAGGAAATAAAATAACTTTAAATATGCTTAACTTGTGGCCTGATTTACACCAGTGATATGGTTATGTATGTTCTCAGAAGACCTTAATGAGAATCTCGAGAATGTTGTTCAGCTAACATATACAGAGCAGTACTTATCTATCCGTGGTTGCAGGGATCAAGTCTTAGCTCCTGGCCCCGCCTCTCTGCTGTTAGTTAACAGACCCTCCAGGGAGGTTCCTTGATGCTGGTGAGAGGCTCTTGATCTAGGGAATTGGATCTGTGCTCCAGTTCCCCGAATTAAGCCTGAATGCCTTCCATCCCCTTCCCCCCCACAGGAGCTGTATAATCCCTACGGTTTAGCGCTCCCCCATAATAATAATAATGTTAGTTAACAGGTAGTTTTAAGTTGGGCTAGGTAGCATGGTGGTGAAATTGGCCTATTTGGGGTTTTGTAACTAGCTCTGTATACGTAAGGTTTGCCAGGAAACAGGACAAGTGTTTCCTGACGCGGGTCTTGGTTATATAATGACCCACATTATTATAATCATCTGGCCGAGACCTTCCACTGGCTTACCCCCTTCACCCTTTTAAAAAATATTATATTATTATATATCGCTGTGTGAGCCTACAGGGATATATACTTACTGGTGCCATGAACTCTGGAGAGCTCTTCCTTGAGCTGTGCTATCTGGAGGAGGAGGCGTCGAGTGTGAGCTCTATGTTCCTCCTCCCTCCACGCCAGCTGTCTCTCGTAGCTTGCACCTTCATCCTCACCTGAGACAAAATTAGATATCAGTATAATATACCTGCCTGTAAAGGCAGTAAAAGGGCAAATGTGCAACTAGTGAGACACTATGTGGCAAGGCTTCACCCTTCAGGAACTTTCTAAAGCCAATACAAAAAATACATGGACACCTAAACATACCCTCTGTGTCCTTGTGTAAATTATTATTATAATCATAACTACACACTAAACCCATGAGTCCAACAGCTCTACGTCCGTGTGTAAAATGCTTCATTAGTTGTGCGTCTCTTTTTGTTATGTCCTTTTTTTGTAAAAATGTATCATACAAGTTTAAAAAATTCCCGATGGTTTTAACGTACTGTTTTTCTGATGCCGGTTCAGTTTAGTGTTCTCCCCGTTCCTAGCACCAATAAATATATGTGTGTGTATCCACCAAGTAGTAGTTTATGGGGGGAGGGGGTCGAGTTTCAGCTCCTGGACCTCCTACTCCTGCCGTGGGAGTAGACCACCACCGGTCTTTTTTTGGACCTTCGAGTCGGCCAATACTGAATCGATAATGGCGACTGTTTCTCATTCTTTTCATTTGGAACCCTTCTCCCAGAGTACACTAAGGTCGTGGCCTGGGATCGATCCCTGGCACTGGTGAAACCTTAGGCATGTTTCCTTATACCCGTTGTCCCTGTTCACCTAGCAGTAAGTAGGTACCTGGGTGTTAAGTCACCTTACACCTGCTGCCCCTGTTCACCTAGCAGTAAGTAGGTACCTGGGTGTTAGTCACCTTACACCTGCTGTCCCTGTTCACCTAGCAGTAAGTAGGTGTTAGCAGACTGGTGTGGGTCGCATCCTGGGGGACAAAATTAACCTAAGCAGCTGAGATTCTCTGCATAACCAGAGGCTTTCCATATAGTATGTCAATGATGCCAGCTACGTCGGTATCAGTTCTACAATGTAATTTGTGAAAATAAAGATTATTATTACTATTATAAAGAATATATAATTGTATTACTACCAAACTGTTACTACTACTAGTCTCGTAATATAACTTTAAAAAATACCCTACTACTCTCCACTACACTTATAGTTTGACTACAACACTTGTACAGCTAAGAGTCCTTGATGATAGTGTCCTTGAAGATAATAAGTACTCTGGCAATTTGCTCAAGTGTCCTTGATGATAGTAAGTACTCTGGCATGTTGCTGTGTCCTTGATGGCAGTAAGTACTCTGGCATGTTGCTGTGTCCTTGATGGCAGTAAGTACTTTGGCATGTTGCTGTGTCCTTGATGATAGTAAGTACTCTGGCATGTTGCTGTGTCCTTGATGGCAGTAAGTACTTTGGCATGTTGCTCACAGTTACTGAAGCCTTCCTCAAGGGGGTTTAATGACCCCCTCCTCCCATTAAGGAAACCCAGAAGATCAGACATATATACAGAGAGAGAGCGTACGAGATGGTACAAAAGAAGAAAATGAGTTACCGAATTGCTTAAAAACAAACATGTCGCAACGAAGGAAAGAGGAGCAGGGGTGCGGTGGGGACAATACGGGAGCACTGTATTAACATCCGGGGTCCCAGACTATTCAACATCTTACCAGAAGATATCCGAAACATCGCTGGAACCAGTGTAGAAGCCTTCAAGAGGAAACTGGACAAGTATCTTCATCGGGTGCCAGATCAACCAGGCTGTGATGGATATGTGGGGCAGCGGGCCTCCAGCAGCAACAGCCTGGTTGACCAGGCAAGCACCAGACGAGCCTGGCCCATGGCCGGGCTCAGAGAGTAGATAAACTCTCGAAAGGTAGTCTTAGCCGAGAAATCACTAATTCAGAGCAAAAACTCAGGATGTCAGAAGAAGCATAAAGGGAACAAATTTCACGGAACAGCACAGTCGGCATAACCCAAACCAGCATGGTTTTAGAGCAGGACGATAATGCCTGTCACAGCTGCTGAACCACTATGACAGAATTACGGAGCCGCTGGAAGAAAACCAAGACGCACATGTGATATACACGGATTTTACAAAGGCATTTGACAAACGTGATCATGGGGTGATTACACACAAAATGAGGGCCACGGGCAGAGGGATTTTCCTAGCACACAAAACATAACAAGTAGTAAAAAGAGCAAAATCCAGGACCAGCAAGGTAAAAAAGATCAGTACCCCAAGGCACTGCCCTGGCACCTCTGCTGCTTCTTATCCTCATAACAGACATATGCAAAAACACTCTTCACAGCTTTGTAGATGACACCTAAAATAAGCATGAAAGTCACTTTGGTAGAAAACACTGAAAAATTACAGCAATATTTTCCAGTGGGCAGTGGAAAACAACATGACATTCAACTGCTTAGGTATGGAAAGAATGAAGAACTCAAAATGAACACTGTATACAAAACTAAAGTGGATCGTCAAATAGAACGAAAGGAACATATGAAAGACTTGGGAATAATTGCGTCAGCTGACCTTTCTTTCAAAGAACACAATAAGTTAAAGGTTACGACAGCCAGGAAGATGACGGGGTGGGTAATGAGAACCTTCAAAACAAGGGAAATAATGACAATGGTGACACTTTTCAAATCACTAGTGCTCCATCATTTAGAATACTGCTCAGTGCTGACGGCCCCGTTCAGGGCTGGGGAAATATCAGAGCTGGAACAAATAAAGAGATCATTTACGGCCCGCATAGTGCCAGTAAAGCATTTAAATTAAGGGGAAGGCATTAAAGTCTTAAATATGTACTCATTGGAACGGAGGAGAGAGAGAGAGATACATGATAATATATACCTCCTGGAACGTACTTGAGGGTTTTGTCTCAAATCTGCACACTGCCATAACAACATACTGGAGCAAGAGATATGGGAACAAATGCAAAATATACCCAGTGAAAAGCAGGGGTGCAGTGCGCACAATAAGGGAAAACTGTATCAACATTCGTGGCCCCAGAATATTCAACATCTTAACAGAAGATATTAGAAAGTCTGCTGGAACAAGTGTAGAAGTCTTCAAGAGGAAACTGGACAAGTACCTTCACCAGGTGCCAGATCACCCAGGCTGTGATGAATATGTGGGTTCAGAGGGCCACCAGCAGCAACAGCCTGGCTGACGAGGCAAACACCAGACGAGCCTGGCCCATGGCCGGGCACTGGGAGTAGAAAAACTCTGGGAACTCATCAAAGGTATATCCCTTCCTTGGATACACCCTTCAAGGTTCCAATGGCTCTTGATCCAGGTAATTTGAACAATCCTCCATTTCCCTTGGATCAAACCTGATTGCCTCCCATTCCTCAGGCTCTGTAGGACCCCTATGAGTTTAGCAATTCCCAATAATACTAATAGTAATAATAATAGTTCCTTGGATCAAACCAAATTACTTCGAATTCCCCAGGAGCTGTATGACTTTCACGGGTTTAGCGTTCTCCCCTGCAATAATAGTAATAATAATAAAGTTACTGTAATGAGTTTCAGTAACATTATTATTATTATTATTATTATTATTATTATTATCATCATCATCATCATCATCATTATTACCATAAGGTCAAGTATTCTAGAACTGTAAATTTTCTAGCACGTAGACCACAGTTCCTCTAAGATAAGTTATGGTACTGTAGATAGATTCAAGTTGCCAAACATGGAGAAGACAATCACTAAAAAACTACAACAGTCATGTAAAGGTGGCCAAAGCCAGTGTTTACCTTCAGGAGGAGGACAGACTGAAGGGTGCGCTATTAACACTTCTTACCTGCCATGACACAGCAGTGCACAGCAACATTTAAGACAGTGATCAGGATATATAAACCCGGATCGTATGAAATTGCATAGGCGAAGCCACGACTTAATGTCTGACTAGTCATCTTGCAGAATATAACACAGCAGGAAGCACTTATTTTCAGAGTGACATCTCAGTGCATCCGTAAAAGATAAAGGGAAAAACTAAAATAAGTGGAAAACTAAACCGAAATAGGTTTCACTAGTCATGCAGCTTGTTATTTCAATGCTGAGGAGATATAATAACCCTCAGGCAAGGTTATTATTCATCGTTATAACTGTAAAATATTGTCACTTCATTAACATGTGAAGAAGCCTGGTCTCAGGCCGGGTTGCAAGGCTAGAAGATTAGTATTACATTCATGAGGAAGTCCTAGACCTGTAGAGGGGTCATGCAATGCTTGAAAGAATGAGATGTACTCAAGTTCGATCCAAGAAAATTATTATTACATTGATAAATTAGACACATATGCAACACTTGGGTATCTTTATTGAGGAAACGTTTCGCCACACAGTGGCTTCATCAGTCCATACAGTAGAATGGTGAAGAACAGGAGGAGTTTGAGGTGGTCAAACTCCTCCTGTTCTTCACCATTCATTCTTCTTTGTATTGGACTGATGAAGCCACTGTGGGGCGAAACGTTTCCTCAATAAAGATACCCAAGTGTTGCATATGTGTCTAATTTACCAACTCGTCGGTTCTCTGAACCATTCATTTATTATTACATTCTTGGGGGGAGCGCTAAAGCCGTAGGTGTCATACAGCACCTGGGGGAAATGAAGGGATTCAGAGGTCAGGTTCAATTTCTTGGATCAAGAGCCCTTCACCGGCATCAAGGACCCTCACCTTGGTGGATACGAGGTCATATCTCAAGATTTTACAAAGATGCTTTTACACATGAATATTGTCAGAATATGCAAACAATATGAAAATAAAATACAGCGACATAAAATTACTGTCGTTATAATTGGAAGGTTAAAATGTGACTCCTAGTCACTTAAGTCCAAGTCAAAGATTTATGTCCACGTGATACAATGTTTGTACAGAAGTCAGGTTAGGTAAGGTTTGTCAGGAAACAGGACAAGTGTTTCCTGACGTGGGTCTAAGTCATATGATGACCCACAGCTGAAGCCTCTGGTCATCTGACCGAGACCTTCCACTGGCTTACCCCTCCACCACTTGAAAAATTATAGTCATATATAGAACTATTTGATCGTCTAGAAAGCCTATGGTTATGCAGAGCATTTCGGGTAAGCCTGAGCCTTACTTAAAATTACAATGGCGATAATTATTATCTGCTTATATATAAGGACATTAAAAGTATTCAAGCAACAAATTTAGGCATTGCAAAGAGAAAAAACAAGCAGACAATTATTTATTTAAAGTTCACCCACGGCAGGTGTCGGCTCAGGTGAATACTCTTAGTGCTGACATGCGCACTGTAGGATATTTATTGAAATTTCCGTTTTTCATATTTCTCCGGGTTTTTCTTTTCTTTTTATTATTTTGATGTTTCCGTCCGGGACAAAATGACACACTGACCGGGCCTTCGGGACAGGGACTTTCACACTTTCATTCCAGCCAAAACGGGAAGTATAGTAAGCCTACCAATGAAGTACAAACAAAGCCTTAATGGACCCACCAAGGTCTGTGCATTTATGCTAATGTATAATGCAGCTAGCGCTCTTTTATTCTTTCCCATTGCATCTGTCTCCCTGTGCACGAGGCATTCGTGAACTGCATACTAATGTTTATTTTTGTATTATTTTTTTTGAGACAATGTGGTTTCTTCAGAATATTGTTTTAAACTATTACTTCATCTCTTGCAAACTATCTACAATCTTTCATTTTCGCTAAATTACCTGTAGCTTTCTCCCACTACATGTAGTGTTGCTTTCTCCCACTACATGTAGTGTTTACCCACTTATTCAAACTACCTGTAGCCTTGCTTCTTCCTCTCTTTTACCTACGTTGTCCCGTAGCTCGCTTTGTAGTGCATTCAGCTCACACACACTAGGTCCGTGGTTCGGGTACGGGTAGAAACACGGGGCGTACCTAGCAGTAAGTAGGTACGTGTACCTGAGTGTTAGTCGACTTGTGGGTCGCATCCTGAGGACAAACTAACCTAATCTCCTCGAAATACTCTGCATCATCAGGGGCTTTCTATATAGTATGTCACTGATGTCAGCTATGGTGTCTATAACTTGTGTCATGTACTTTTAGAAATAAATATTATTATTATTAACCTATTCAAAGTGGTGATCCACATCTAGTCAAAACACAACACCAGTTACCCGAGGAACGCCAGTCTTATTACGATATTTCTTATTTACGCTTCAGGTTTTTTTTGTACCTATTATATGTCGGTCGAGTTGAAGGTATATAAAAAATTAGAGAGACCTTAATATTTTTTTCAAAGCGCGATGACTTGGGGTAATGTGTAGCGATGTATGACGTGATATACCATTTAATACTTCAGTACTACTTCTCAAATTAACTTTAAAAAACACTTTTTTTTCTTTTAAGTTCACCGGTACATTTGCCGGCCCGGAAAAAGACCCGGGCCGGCAAATGTACCGGCGAATCTTAAGGGGGTGGGGGAAGAGGTTTTTAAATTTCATTTGAGAGGTAGTGCTGAAGTATTAAATGGTATTTTTCTGGATGTGAACTGTACACGCGTCAACACTAACACCCACCCATAAACACCCTATACACACACTCACACTCCACTCCCACCCTAAATATACCCCACACCCACTCACACCCCACTTCTACCCTACACACACCCCGCACACCCACCCACACTCACAACCCACTCCCACCCTACACACACCCCACTCACACCTGACATCCACCTATAGACCCACACCTGACATCCACCTATAGACCCACACCTGACATCCACCTACAGACCCACACCCCACACTCAGCCCCCACCAACACTCACCCACAACCCATCTTCCTTCAACTTTCACATTACTGCTAAAACGAAAACTTTCGCACACGAAACTTGAAGCTCCATTACTCTCACATATTAACAAGGTGAAGCTTTCAACTACCAATAAAACAACAAGATACTTTCTTCAATGTTTTTGTAACCGAAGAAATAAAATAATCTTATCTCAAAACTATATTATTACCGCCGTGTTATATCTAAGCATACACCGCGCGTCTGGAATATATCTGTGTCCAATTTCGAGGGTTCCTTTACCTCCCCACAGCATGGCCTGAGGCCAGGCTTTCCTGGTTAACCGGTTGGTCAACCAGGCTGTTTGCTCTAGCTGTCTGCAGGCCCAAATAGCCATGACGACCCCGTCTGATTCAGCACTTGCAGCAGCCCCTAAGACGGTGCTGTTGAAGAACAGCAATACCTGATTGTCATCTGTGTCTACTTTAAAATAACGGTGCTATAGATCGCCTTCTGACTCTGTGGATTTGTGTGCTGGGGTTGAGTCTTGGTTCCTGGTCCACCTCTCAAGCTTCGTCGACTAGTAATAGTTCACCTGAGGTGAAGACTACGACTTACATGTTATATACCTGAATAAACACACGAATGTAGTATAATGTGAGTGTTTAATGACAACGTTTTGCCCCACACAGAGGTCTTTATCAAGCTACAAACAGATCTCTTTGTGACTAGATAAGACCAACTGTGTGACCGAAACGTTACTTTTACCTTCGTTCTACCTTTGAAGGTTTTCGAGAGTTTTCCTACTCTCGCAGCCCGGCCCTGGGTCAAGCTTGTTTGGTGCTTGCCTGATCAACCAGGCTGTTACTGCCGGCGGCCCGCTGGCAGTAAGTCATTTTCTCTATACCTTACATAAATACATACATCTGTATATATACATATACATACAGTGAATTGGATACATCCAAGGCAGTGGAACCTGACCATGGATTCTGCGAGAGGGAGCAGAATAACTGTACAGTCAGCGAGATAGAACATAACAGTAAGTCAATGTATACAAGACAATTGCCAGAGATCTGGAAGACACCGAATTTAATCCCAATATTTAAGACAGAACACAAACAGGAAGAACTACAGGCCAGTATTATTACTGACACGTATATTATTTAAGGTAATGGAAAGACTAATCAGAAGGGGAGCACAGGAGAAGAGTTTTCATAAATAACGAAATGGAGGAGTGCTAAGGACCGGAGAGACAGACGTTGTTATGCCCTGGTTAAGGTTTATTATGTAGTGATATCTGCGTATGTCAAGCCGGGGTCCAACTGGAATGGAGTCCAGTTTCTAACTGACCACTCACACCTAGAGGTATTGGGAGGGGGGGATACAAATATGAAGGGATCACAGACTCACAGGGTACACACCCCTTACACACCCGGATGTTAACTCATATTATACATGGCCTATAGATAGTTAAGACATTATTGACACTGACGAAGTAACAAAAGTGAGGCTACAGAAGGAGGGGAGTTAGAGATAGCAAAGCCTGTCTTACAAAGTTGCAGGAGTTCTGTGAGGAAGTAAAAGAAGTGAAGCTAGAGAGGGAGAGTGGAATGCATATTCATGAACAGCAAACAAGACATTTGACGCCGTACCTCACAACTGACGGACAAACACTTGGGAAGCAGGCACATATCGCAGGGGAATACGCTACAGTGCATCAAAGGGAAGGAGGTGAAGAGTGACTGTCCGAGGTGTTAGAATGAACAAGCGTGACAATTGAGGTTCAACAAAGGTCAATAATGGAACCAATACTGTTTCTGATATAAGTGAATGATATACCAGAAGACAGTCAGATGTTTTCCTGTGTACAGATTATGTAAAATTAACGAGTGAGATAAAAACTGAGAAAAATACAAAGATACAAATGGACCTGGACAAACTACAGGACTGGTCAGACAAGTGGCTACTGGAATTTCACCCCAGCAAATTCAAGGTTATGAAAATTTGGTAAATGTTAAGAAGACTAGAAGCTGAGTACAGACTCGGGGGACATAGGCAGTAAACCTCACTCAAGGAGAAAGTCCTTGGGGTGAGCATAGAGCATAGTGCATGAAGGGAACATCAACCAAATAACCTCCGGAGGTAATGCTTAGCAACTATAAGAATACATTCAGGAATCTTAACAAGAAGTCATCTACGAATCTTTATGCAGGACAAGCAGTGATCCTACAGGGATCCATGATGAGGCTATAAGGGTGTAAATCTGGACAGCAGCAAGTTAAGAGGCAGGCAGGGTCAGGGCTCACACTTGACCTCTGCAACCATAAACAGGGGAAAATAAATACGGACGTACACACACACACATACACATGCACAAATACATAGACGCAACTAATATATACAGTATTTTCCGGCATATAAGACGCAGGACAGAAGTGCCATAAGGGTAAATCATATTCAAGGGTTAATTACCCTCTTACTTTACGCTAAAGCGTAACATAAAGCCTACCCTTGAGCATATAAGGCGCAGGCTGATTTTCCAAAACTTTGTGAAAAGGCGCGCCTTATATGCCGGAAAATACGGTACATACATGGACACATACAGGGCCGGATTTAGGCATAAGCAAAACAAGCTACAGCTTAGGGCCCCTCAAAATTTCAGAATTTATTTTTCATTTGCCTTGTATGCTGCAGGCCAGTAAGACTGTTGCAGGGTTCATCCATTCTTACGTTCTTATGCATCCTAGCGGCAGTCTTGTTAACTTCACTTGCTATACACACCAGTGTTATGATGCATCCTAGCGACAGTCTTGTTATGATCAGCCGGGCTGTGGTTCGTACGTTGGACTACGTGCATCCAGCAGTAACAGCCTCGTTGATCAGGCCCTGATCCACCGGGAGGCCTGGTCATAGACAGGGCCGCGGGGACGTCGATCCCCGGAATGCCCTCCAGGTAGGTAGACACTTATTCTCCGATCACACTTGCCATATAGCTCCCTCGATCCTCTCAGAGCTAAGGGCTACACCATGTCAAAGTCACATACATAAATACACACATGCATTCATACACACATACAGATATATGTATGTTGATAAGGCTAGTGTAGGAAGGGTGTGCGGGTGTATGAAATTCCAGGGTGGACACCAGGTATCCTACACTCCTACCACATATCCTGCACATCCTCCACTAGGAGTACCAGGGTAAACCAGGTATCCTACACATCCTTGTATATAATACACAAATAACCCACACATATGAGAGAGAGAGAGAGAGAGAGAGAGAGAGAGAGAGAGAGAGAGAGAGAGAGAGAGAGAGAGAGAGAGAGAGAGAGAGAGAGAGAGAGAGAGAGAGAGAGAGAGAGAGAGAGAGAGGAGTTACCACGACGTTTCGGTCCGACTTGGACCATTTACAAAGTGACTTTGTAAATGGTCCAAGTAGGACCGAAACGTCGCCGTGGGCGTCTCTCTCCTACATGTGGGTTGTTACAGTCGCGATATAATATATATATATATATATTATATCTCTCGGCCAGCTATCACAAAGCACTCTCTCATCTCTCACTTCATACTGGGCTATTTTATTACTTGTGGTAAAGCTAAATATATCAAAGACCTTTATTAGGGGGACGTTACACCCACACGAAGCTTTAGCAAGCCTCATAATAAAGCCTCATGTGGGTGAAACGTCGTAGCAATAAAGTTTCTCTATTGCTATAAACATCCTTACCACTACTTTATTAAGACTCGAAATAAAAGTGTTATTTACAACGTAAAATAAAGCAAATAATCTACCGCATTATTATCTTTAATATTAACAATTACGATTTTTTCAGGAAAATTTGTAAAATTAAAAATATAATGTTAATGGGAAGGGGGAATAACAGCAAATGTTTATAGTTTTTGCAAATGAGATGTTGGTAGCGTTGAGGAGAACCAGGGTAAACACTGTGCAATGATGCACACTGCAAGCAAACTCTGGTGCAACACTGGGAGATATAAGAGACCTGAGAGCAACCATGGCACATTTGACTTTCAAAGAGAACAATAAAACAGTCGCTGCTGCAAGATGATAAGAGAGAGAGAGAGAGAGAGAGAGAGAGAGAGAGAGAGAGAGAGAGAGAGAGAGAGAGAGAGAGAGAGAGAGAGAGAGAGAGAGAGAGAGAGTAGCAGCCTCGTTTAAGATGGTGTGGCGTCACACATTGTAACATTGTACACAGAACCTTCGCTACCCACGTCCACCTTCTCTAACAGTTCACATATTAAAAGCGCCCATCTTCCCTCAGACTCCAATCCTGGAACACACAATGGAAAAATATATCATAGTCTACACTCGGAAAATGCTGGAGGAAGCGGTTCCATATCTGCACTCTGAAACAACGCCTGAGGAAGCGGTTCCATATCTGCACTCTGAAACAACGCCTGAGGAAGCGGTTCCATATCTGCACTCTGAAACAACGCCTGAGGAAGCGGTTCCATATCTGCACTCTGAAACAACGCCTGAAGAAGCGGTTTCATATCTGCACTCTGAAACAACGCCTGAGGAAGCGGTTCCATATCTGCACTCTGAAACAACGCCTGAGGAAGCGGTTCCATATCTGCACTCTGAAACAACGCCTGAGGAAGCGGTTCCATATCTACACTCTGAAACAACGCCTGAGGAAGCGGTTCCATATCTGCACTCTGAAACAACGCCTGAGGAAGCGGTTCCATATCTGCACTCTGAAACAACCCCTGAAGAGAGCAAGTCATGGCAGGCGGTGTAAAATACAATCCATGGAAAGAAAGTACGCAACAAGTACACTGAGTTAACTCATTAAGTGCAAAGGGACCAAGACTTTTCAACGCCCTTCAAATATAAGGAGACTTACTAATACTGACACACGATGGAAAAATAAACACAAATGAAGTATAATGCGATCCATTATTGACAACGTTTCGCCCACACAGTGGGCTTTATTAAGTCGCAAACAGATGTACCTGGGTATGTATTAATATTGGTAGAATTACCGACAATATGTTAAGTAAAAGGACACAAATGCAACTAATGTGACATTTTATTGTGGCAACGTTTCGCTCTCCAGGCTTGACAAAGCTCCTGGAGAGCGAAACGTTGTCACAATAAAATGTCACATTAGTTCCATTTGTGTCCTTTTACTTAACGTACCTGGGTATAGAGTACACGAGTATATATAGTGTGGAGAGTCAGGTGGAGAATGTTGGGTGGGTTATATTAGAGACGAACCTTCACGGAACCTGCTTGTTCATCTCGTGTACTCTATAGCCCACTGTGTGGGCGAAACGTAGTCAATAAAGAATCACACTATAATCGCACTGTCCTGGCACCTCTGCTGTTTCTCATCCTCATAGCAGACATAGATAAAAACACCCAGCACACTTTTGTATCATCATTTGCAGATGACACTAAAATAAGCATGAAAGTCACTACGGTAGAAGACACTGAAAAATTACAGGAGGACATAAGCAGGGTCTTCCAGTGGGCAGTGGAGAACAACATGACGTTCAATGGTGATAAGTTTCAGCTGCTTAGGTATGGAAAAAATGAAGAACTCAAAAGGAACACTATATACAAAACGCAAGAGGGTCACCACATAGAACGAAAGGAACACGTAAAGGACTTGGGAATAATTATGTCTGCTGATCTGTCGTTTAAAGACCATAACAAGACAAAGATCACAACAGCCAGGAAGATGACGGGGTGGGTATTGAGAACTTTCAAAACAAGGAAATAATGCCGATGGTGACACTATTCAAATCGCTAGTGCTCCCCACTTAGAATACTGCTCAGTGCTGACGGCCCCGTTCAGGCAGGAGAAATATCAGAGCTGGAACAAATCCAGAGATCGTTTACGGCTCACATTGAGCCATTGAAACATCTAAATTATTGGGAACGCCTTCAAGTCTTGAACATGTACTCATTGGAGCGGAGGAGAGAGATACATGATAATATATACTTGGAAAGTACTTGAGGGCCTGGTACCAAATCTACACACTGCCATAACAACATACTGGAGTGAGAGATATGGGAGAAAGTGAAAAATAAACCCAGTGAGGAGCAGGGGTGCGGTGGGGACAATACGGGAGCACTGTATTAACATCCGGGGTCCCAGACTATTCAACATCTTACCAGAAGATATCCGAAACACGGCTGGAACCAGTGTAGAAGCCTTCAAGAGGAAACTGGACAAATATCTTCACCAGGTGCCAGATCAACCAGGCTGTGATGGATATGTGGGGCAGCGGGCCTCCAGCAGCAACAACCTGGTTGACCAGGCAAGCACCAGACGAGCCTGGCCCATGGCCGGGCTCAGAGAGTAGATAAACTCTCGAAACTCTTCAAAGGTATATCAAAGGTATACTGCCTTTGTGTTTATTTTCCAATGACGTCACTATAGAAAATTCGTGATCGGCCAAGCTAAGATGCAGAGTACATGCGGTCAAGCACGAACAGTGTCCCTGATCCAGGTGTGAAGGTGAACTGGTGGTGACTGAGGTAGTGGTGAGCTCCATACACACCAGCATCAAGCAACACTCAGGTACGTACTGACGATAACCAGCAGCAAGCAACACTCAGGTACGTACTGACGATAACCAGCAGCAAGCAACACTCAGGTACGTACTGACGATAACCAGCAGCAAGCAACACTCAGGTACGTACTGACGATAACCAGCATCAAGCAACACTCAGGTACGTACTGACGATAACCAGCAGCAAGCAACACAAGGTACGTACTGACAATAACCAGCAGCAAGCAACACTCAGGTAAGTACTGACGATAACCAGCAGCAAGCAACACTCAGGTACGTACTGACGATAACCAGCATCAAGCAACACTCAGGTACGTACTGACGATAACCAGCAGCAAGCAACACAAGGTACGTACTGACGATAACCAGCAGCAAGCAACACTCAGGTACGTACTGACGATAACCAGCAGCAAGCAACACAAGGTACGTACTGACGATAACCAGCATCAAGCAACACTCAGGTACGTACTGACGATAACCAGCAGCAAGCAACACTCAGGTACGTACTGACGATAACCAGCAGCAAGCAACACAAGGTACGTACTGACAATAACCACCAGCAAGCAACACAAGGTAGGTACTGACGATAACCACCAGCAAGCAACACTCAGGTACGTACTGACAATAACCACCAGCAAGCAACACAAGGTACGTACTGACGATAACCACCAGCAAGCAACACAAGGTACGTACTGACGATAACCAGCAGCAAGCAACACTCAGGTACGTACTGACGATAACCAGCAGCAAGCAACACAAGGTACGTACTGACGATAACCAGCAGCAAGCAACACTCAGGTACGTACTGACGATAACCACCAGCAAGCAACACTCAGGTACGTACTGACGATAACCAGCAGCAAGCAACACTCAGGTACGTACTGACGATAACCAGCAGCAAGCAACACAAGGTAGGTACTGACAATAACTACCAGCAAGCAACACAAGGTAGGTACTGACGATAACCACCAGCCAGCAACACAAGGTAGGTACTGACAATAACTACCAGCAAGCAACACAAGGTAGGTACTGACGATAACCACCAGCCAGCAACACAAGGTAGGTACTGACAATAACTACCAGCAAGCAACACAAGGTACGTACTGACGATAACCACCAGCCAGCAACACAAGGTAGGTACTGACAATAACTACCAGCAAGCAACACAAGGTAGGTACTGACTATAACCAGCAGCAAGCAACACAAGGTAGGTACTGACAATAACCACCAGCAAGCAACACAAGGTACGTACTGACGATAACCAGCAGCAAGCAACACAAGGTAGGTACTGACGATAACCAGCAGCAAGCAACACAAGGTAGGTACTGACGATAACCACCAGCAAGCAACACAAGGTAGGTGCTGACAATAACCACCAGCAAGCAACACAAGGTAGGTACTGACAATAACTACCAGCAAGCAACACAAGGTAGGTACTGACGATAACCAGCAGCAAGCAACACAAGGTAGGTACTGACGATAACCAGCAGCAAGCAACACAAGGTAGGTACTGACGATAACCACCAGCAAGCAACACAAGGTACGTACTGACAATAACCACCAGCAAGCAACACAAGGTAGGTACTGACAATAACTACCAGCAAGCAACACAAGGTAGGTACTGACAATAACTACCAGCAAGCAACACAAGGTAGGTACTGACAATAACCACCAGCAAGCAACACAAGGTAGGTACTGACAATAACTACCAGCAAGCAACACAAGGTAGGTACTGACAATAACCACCAGCAAGCAACACAAGGTAGGTACTGACAATAACCACCAGCAAGCAACACAAGGTAGGTACTGACAATAACTACCAGCAAGCAACACAAGGTAGGTACTGACGATAACCAGCAGCAAGCAACACAAGGTAGGTACTGACAATAACTACCAGCAAGCAACACAAGGTAGGTACTGACGATAACCAGCAGCAAGCAACACAAGGTAGGTACTGACGATAACCACCAGCAAGCAACACAAGGTACGTACTGACAATAACCACCAGCAAGCAACACAAGGTAGGTACTGACAATAACTACCAGCAAGCAACACAAGGTAGGTACTGACAATAACTACCAGCAAGCAACACAAGGTAGGTACTGACAATAACCACCAGCAAGCAACACAAGGTAGGTACTGACAATAACTACCAGCAAGCAACACAAGGTAGGTACTGACAATAACTACCAGCAAGCAACACAAGGTAGGTACTGACAATAACCACCAGCAAGCAACACAAGGTAGGTACTGACAATAACTACCAGCAAGCAACACAAGGTAGGTACTGACGATAACCAGCAGCAAGCAACACAAGGTAGGTACTGACAATAACTACCAGCAAGCAACACAAGGTAGGTACTGACGATAACCAGCAGCAAGCAACACAAGGTAGGTACTGACGATAACCAGCAGCAAGCAACACAAGGTAGGTACTGACGATAACCAGCAGCAACCTACTGACTTCAAAATAAGAAACACGTACTCATAGGTTACATTACATACATTAAACACTTCTGCTGTAACTAAGTAACGTAAGAAATGGACCAATGTTTTTGTGGTAGTGGCAGGAGATAAGAAATCTTGTGATTGTATCTGCTTACTTAAGTAAGTTTGTTTAGGTATAGGTACACTTAAGTACATAGTGAAAATTACCCACCTGGATAACCCAAAAAGTCAAAGTGACTTATTCCACTGGGATTATTGTAATATCCTATTATTTAAGCTTTAAAAGTTAGAAGAGCTAAGAAATTCAACTGTGTTAAGATAAGTTACAATAAAAGTAGATAAGTATATGATAAGACTAATATAGGAAATAACTAATATTTCAAAGACAATAATGAAGTCACTCGGGCGGCGCTAATAAAAAAAATAAGTAACTTTTTGGGTTATCCTAGTGGGAAATTTACACTATATATGATAATTGTGAAGAATTAGACACGTGCAATTTCTGGGTATTTTTATTGTAGACGTTTCGCCCTCCAGTGGCTTTATCAATACAAATTCAAGGAGATAATTGGAAGACTGTAGAACTATATACAGAAGATGAGGTAATGAGTCACTCAGTCTTGTAGTTGGTGAAGATCACCGTAGTCTTGAAGCACAGGCATGATTGTGCTTCAGACTCTTCAAGACTACGGTGATCTTCACCAACTTTAAGACTGACGGACTGATTACCTCATCTTCTGTATATATAGTTCTATAGTCTTCCAATCATGTCCTTGAATTTGTATTGATAAAGTCACTGGAGGGCGAAACGTCTACAATAAAGATACCCAGATGTTGCACATGTTTAATTCTTCATGTTGTCGGTATTGTTAATGTTTACCATACATGTACAACATGATAATTGTACTTATGTGTATCTGTGCCTAACCTAACTTACTTGTGACGTGTCTCAGACTACATTTTCTCAGTGGTAATAATAATAATAATAATATCTTTATTTACTACAAGTACATGTACAAGGTATACAGACCATAGCTGACATCAGTGACATACTACTATATACAAAGTCCCTTGTTATGCTGAGCATTTCCCACAAATTAGGTCAGTTTTGTCCCAGGATGCGACCCACACCAGTCGACTGATGGGTGAACATAGACAATCTGTGTAAAGAAACACACCCAATGTTTCTACCCTAAGTAACTTTATGAAGGTATACACAAATACACTTACATAGATTATCATACATAGCAGCATATGTGTAAGAACACCTAGGATAACCCAAAAAAAGCCAAAGTACGTAACTTATTTCCACTGGGGTTCTTGTTATGAGGTAAGATCCAAATATACACGTCCCACACAACCTCTACAACTTTTTGCTCCACTGTTGAAGCCATTGGGTTCATTTTCCAAGGTCACTTTGAGGCAGACAGAAGTCTGCCTGGCAGAACAGCAGACGAGGGAGGAGGAAATACTGACCGTGTAAGTGGTGGGAGAGTCGACAGTGTTGAAGCAGCAGTAGTGTGAGGGTGGTGAGGGAGAGCAGGGCGAGCCCTAGCCGTCCACCGCCCCTCACCCGCATTACACACCATCACACCCTCTGTGGAACACATAAACAAACATTAGTCCTCACCTACACCTCACAACACAACACTAACATAAAAGTACAAACATTAGTCCTCCCCTACACCTCGCAACACAACACTAACATAAAAGTACAAAAATTAGTCCTCACCTACACCTTGCAACACAACACTAACATAAAAGTACAAACATTAGTCCTCTCCTACACCTCGCAACACAACACTAACATAAAAGTACAAACATTAGTCGTCACCTACACCTCGTAACACAACACTAACATAAAAGTACAAACATTAGTCTTCACCTACACCTCGCAACACAACACTTAACATAATAGTACAAACATTAGTCCTCACCTACACCTCGGAACACAACATTAACATTAAGACTGTAGGCACACTAAGACCGTAGGCATACTATCAAAGATACTACTATATTCCACAACCAGCTCTCCTTGCCCTGTATCACTCACTCATTTACCCCTATCTCACCTATGGAATTTGTGCATGGGGTTCAACAACAATAAACCATCTCAGACCACTAATAACCCAGCAAAAGGCTGCAGTTAGAATGATAACAAATTCCCACTCTAGACAGCATACTCCACCAATATTCAAAAGTCTAAACTTACTCACCATAGAGAACATCCATACTTATTATTGTGCCTACTACATACATAGAACACTACACTCAAATATTAACCCTCCACTCAAACTTTTCCTTACCAACCTTAACAGGACTCACGACCATAACACAAGACACAGATCACTCTTTGATGTTCCTCGTGTCCATCTCACACTATGTAAAAACTCTATGCACATAAAGGGCCCAAAAATCTGGAATTCGTTACCAGTGAATACCAAAGGAACCCTGTCTGTACATCAATTCAAGACTCTTCTTAAAAACCACCTACTCACCCAAAACTAAATACTCAGTACTTAACCTTACCAACAAAACTATCAAATCACTTTCCACCGCCTCAAATTATAATTGCTCACTGTGTTTCTCCCCGAGCCTCAGAACCCCAAAAGTAAATGCTCAGAGTACAATAAACTCTCATATTTTAACCAAATACAAATGTTGAATAACATATATTTGATAGAAGTATAACTTATTGTATAATTAATACAACCTGATTAAACTATGTTTTGTATGTCTATTGTTAAGTTATCAGTAATGTATTAAGTTTAGACTGCCCGTAATGCCAAGGCATGATGGTGGCTCTTGGCACTACAAATCATTGTAAACCCTCACTGTAAACTACCCATGTATATATATTTCCTACAATATGTCAACCACATTGTAAACTTGCAAGGAAATAAAAAATCTGAATCTGAAAGTACAAACATTAGTCCTCACCTACACCTCGCAACACAACACTAACATAAAAGTACAAACATTAGTCCTCACCTACACCTCGCAACACAACACTAACATAAAAGTACAAACATTAGTCCTCACCTACACCTCGCAACACAACACTAACATAAAAGTACAAACATTAGTCCTCACCTACACCTCGCAACACAACACTAACATAAAAGTACAAACATTAGTCCTCACCTACACCTCGCAACACAACACTAACATAAAAGTACAAACATTAGTCCTCACCTACATCTAGCTACACAATAACATTAAAAATGTAGTTAAAACTATATTAAATTAAATTAAAATTCACACTGCTGTAAAAGCAAGTGTGTAGTTACTTGGTATCGAACCAGAGGACTCAGGTGACCTCTACCCGACCTTGCTTGCGTGTGCAACTAAGTATATTTATATCTGGAGGGTGTTCAGGGGTCAACGCCCCCGCGGCCCGGTCCATGACCAGGTGTCGCGGTGGATCAGGGCCTGATCAACCAGGCTGTTACTGCTGGCCGCACGAAAACTGACGTACAAACCACAGCCCGGCTGGTCAGGTATTGACTAGGTGCATGTCCAGCTCCCTCTTGAAGACAGCCAGGGGTCTGTTTGTAATTCCCCTTATGTATGCTGGGAGGCTGTTGAACGAACCTGAGCCCCTGACACTTACTGTGTTGTCTCTTAACGTACTCATGGCCCTCCTGCTTTTCATTGGGGGGGATGTTGCACCACCTGCTGAGTCTCTTGCTTTCGTAGGGAGTGATTTCCGTGTGCAGATTTGGGGCCAGTCCCTCTAGGATTTTCCAAGTATATATTATCATGTATCTTTCTCGCCTGCGTTTCAAGGAGTACAGGTCAAGGGACTTCAACTGTTCCCAGTAATTTAGGTGCTTTATTGTACTTATATGCACAGTGGAAGTTCTCTGTATATTCTCCAGGTCTACAATTTCGCCTGTCTTGAAAGGGGCCGTTAGTGTACAGCAATATTTCAGCCTAGAGAGAACAAGTTATTTGAAGAGAATCATCATTGGCTTGGTATCCCTAGTTTTGAAGGTTCTCATTATCCATCCTATCATTTCCTAGCAGATGTGGTAGAGACATTGTTATGATCTTTGAAAGTGAGATTCTCTGACATTATTTCTCCCAGGTCCTTTACATTTGTTTTTGCTCTATTGTGTGGTTATTACTTGTTTTATACTCCGATCCAGCTTATATTTCCTTGAGTTTTCCATAGCAGAGTAATTGAAATTTGTCTTCATTGAACTTCATATTGTTTTCTGAGGCCCATTTAAAGACTTGGTTTATGTCCGTTTGGATATTTGCAGTGTCCAGAATGGATGACACTACCATGCATATTCTGGTACCGTCAGCAAAGGACACGGTGCTGTGGCTTACATCTCTATGTCAGATATGAGGATGAGGAAAAGTATGGGCGAGAGTACTGTACCTTGTGGAACAGAGCTTTCTACTGTAGTCGCCTCAGAAACATGGGGAAGGTAACATACATGTGTCCTCGCACTACAGTTGTAGATTTATTACAAGAAAGTTTAAACATATCAGAGTTAAATTAAATTTTTAAGATTGACTAGGTGCATGTCCAACTCCCTCTTGAAGACAGCCAGGGGTCTATTGGTAATCCCCCTTATGTATGCTGGGAGGCTGTTGAACGAACCTGAGCCCCTGACACTTACTGTGTTGTCTCTTAACGTACTCATGGCCCCCCTGCTTTTCATTGGGGGGGAGGGGTGTGGGGGAGGGGAGAGTGAAGACAGAAGCAAGAAATACAATAAGGGAGAGAAATAACATCTATTACACTGTGCATGGTAAGAAGGGTCATGAAGGTTCATGCCTCTATACCTAGGCATGACATAAGAAAAACAAGACAGTCACAGAATAGTGCACATGAAGGTAACCCAGAGAAACACAGGAAAGGAATTTAATTGTTAGTCAGCGTTAAATATTCTAGAGGGAGCAATACTGTTTAGGACCAGGCAGTGTTGGAAGAGACCAGGCAGTGTTGGAAGAGACCAGGCAGTGGTGGAAGAGACCAGGCAGTGGTGGAAGAGACCAGGCAGTGGTGGAAGAGACCAGGCAGTGTTGGAAGAGACCAGGCAGTGGTGGAAGAGACCAGGCAGTGGTGGAAGAGACCAGGCAGTGGTGGAAGAGACCAGGCAGTGGTGGAAGAGACCAGGCAGTGGTGGAAGAGGCCAGGCAGTGGTGGAAGAGACCAGGCAGTGGTGGAAGAGACCAGGCAGTGGTGGAAGAGACCAGGCAGTATTGGAAGAGACCAGGCAGTGGTGGAAGAGACCAAGCAGTGGTGGAAGAGACCAAGCAGTGGTGGAAGAGACCAGGCAGTGGTGGAAGAGACCAGGCAGTGGTGGAAGAGACCAGGCAGTGGTGGAAGAGGCCAGGCAGTGGTGGAAGAGACCAGGCAGTGGTGGAAGAGACCAGGCAGTGGTGGAAGAGACCAGGCAGTGGTGGAAGAGGCCAGGCAGTGGTGGGAAGGGGGGACCAGGCAGTGGTGGAAGAGGCCAGGCAGTGGTGGAAGAGGCCAGGCAGTGGTGGAAGAGGCCAGGCAGTGGTGGAAGAGACCAGAGTGATGAGACCAGGCAGTGGTGGAAGAGACCAGGCAGTGGTGGAAGAGACCAGAGTGATGAGACCAGGAAGTGGTGGAAGAGGCCAGGCAGTGGTGGAAGAGACCAGGCAGTGGTGGAAGAGACCAGGCAGTGGTGGAAGAGACCAGGCAGTGGTGGAAGAGACCAGGCAGTGGTGGAAGATACCAGGCAGTATTGGAAGAGACCAGGCAGTGGTGGAAGAGACCAGGCAGTGGTGGAAGAGACCAAGCAGTGGTGGAAGAGACCAGGCAGTGGTGGAAGAGACCAGGCAGTGGTGGAAGATATCAGGCAGGTGGTGAACATGAAGGCTGTACACTAGTAGTGGCAAGTACCAAGTACCAAGTGTTGAGAGATTATACATCAAAGTTAACAATTGTAGATGCAGGAGTGTTCTTATTTATGTCTGCCATGAGGATGACAACAGTAGAGGTGCCAGGACAACACTCTGGGGTACTCAGCTTTTTACTTAGCTAATGCTGGATTTTGCTCTGTTTACTATTAAACTTTGTGTTCTACGTGTTATAAAATAATCGCGAACAAGCAATACAGGACGCAAAACAACCACAGCGGGAGTTGAATGATAGTTCTAGACCTTTCGTGTTGCAATCGACACATCATCAGGAGCTTGCAATGTTACAGAAATGTGTAGGAAGTCCAAGTAGAATCGTACTACCTGGAGTTCCTACTCATTTCTGCAACATTGCAAGCTCCGGATGATGTGTTGAGTCCAACACGAAAGGCCTAGAGCTATCAATCAATTCCCGCTGTGGTTTTTTGCATGTGTCATAAAGTTGATAGTCCATTTGCCTACTTTTCCCGTTATTCGTATTGCCCCGTTTTACACCAACCCCCCGACGATCGCATTTGTCACATGCTTTGCGAAATCCGTCTTATACTACATCTGATTTTTGGCTTTCTTCCACGTCCGTATGCCTAAGTCTTCTGGGATTTCACCAGAGTTCTTTCTACAAATCATGATGAACGCTAGTGACATTCTACACTTTTATATTTTTTTATCGGATTCTGTAGATTAGTGTTTATATTATTTATATTATCTGTGACAAAAGTTATATTATCTGTGATAACTGTTATATTATCTGTGATAACAGTTATATGATATGTGTGGCCTTCAGAGAGGACGGGAATAATATAACACTATATGGGGGATTACAATGATCTACCACACAACTATGATAAACACAAGTTTACTGAGAGAAAGTACACTGACAAGTAATAGTCCACTGTCTTGCTATCTAAACCTCCACTCAGGTCCTGCAACACCACCCGCTGAAGGACCTCCAGCTGGATCCTGTCCTCTGCCCTGGGCCAAGGCTTGGCCTGTTCTTCAGGTCCTCTCATGGTCAAGTCTTGTGTATGTACCTCGTCTACCCATAATGAAGGAACAAGGAACTCTTGTAATACCCCCTCCCCTACCTCAATCTCCAGTGGATACGACTGAAGCAACATCACACCGAAGGCAATTTCTCTACAAGTATATGACAAACCCAATTAAAAATTAACTGCACAGAAAACAACATTGTAAAGATCATACATCACGCAGTGTACACAAAAATAATATAAAGATATATAAAAAAAATGTTGTAGGTCCCATGATTCAATCCGATCCTAAGGTCGCCGTCAGGAAGAGTGTCCGGGTCGTCTTACGTGGCATCAGGTTCTGTTAATAGCATATTCTCGACACTCAAGGCAACACTGAATGCAAAGCAAAGCAATGCAGGGTCACCCGGTCCCCATGTTAGGTTATGCCTGTGTATGTACTCACTGTTTGCTAGTAATGATACAATTACCCACAAATTGTTAAATAAATGGACACACAGGCAACTAATATAACATTTTATTGTGGCAAATGAGTCCCGTTCACCCAGACTTTGGCATACCTACTCATGAAGCTGAGTATGGGTTTTGTCTTGTCCACTACTATATCTACTTCATTCCACTTCTCTACCACCCTCATTATTTTCTGACATCTCTTTGGTTCATCTGTGTCTTGAACTTCCATCTGCAGCTCCATGTTTATGCTTCTCTCTCTCTCTCAGGTGTCACGTCTCTCTCTCTCAGGTGTCACGTCTCTCTCTCTCAGGTGTCACGTCTCTCTCTCTCAGGTGTCACGTCTCTCTCTCTCAGGTGTCACGTCTCTCTCTCTCAGGTGTCACGTCTCTCTCTCTCAGGTGTCACGTCTCTCTCTCTCTCCAGGTGTCACGTCTCTCTCTCTCAGGTGTCACGTCTCTCTCTATCTCCCAACAATTTTCAAATGTTGCAAACATCGAGGGCGAGACCAGGTCATGGACCGGGCCGAGGGGGCGTCGACCCCTGAAACACCCTCCAGGTATACTCCAGGTATCGTAATCACTTACGTTTGATATACCTGTCACCGATTTCAAGAGTTTTTCTACCTTACCAGCCCGAACTTTAGCCACACATCCTTGTTTATATCAGATAATGCGTCGAAATATGCAATGTTCCACCAGGTTGTTGCTGTTAGCGGATCGCTGGCTCACAGATTCTTCACAGCCTGGTTGATCTGGCACCAGGCGGAGGTAGTGCCCTAGTTTCCTCTTGAAGACTTCTATGTGTTCCACAATATTTTGGAAATCAACTTGCAGCATATTGAATAGACTCGGAGCACAGATTGCCTATAGGCACATTGCTAATGCAACTGTTTCAAGATACGGCCTCTCAATGCTTCATTTATACAGCAAATCGGGGAAAAAATTATAATAAAAAAACTATTCGAATTGGCAATAAATAAAGTGGACACCCCATGACAAGGACTTTTTTTGGTAGCTATGGTCCTGGTGTGTGTGCGCGCGCGCGCGTATGTATATATATATATATATATATATATATATATATATATATATATATATATATATATATATATATATATATATCTTAATTTTCAGTGGTTGTGGTACTAGCTCCCGACATTAATTGTTCTATTGTTTTATAAATGTGTTTGTGAAGAATTTCCAAGTAACCTTTGTAAGTGTCTTATTTACTTTGTTTTGTTGTTTCTTATCTTAAGTGACATGTCAATCTCATTGTTATCTTAGTCTTGCATCTGCTTATGTATCCTGTCTTCCTGCTAGCGGCCGTGACGCACTGGTCTCTGATTAACTCCTGTGTGCTTACCTAGTTATAACGGATATAATAGCAATGGGTTGCTACTCTATTCTATAGAATAGTTACACAGTGGGGAACTAAAGCTAGCTATGTTTCCCTGTCATATACCATCACACAGAATGGCTTACACAGTGGTGAAACACGTCAGCCTGAGCTGGGAGGTTTTAGTAGGCTGATGAGGATACTCTCAAGTATTACATTAATGAAAATAGAGAGAGGGGAAGGAAGAGATCTGGACTTCATTTTATACGGTATCTAAGACTGTTTACATACATCGATACTGAAACAATATGCAAGTTTACTGTTGCAATAACTTTTTCATATCTGAAGAATACCTAGTTGTAGTAGCCTGGTGACAACTAGCCTAAACGTAAACAAACTCTATTTCACTACACAATACACAAATAACCCTCACATAGGATAGAGGACCATACGACGACGTTTCTATCCGACTTCGACCATTTACAGGTCACACTAACACAAAAGCGTGAGGGAGCTACTATATATAGGCCAGGGGGACAGGGACGGGACCAAGAGAGGAAGAACAAGAAGTAGTGGTAATACTGATAGTGGAAGTAGTAGTGGTAGCAGAAAGTAGGGGGAGTAGTTTTCAGTGGTAGACGACATAGAAAGAGGAGTGAAGAGTGAAGAGAAACAACAACCACTCAATGTAGACTGACCCAAAATAACTTAAGTCACTGTTACTCTGCCTTAGAAGGGAGGAGTCCGGAAGTGGGAGGGTGGGATGGAATAAAAAAAAATGGGTTATAGGCGAAAAATGGCGGAAGAATAGTGTTAGAGAGAGACTTGTTCCTGGTGACCTTGTATCATCATTCACTTCCTGCCCTCTCTCAAGGTTGCAACCTATCATGATGCAATATAACAAATTCCTTTTCTACCATCTAACCCCCATATATAATAGTGTAAGCACACACTATGGGTGTTCCCACTATGTAACTATCACATAGAATAGTGTAGCCATATACTCTGCACGTGTTTCCACGTAACTCATTAAATAAGGCAGCCGCTTATTGCGGATAAACCTAATGTTAAATTTTAAACGGTAATTAGGTTCTTAGGGCTTATGCATATAAGAGTGAAGACAGGGAAGTAATTAGGAGAAAATACTCAGGTACACAGGAACCAGACGTTCAATGCCAACCACACTGCATCACACACACACACACACACACACACACACATATTGATAAAGCATTTATATATATATATATATATATATATATATATATATATATATATATATATATATATATATATACATATAGGTAGGTAGGGTATATATACCTGGGGAGAGAAGCCGGTGATAATAATCTTGATAATAGTGAAAATATCGTCGTCATCCATAGTGTTGACGGGAGTTATCACTTGGGGTTGTCAAGTTACACCTGGTAACTGTCCACACCTGGTAACTGTCCACACCTGGTAACTGTCCACAACTGGTAATTATCCACACTTGTGTGACCACAACATCACCCGCACGACCATGTATATCTTACATCTCCTCTCCCATACCTAACGACTACTCACATCTTCACCCACAACATCAACACTCAACACCCACCCCTAATGCCCACAACTACAACACGATGGCCTGATCACCAGGCTGTTGGTGTTGGCTGCATGCAGTCCAGCGTATGTGTCACAGCTAGGTCTGTGTTGGTAATTCCTCTTATGTGTGAAGGGTGTTGAAGAAGTCTGTGAATCGACTCCCTGCATACACAACTAAGTGGGTACACACTAACACCCAGGACAATTTACCACCAAGACAAGTTCTCCCTCAAGGTTTTTGATTTTGTGAAGGTCACATCTTTTGTTGTTGTTGACCTAAGGACAGCAAGTTGCAGCAAGCCTGGGTATTTAAAAACTCTATATCTAAACTCTTTGAAAAACTATCTAATCTCCCTGTAAAACCATGTGAACTCCTTGTGTGGTGCCTGGCCCATGGTGTGGAGACTTCAATGCCATACAGGGCGTGATCCAGTCATCCACGAACGCAAACAAGTCCGAACACCACCGCACGATAACAAATTCGAACACTGGATAGAGGAGAGCCCATAGTAACATTGAAGGTCTGAGAATAAAATTTACCTTTAAAGAAAAAGGAGTTAGAGCCCAAACAAAGGCGAATAAGATCAAGAAAGACATCAATAGGTATAGGAAGCTGAAGTGACCCGTCACTGGCCTTCACTCATGAGAAAATTTTCTTAGAATGGAGGCCAGTACAGGGTCGCTTAAGGGGCACCTAAGTTTCCCAGTTTTGTAATAACACGTTCATTTTTCCACTATAATCTACCTTGTCCATAATTACTATCGCATTTGCTTTGTTTGGTAAGGTGAAGTCCAGGATATTTCCTTAATTCATGGTATAACTTAACAAATATTTGATGACAATTGTGTTGTAGAGGTGTGAGCACAATTGTCCTGGTAACAATAACAACTGTCCTGGTTTGAGTTTTGCTCACACCTCTCCAACACAATTGTACTCAAAGATTTGTTAAGTTATACCATGAATTAAGGAAAGATCCTGGACTTCACCTTACGAAGCAGACAAAGCAAATGTAATAGTAATTATGGACTAGGTAGATTATAGGGAAAATGAACATGTTATATGCCTCTTAATCTCTCTACACCTACTGATGTCATTCTTGATTTTATTGGCCTTTGTGTGGACTCTTAACGCCTTTTCCTTTAAAGGTATATTTTATTCTCAAATCTGAACATTAACACTTAAAGTATAACTTAACAGTGTTAAAATTTGCATAATAATACATCAAACTCCTAACCAACATAATGCCAGCCTAAATTTAGTTACTGTTAGTTAACGTCAATTAAATGTATTCTGTTGGTGATGTTTAGGCCGATTTTGGCGGTTACAGGCAAAGTTTAGGTTGGTCTTGGGAAAGGTAAGCAGTGTGCAGTGTGAGTCTTTATTTTGAGAACGTTTCGCTCAGTGTACAGCTTTATCAAGCCATGACTTTACAAAGCTGATCACTGAGACAAACATCGATAAAGTATCTCTTAACACCGAGTTTGAGACAACTACACTGACCACCAGATAAGCCATACACTGAACAAACTACACTGACCACCAGATAAGCCATACACTGAACAAACTACACTGACCACCAGATAAGCCATACACTGAACAAACTACACTGACCACCAGATAAGCCATACACTGAACAAACTACACTGACCACCAGATAAGCCATACACTGAACAAACTACACTGACCACCAGATAAGCCATACACTGAACAAACTACACTGACCACCAGATAAGCCATACACTGAACAAACTACACTGACCACCAGATAAGCCATACACTGAACAAACTACACTGACCACCAGATAAGCCATACACTGAACAAACTACACTGACCACCAGATAAGCCATACACTGAACAAACTACACTGACCACCAGATAAGCCATACACTGAACAAACTACACTGACCACCAGATAAGCCATACACTGAACAAACTACACTGACCACCAGATAAGCCATACACTGAACAAACTACACTGACCACCAGATAAGCCATACACTGAACAAACTACACTGACCACCAGATAAGCCATACACTGAACAAACTACACTGACCACCAGATAAGCCATACACTGAACAAACTACACTGACCACCAGATAAGCCATACACTGAACAAACTACACTGACCACCAGACAAGCCATACACTGAACAAACTACACTGACCACCAGATAAGCCATACACTGAACAAACTACACTGACCACCAGATAAGCCATACACTGAACAAACTACACTGACCACCAGATAAGCCATACACTGAACAAACTACACTGACCACCAGATAAGCCATACACTGAACAAACTACACTGACCACCAGATAAGCCATACACTGAACAAACTACACTGACCACCAGATAAGCCATACACTGAACAAACTACACTGACCACCAGATAAGCCATACACTGAACAAACTACACTGACCACCAGATAAGCCATACACTGAACAAACTACACTGACCACCAGATAAGCCATACACTGAACAAACTATACTGACCACCAGATAAGCCATACACTGAACAAACTACACTGACCACCAGATAAGCCATACACTGAACAAACTACACTGACCACCAGATAAGCCATACACTGAACAAACTACACTGACCACCAGATAAGCCATACACTGAACAAACTACACTGACCACCAGATAAGCCATACACTGAACAA
Source organism: Cherax destructor (assembly GCA_009830355.1). Classification (NCBI taxonomy): domain Eukaryota; kingdom Metazoa; phylum Arthropoda; class Malacostraca; order Decapoda; family Parastacidae; genus Cherax; species Cherax destructor. The sequence continues at coordinate 210,337 of WNWK01002266.1, forward strand.
ACTACACTGACCACCAGATAAGCCATACACTGAACAAACTACACTGACCACCAGATAAGCCATACACTGAACAAACTACACTGACCACCAGATAAGCCATACACTGAACAAACTACACTGACCACCAGATAAGCCATACACTGAACAAACTACACTGACCACCAGATAAGCCATACACTGAACAAACTACACTGACCACCAGATAAGCCATACACTGAACAAACTACATTGACCACTAGATAAGCCATACACTGAACAAACTACACTGACCACCAGATAAGCCATACACTGAACAAACTACACTGACCACCAGATAAGCCATACACTGAACAAACTACACTGACCACCAGATAAGTCATACACTGAACAAACTACACTGACCACCAGATAAGCCATACACTGAACAAACTACACTGACCACCAGATAAGCCATACACTGAACTACACTGACCACCAGATAAGCCATACACTGAACAAACTACACTGACCACCAGATAAGCCATACACTGAACAAACTACACTGACCACCAGATAAGCCATACACTGAACAAACTACACTGACCACCAGATAAGCCATACACTGAACAAACTATACTGACCACCAGATAAGCCATACACTGAACAAACTATACTGACCACCACAAGTACCATACACTGAACAAACTACACTGACCACCAGACAAGCCATACACTGAACAAACTACACTGACCACCAGACAAGCCATACACTGAACAAACTATACTGACCACCAGACAAGCCATACACTGAACAAACTACACTGACCACCAGACAAGCCATACACTGAACAAACTATACTGACCACCAGACAAGCCATACACTGAACAAACTACACTGACCACCAGACAAGCCATACACTGAACAAACTACAGTGACCACCAGACAAGCCATACACTGAACAAAGTGTACCAGCCGGCAGTACTAATACGTGTTCAGGTGTATATGATAGAGCAGCACCTAGTTAACCTTGCGGGCCTCGCCTCACTACCATCCTCACAGTATGTCGTAGCGTCTCTAGTTCACATACAATTTGTATCTTCACAGACGTAAGGATTGTATTACAGATGTTGAACCTGTATACACGAGAAAATTATGAGGACGTTCCCGTCCGACCTGGACCATTAAGTAGCCACCGTGAAGCGCCAAGGGAAGGGAACACATGTGTTTAATTGTTCAGAGATGTGCTAAGTACATTCACCTGTGTGCTTTCATGCACACAGTGAAGTGCTCATAGGTTGTACCTTGACCCTGGCAACACCTTCCTCTCAGTTGACCTGACCACACATGGCTCACCTGCCTATCCACCTGCCATTTATAGCCCTGGCTTCCTCCTTTCCTAGGCTTCCCCCTGGCTTCCTCCTTTCCTAGCTTCCCCTGGCTTCCTCCTTTCCTAGCTTCCTCCCCCTGGCTTCCTCATTTCCTAGCTTCCTCCCCCTGGCTTCCTCCTTTCCTAGCTTCCCCCTGGCTTCCTCCTTTCCTAGCTTCCTCCCCCTGGCTTCCTCCTTTCCTAGCTTCCCCCTGGCTTCCTCCTTTCCTAGCTTCCTCCCCTGGCTTCCTCCTTTCCTAGCTTCCCCCTGGCTTCCTCCTTTCCTAGCTTCCTCCCTGGCTTCCTCCTTTCCTAGCTTCCTCCCCTGGCTTCCTCCTTTCCTAGCTTCCCCCTGGCTTCCTCCTTTCCTAGCTTCCTCCCCCTGGCTTCCTCCTTTCTAGCTTCCTCCCCTGGCTTCCTCCTTTCTAGCTTCCTCCCTGGCTTCCTCCTTTCCTAGCTTCCCCCTGGCTTCCTCCTTTCCTAGCTTCCCCCTGGCTTCCTCCTTTCCTGCTTCCTCCTTTCCTAGCTTCCCCTGGCTTCCTCCTTTCCTAGCTTCTTCCCCTGGCTTATTCAACCCTGGCTTCCTCCTTCCTAGCTTCCCCCTGGCTTCCTCCTTTCCTAGCTTCCACCCCTGGCTTCCTCCTTTCCTAGCTTCCTCCTCCCTGGCTTCCTCCTTTCTAGCTTCCTCCCCCTGGCTTCCTCCTTTCCTAGCTTCTCCCCTGGCTTCCTTCCCTGGCTTCCTCCTCCCCTGGCTTCCTCCCCCTGGCTTCCTTCCCCCTGGCTTCCTCCTTTCCTGGCTTCCCTCCTGGCTTCCTTCTCCCTGGCTTACTTCTTCCCTGGCTTCCTCCTCCCCTGGCTTCCTCCATCCTGGCTTCCTTCCCCCTGGCTTCCTCCTTCCCTCTCTTCCTATGCTGGCAGCTTAACCATCATATTAAAATTCACTGTTTCATGTCTTGAAGAATGTGAACGTCATGATGGCGTCCTTCCCAGTGGCGTTAAACTAGCCTTCCCAGTGGTGTTAAACTAGCCCTTCCAGTGGTGTTAAACTAGCCCTCCCAGTGGTGTTAAACTATCCCTTCCAGTGGCGTTAAACTAGCCCTTCCAGTGGTGTTAAACTAGCCCTCCCAGTGGTGTTAAACTAGCCCTCCCAGTGGTGTTAAACTAGCCCTCCCAGTGGTGTTAAACTAGCCCTTCCAGTGGTGTTAAACTAGCCCTCCCAGTGGTGTTAAACTAGCCCTCCCAGTGGTGTTAAACTAGCCCTTCCAGTGGTGTTAAACTAGCCCTCCCAGTGGCGTTAAACTAGCTCTCCCAGTGGTGTTAAACTAGCCCTTCCAGTGGTGTTAAACTAGCCCTTCCAGTGGTGTTAAACTAGCCCTTCCAGTGGTGTTAAACTAGCCCTTCCAGTGGTGTTAAACTAGCCCTTCCAGTGGTGTTAAACTAGCCCTCCCAGTGGTGTTAAACTAGCCCTCCCAGTGGTGTTAAACTAGCCCTCCCAGTGGCGTTAAACTAGCCCTCCCAGTGGTGTTAAACTAGCCCTTCCAGTGGTGTTAAACTAGCCCTCCCAGTGGTGTTAAACTAGCCCTTCCAGTGGTGTTAAACTAGCCCTTCCAGTGGTGTTAAACTAGCCCTTCCAGTGGTGTTAAACTAGCCCTTCCAGTGGTGTTAAACTAGCCCTTCCAGTGGTGTTAAACTAGCCCTCCTAGTGGTGTTAAACTAGCCCTTCCAGTGGTGTTAAACTAGCCCTTCCAGTGGTGTTAAACTAGCCCTTCCAGTGGTGTTAAACTAGCCCTCCCAGTGGTGTTAAACTAGCCCTTCCAGTGGTGTTAAACTAGCCCTTCCAGTGGTGTTAAACTAGCCCTCCCAGTGGTGTTAAACTAGCCCTCCCAGCGGTGTTAAACTAGCCCTTCCAGTGGTGTTAAACTAGCCCTTCCAGTGGTGTTAAACTAGCCCTCCCAGTGGTGTTAAACTAGCCCTTCCAGTGGTGTTAAACTAGCCCTTCCAGTGGTGTTAAACTAGCCCTCCCAGTTGTGTTAAACTAGCCCTTCCAGTGGTGTTAAACTAGCCCTTCCAGTGGCGTTAAACTAGCCCTTCCAGTGGTGTTAAACTAGCCCTTCCAGTGGCGTTAAACTAGCCCTCCTTGTGGCGTTAAACTAGCCCTCCCAGTGGCGTTAAACTAGCCCTCCATGTGGTGTTAAACTAGCCCTCCCAGTGGTGTTAAACTAGCCCTCCTAGTGGCGTTAAACTAGCCCTCCCTGTGGCGTTAAACTAGCCCTCCCAGTGGTGTTAAACTAGCCCTCCTGTGGCGTTAAACTAGCCCTCCCTGTGGCGTTAAACTAGCCCTCCCAGTGGTGTTAAACTAGCCCTCCTAGTGGCGTTAAACTAGCCCTCCCAGTGGCGTTAAGCTAACCCTCCCAGTGGTGTTAAACTAGCCCTCCTAGTGGCGTTAAACTAGCCCTCCCTGTGGCGTTAAACTAGCCCTCCCAGTGGTGTTAAACTAGCCCTCCCTGTGGCGTTAAACTAGCCCTCCCTGTGGCGTTAAACTAGCCCTCCCAGTGGTGTTAAACTAGCCCTCCCAGTGGTGTTAAACTAGCCCTCCCAGTGGTGTTAAACTAGCCCTCCCAGTGGTGTTAAACTAGCCCTCCCAGTGGTGTTAAACTAGCCCTCCCAGTGGTGTTAAACTAGCCCTCCTAGTGGCGTTAAACTCTTATTGACTTGTCTGTCCTTGTAGGTCACCTTCCTCTCTCAGTTCTGGTGATCGTGTTATCTCACTCTCAGTTCTGGTGATCGTGTTATCTCACTGTCAGTTCTGGTGATCGTGTTATCTCACTGTCAGTTCTGGTGATCGTGTTATCTCACTCTCAGTTCTGGTGATCGTGTTATCTCACTGTCAGTTCTGGTGATCGTGTTATCTCACTCTCAGTTCTGATGATCGTGTTATCTCACTCTCAGTTCTGGTGATCGTGTTATCTCACTCCAGTTCTGGTGATCGTGTTATCTCACTCAGTTCTGGTGATCGTGTTATCTCACTCTCAGTTCTGGTGATCGTGTTATCTCACTCTCAGTTCTGGTGATCGTGTTATCTCACTCTCAGTTCTGGTGATCGTGTTATCTCACTCTCAGTTCTGGTGATCGTGTTATCTCACTCTCAGTTCTGGTGATCGTGTTATCTCACTCTCAGTTCTGGTGATCGTGTTATCTCACTCTCAGTTCTGGTGATCGTGTTATCTCAGATAGTCTTGGGATCGTGTTATCACTCAGTTCTGTGATCAGGTATCTGTTCAGTTCTGGTGATCGGTTATCTCACTCAGTTCTGTGATCGTGTTATCCCCTCAGTTCTGGATCGTGTTATCTCACTCGTTCTGGTGATCGTGTTATCTCACTCCCTGGTGATCGTTATCTCACTCGTTCTGGTGACGTTATCTCCTTCAGTTCTGGACGTTATTCACTCAGTTCTGGTGATCGTGTTATCTCATCGTTCGTGATCGGTATCTCACTGGTTCTGGATCTTTATCTCCTCAGTTCTGGTGATCGTGTATCCTTGTTCTGTGACGTGTTATCTCACTCGTTCTGGTGATCGTGTTATCTCACTCTCGTTCTGGACGTGTTATCTCCTCAGTTGTGACGTTATCTCACTCTCAGTTCTGGTGATCGTGTTATCTCACTCTCAGTTCTGGTGATCGTGTTATCTCAGAATCTTGGGAATCTTTCAAGTATCTGGACACAGGTGATGGTGTGGTGGCTCCACGGTGGTGCTGCGTACTCAACACAGTATGTCGTGTGGTTGTGATCTGGTGATAATCCACAGCTTATCACCCTTAATACGCAACACCACCACTTAACACCAACACCACCACTTAACACACTGAATACCACCACTTAAGACACTGAACACCAACACTACCACTTAACACACTTAACACCAACACTACCATTTAACACCAACACCACCACTTAACACCAACACTACCACTTAACACCAACACCACCATTTAACACCAACACCACCACTTAACACCAACACCACCACTTAACACCAACACCACCACAATGATTAACTGAATGAAGGTAAACTAGAAACACGTGACAGGTAAACTAGAAACACGTGACAGGAAACTAGAAACACGTGACAGGTAAACTAGAAACACTGACAGGTAAACTAGAAACACGTGACAGGTAAACTAGAAACACGTGACAGGTAAACTAGAAACACGTGACAGGTAAACTAGAAACACGTGACAGGTAAACTAGAAACACGTGACAGGTAAACTAGAAACACGTGACAGGTAAACTAGAAACACGTGACAGGTAAACTAGAAACACGTGACAGGTAAACTAGAAACACGTGACAGGTAAACTAGAAACACGTAAATAACAAGAGAGCAGCAGGCGTTTTTGAAGGGTAATAGCAAGTATGTGAGACGGGGTACAGTAAGGTGGTTGTTGAGACGGGGTACAGTAAGGTGGTTGGTGAGACGGGGTACAGTAAGGTGGTTGTTGAGACGGGGTACAGTAAGGTGGTTGTTGGACGGGGTACAGTAAGGTGGTTGTTGAGACGGGGTACAGTAAGGTGGTTGGTGAGACGGGGTACAGTAAGGTGGTTGTTGAGACGGGTACAGTAAGGTGGTTGTTGAGACGGGGTACAGTAAGGTGGTTGTTGAGACGGGGTACAGTAAGGTGGTTGTTGAGACGGGGTACAGTAAGGTGGTTGTTGAGACGGGGTACAGTAAGGTGGTTGTTGAGACGGGGTACAGTAAGGTGGTTGTTGAGACGGGGTACAGTAAGGTGGTTGTTGAGACGGGGTACAGTAAGGTGGTTGTTGAGACGGAGAGGTACAACGGGGAAGGTGGTTGGTGAGACGGGGACAGTAAGGTGGTTGTGAGACGGGGTACAGTAAGGTGGTTGGTGAGACGGGGTACAGTAAGGTGGTTGGTGAGACGGGGTACAGTAAGGTGGTTGTTGAGACGGGGTACAGTAAGGTGGTTGGTGAGACGGGGTACAGTAAGGTGGTTGGTGAGACGGGGTACAGTAAGGTGGTTGGTGAGACGGGGTACAGTAAGGTGGTTGGTGAGACGGGGTACAGTAAGGTGGTTGGTGAGACGGGGTACAGTAAGGTGGTTGGTGAGACGGGGTACAGTAAGGTGGTTGGTGAGACGGGGTACAGTAAGGTGGTTGGTGAGACGGGGTACAGTAAGGTGGTTGGTGAGACGGGGTACAGTAAGGTGGTTGGTGAGACGGGGTACAGTAAGGTGGTTGGTGAGACGGGGTACAGTAAGGTGGTTGTCAGACGGGGTACAGTAAGGTGGTTGGTGAGACGGGGTACAGTAAGGTGGTTGTTGAGACGGGGTACAGTAAGGTGGTTGGTGAGACGGGGTACAGTAAGGTGGTTGGTGAGACGGGTACAGTAAGGTGGTTGTTGAGACGGGGTACAGTAAGGTGGTTGTTGAGACGGTACAGTAAGGTGGTTGTTGAGACGGGGTACAGTAAGGTGGTTGTTGAGACGGGGTACAGTAAGGTGGTTGGTGAGACGGGGTACAGTAAGGTGGTTGGTGAGACGGGGTACAGTAAGGTGGTTGGTGAGACGGGGTACAGTAAGGGGGTTGGTGGACGGGGTACAGTAAGGGGGTCGGTGGGACGGGGTACAGTAAGGGGTCGGTGGGACGGGGGTACAGTAAGGGGTCGGTGGGACGGGGTACAGTAAGGGTCGGTGGGACGGGGTACAGTAAGGGGTTGGTGGACGGGGTACAGTAAGGGTCGGTGGGACGGGGTACAGTAAGGGGTTGGTGAGACGGGGTACAGTAAGGGGTCGGTGGACGGGGTACAGTAAGGGGTCGGTGGGACGGGGTACAGTAAGGGGTTGGTGGGACGGGGTACAGTAAGGGGTCGGTGGGACGGGGTACAGTAAGGGGGCCGGTGACTGGTCTCCACTACCGTGTACACACCCCCCCACGGCACCAAGCACACTGTGGCCCCCCACATAGGTCGCCCCAAAGGGGTTGGGGGGCTAGGGGGTAGGGGGGGCTGGGTGGGGGGGTAGGGGGGGAGGGAGAGGGGGGGGGGTAGGGACACAAGGAACCAGGGTCAGTAAGGTTGTCACGTGACATCAATGATCAACAAATCTGTCACTGCAGAGGAGGCCAGGAGCTAAAGACTCGACCCCTGCAACCAAAAAAGGTGAGTACCCTCCCAGCTCATTCCCGACACTACTGAAGTCTCCCAGCTCAGACTGAAACTACTGAAGTTCCCAGCTCAGACTGGGCACTACTGAAGTTCCCAGCTCAGACTGACACTACTGAAGTCTCCCAGCTCAGACTGACACTACTGAAGTCTCCCAGCTCAGACTGACACTACTGGGAAATCTCCCAGCTCAGACTGACACTACTGGGAAATCTCCCCGCTCAGACTGACACTACTAAAA
>WNWK01002267.1:0-5000 GCA_009830355.1 Cherax destructor
TCCAGCTTCTCAAGACTACTCCAGTTTCTCAAGACTATTCCAGCTTCTCAAGCTACTCCAGTTCTCAAGTACTCCAGCTTCTCAAGACTACTCCAGCTTCTCAAGACTACTCCAGCTTCTCAAGACTACTCCAGCTTCTCAAGACTACTCCAGCTTCTCAAGACTACTCCAGTTTCTCAAGACTACTCCAGCTTCTCAAGACTACTCCAGCTTCTCAAGACTACTCCAGCTTCTCAAGACTACTCCAGCTTCTCAAGACTACTCCAGCTTCTCAAGACTACTCCAGCTTCTCAAGACTATCAGCTTTCAAGACTACTCCAGCTTCTCAAGACTACTCCAGCTTCTCAAGACTACTCCAGCTCTCAAGGCTACTCCAGCTTCTCAAGACTACTCCAGCTTCTCAAGACTACTCCAGCTTCTCAAGGCTACTCCAGCTTCTCAAGGCTACTCCAGCTTCTCAAGGCTACTCCAGCTTCTCAAGACTACTCCAGCTTCTCAAGACTACTCCAGCTTCTCAAGGCTACTCCAGCTTCTCAAGGCTACTCCAGCTTCTCAAGACTACTCCAGCTTCTCAAGACTACTCCAGCTTCTCAAGGCTACTCCAGCTTCTCAAGGCTACTCCAGCTTCTCAAGGCTACTCCAGCTTCTCAAGGCTACTCCAGCTTCTCAAGACTACTCCAGCTTCTCAAGGCTACTCCAGCTTCTCAAGGCTACTCCAGCTTCTCAAGACTACTCCAGCTTCTCAAGACTACTCCAGCTTCTCAAGCTACTCCAGCTTCTCAAGACTACTCCAGCTTCTCAAGGCTACTCCAGCTTCTCAAGGCTACTCCAGCTTCTCAAGGCTACTCCAGCTTCTCAAGGCTACTCCAGCTTCTCAAGGCTACTCCAGCTTCTCAAGACTACTCCAGCTTCTCAAGACTACTCCAGCTTCTCAAGACTACTCCAGCTTCTCAAGACTACTCCAGTTTCTCAAGACTACTCCAGCTTCTCAAGACTACTCCAGCTTCTCAAGACTACTCCAGCTTCTCAAGGCTACTCCAGCTTCTCAAGGCTACTCCAGCTTTCAAGACTACTCCAGCTTCTCAAGACTACTCCAGCTTCTCAAGCTACTCCAGCTTCTCAAGGCTACTCCAGCTTCTCAAGGCTACTCCAGCTTCTCAAGACTACTCCAGCTTCTCAAGGCTACTCCAGCTTCTCAAGACTACTCCAGCTTCTCAAGGCTACTCCAGCTTCTCAAGGCTACTCCAGCTTCTCAAGGCTACTCCAGCTTCTCAAGACTACTCCAGCTTCTCAAGGCTACTCCAGCTTCTCAAGGCTACTCCAGCTTCTCAAGACTACTCCAGCTTCTCAAGACTACTCCAGCTTCTCAAGGCTACTCCAGCTTCTCAAGGCTACTCCAGCTTCTCAAGACTACTCCAGCTTCTCAAGGCTACTCCAGCTTCTCAAGACTACTCCAGCTTCTCAAGGCTACTCCAGCTTCTCAAGGCTACTCCAGCTTCTCAAGGCTACTCCAGCTTCTCCAGGTCTCTCAGAGATCCTCAAAGCTTTACAAAGCTTTTCAAGTTTTTACAAGACTTCTCAAAGCTTTACAAGGTTTTCTTTTAGGTTCTCAAGGTTTTTCAAGTGTTCTAAAGGTTTACGTATAGAGGATTTTTTAAATGTTCTGTTCAATATTGTTTTATTTTTGTTCAACAAGTTCAGTAATCACATTTTTCTTTCTATATATTATATGTTCTTTCAATATTAATTCTTGTAAGTTCTCTCACTAGAACCTTATAAGCTTGTGTTCAACTTTTCCAAGCACTGGTGCAGGTTCTCTCAGAACCTCATAAGCTTGTGTTCAACTTTTCCAAGCTGCTCAGGACAGTTTTTCCAAGTAATGTCTAATAGTTGTTTGTTTATTTTGTTCCGGTCAATTCTTGCTGACTATTTCTGGAGTTGTTTACCATTCAACGTAAACTTACCTGTACTTCAGTAAGTCTGAGATCAGAGTACATTGTTCTCTCATAATGTCTCTCATTACTTCCTCATTGTTCATGAAGAACAAGTCTTGTGTGTTTCCAGTTTTAGTAAGTCCTCTTATCTGTTGGTTCAAAACAACGGTTCAACAGAGCCCCGTTACCTCACTGATGCTGCTGCGGCTGCTCCTGTCTCTGCTGTTGCTGCTTTCTCTGTTGTTGCTGTCTCTGTTGTTGCTGTCTCTGCTGCTGCTGTCTCTGCTGCTGCCTCTGCTGCTGCTTCTGTCTGCCAGCTGTCGTGTAACATTTAAAAGACTGAAGTCTCCTAATGGCTCAGCACTTATAGAAAAAAGTAACGAATGCGCCTAGCAGTTCTTCTTTTGATTTCATAAACTATTTACTGAAGATAACGATAACACTATGATAATAACAATGTGGCGATAACAGTCGTGGTGGTGGGAAGTACAGTGCCAGCACTCTGAAGGATGGGTGAGGATGTTACAGTCCTGGAGGTGGGAAGTACAGTGCCTGCACTCTGAAGGATGGGTGAGGATGTTACAGTCCTGGAGGTGGGAAGTACAGTGCCAGCACTCTGAAGGATGGGTGAGGATGTTACAGTTCTGGAGGTGGGAAGTACAGTGCCAGCACTCTGAAGAATGGGTGAGGATGTTACAGTCCTGGAGGTGGGAAGTACAGTGCCAGCACTCTGAAGGATGGGTGAGGATGTTACAGTCCTGGAGGTGGGAAGTACAGTGCCTGCACTCTGAAGGATGGGTGAGGATGCTACAGTCCTGGAGGTGGGAAGTACAGTGCCTGCACTCTGAAGGATGGGTGAGGATGTTACAGTCCCGGAGGTGGGAAGTACAGTGCCTGCACTCTGAAGGATGAGTGAGGATGTTACAGTCCTGGAGGTGGGAAGTACAGTGCCTGCACTCTGAAGGATGAGTGAGGATGTTACAGTCGTGGAGGTGGGAAGTACAGTGCCTGCACTCTGAAGGATGGGTGAGGATGTTACAGTCCTGGAGGTGGGAAGTACAGTGCCTGCACTCTGAAGGATGAGTGAGGATGTTACAGTCCTGGAGGTGGGAAGTACAGTGCCTGCACTCTGAAGGATGAGTGAGGATGTTACAGTCGTGGTGGTGGGAAGTACAGTGCCTGCACTCTGAAGGATGGGTGAGGATGTTACAGTCCTGGAGGTGGGAAGTACAGTGCCTGCACTCTGAAGGATGGGTGAGGATGTTACAGTCCTGGAGGTGGGAAGTACAGTGCCTGCACTCTGAAGGATGGGTGAGGATGTTACAGTCCTGGAGGTGGGAAGTACAGTGCCTGCACTCTGAAGGATGGGTGAGGATGTTACAGTCCTGGAGGTGGGAAGTACAGTGCCTGCACTCTGAAGGATGGGTGAGGATGTTACAGTCGTGGAGGTGGGAAGTACAGTGCCTGCACTCTGAAGGATGGGTGAGGATGTTACAGTCCTGGTAGTGGGAAGTACAGTGCCAGCACTCTGAAGGATGGGTGAGGATGTTACAGTCCTGGTAGCGGGAAGTACAGTGCCTGCACTCTGAAGGATGGGTGAGGATGTTACAGTCGTGGTAGTGGGAAGTACAGTGCCTGCACTCTGAAGGATGGGTGAGGATGTTACAGTCGTGGTGGTGGGAAGTACAGTGCCTGCACTCTGAAGGATGGGTGAGGATGTTACAGTCGTGGTGGTGGGAAGTACAGTGCCTGCACTCTGAAGGATGGGTGAGGATGTTACAGTCCTGGAGGTGGGAAGTACAGTGCCTGCACTCTGAGATGGTGAGATGGCGGTGGAGAATGCATGAGATGTAGCAGTCGTGGTGGTGGGAAGTACAGTGCCTGCACTCTGAAGGATGGGTGAGGATGTTACAGTCGTGGTGGTGGGAAGTACAGTGCCTGCACTCTGAAGGATGGGTGAGGATGTTACAGTCCTGGTGGTGGGAAGTACAGTGCCTGCACTCTGAAGGATGGGTGAGGATGTTACAGTCGTGGAGGTGGGAAGTACAGTGCCTGCACTCTGAAGGATGGGTGAGGATGTTACAGTCGTGGTGGTGGGAAGTACAGTGCCTGCACTCTGAAGGATGAGTGAGGATGTTACAGTCCTGGTAGTGGGAAGTACAGTGCCAGCATCCTGAAGGATGGGTGAGGATGTTACAGTCCTGGTAGTGGTAAGTACAGTGCCAGCATCCTGAAGGATAGGTGAGGATGTTACAGTCCTGGTAGTGGGAAGTACAGTGCCAGCATCCTGAAGGATTGGTGAGGATGTTACAGTCCTGGTGGTGGGAAGTACAGTGCCAGCATCCTGAAGGATGGGTGAGGATGTTGCAGTCCTGGAGGTGGGAAGTACAGTACCTGCACTCTGAAGGATGAGTGAGGATGTTGCAGTCGTGGAGGTGGGAAGTACAGTGCCTGCACTCTGAAGGATGGGTGAGGATGTTGCAGTCCTGGAGGTGGGAAGTACAGTACCTGCACTCTGAAGGATGAGTGAGGATGTTGCAGTCGTGGAGGTGGGAAGTACAGTGCCTGCACTCTGAAGGATGGGTGAGGATGTTGCAGTTTGGAAAGTCATTTGGTGTGTGAAGTCAGCACACTTCTGACAAAACAATGATTGAATGAATGATGGTGAAAGTATTTCTTCTTTTTCGGGTCACTCTGCCTGGGTGAGACGACCGGTGCGTTGTAAAATAATAATAATGATAAAAACAATAATAATAATAATAATAATAATAATAATAATAATAATAAGCGAGTATACTAACATATACTATGTGGTGGCACAAACACCTTCCTCAAGCCCACTGTTATATTGTTACCACTGTTATATTGTTACCACTGTTATATTGTTAACACTGTTATCTTGTTACCACTGTTATCTTGTTACCACTGTTATCTTGTTACCACTGTTATCTTGTTACCACTGTTATCTTGTTACCACTGTTATATTGTTACCACTGTTATATAACCTGACACCTGCTTTACTGCTAATTCATACTACTGGCTATGACGCACACACATCACCTGCGT
>WNWK01002267.1:7500-177500 GCA_009830355.1 Cherax destructor
CACTGTTAGTACTACAATGTACACTGTAAGTACTACAATGTACACTGTTAGTACTACAATGTACACTGTTAGTACTACAATGCACAGTTAGTACTACAATGTACACTGTTAGTACTACAATGTACACTCTTAGTACTACAATGTACACGGTTAGTACTACAATGCACACTGTTAGTACTACAATGTACACTGTAAGTACTACAATGCAGTTAGTACTACAATGCACACTGTTAGTACTACAATGTACACTGTTAGTACTACAATGTACACTGTTATTACTACAATGCACACTATTAGTAATACAATGTACACTGTTAGTACTACAATGTACACTGTTAGTACTAAAATGTGTGTGAGTTAGTACTACAATGCACAGTTAGTACTACAATGTACACTGTTAGTACTACAATGTACACTCTTAGTACTACAATGCACACTGTTAGTACTACAATGCACACTGTTAGTACTACAATGTACACTGTAAGTACTACAATGCACTGTTAGTACTACAATGCACACTGTTAGTACTACAATGTACACTGTTAGTACTACAATGTACACTGTTAGTACTACAATGCACACTATTAGTACTACAATGTACTGTTAGTACTACAATGTACACTGTTAGTACTACAATGTACACTGTTAGTACTACAATGTACTGTTAGTACTACAATGTACACTGTTAGTACTACAATGCACACTGTTAGTACTACAATGTACACTGTTAGTACTTCAATGTACACTGTTAGTACTACAATGCACACTGTTAGTACTACAATGTACACTGTTAGTACTACAATGTACAATGTTAGTACTACAATGTACACTGTTAGTACTACAATGTACACCGATGTTACTACACTTTACACGGCTAGTACTAGTGTACACTGCTGGTACTACAATGTACAGTTAGTACTACAATGTACACTGTTAGCACTACTATGTTCACTGTTAGTACTACAAAGTATACTGCTAGTACAACAATGAACACCGATAGTACTACACTGTACACGGCTAGTACTAGTGTACACTGCTGGTTCTACAATGTACAATATTAGTACTACAATGTACACTATTAGTATTACAATGTACACTGTTAGTACTACAATGTACATGGCTAGTACTAGAGTACACCGCTGTTACTACAATGTATACAGTTAGTACTACACTGTACACTGCTAGTACTAGAGTGTACACTGCTGGTACTACAATGTACGCTGCTAATACCACAAAGTACACAGCGGTACAATATACACAGTACCAGAGTGTACACCGCTGATACTCAGTGCATAGGACTTCCTTACACGTGGTCACACACACAAGCTACAGTACTTCCTTACACGTGGTCACACACACACAAGCTACAGTTCTTTCTTACACGTGGTCACACACACACAAGCTACAGTACTTCCTGACACGTGGTCACACACACAAGCTACAGTACTTCCTTACACGTGGTCACACACACACAAGCTACAGTTCTTTCTTACACGTGGTCACACACACACAAGCTACAGTACTTCCTGACACGTAGTCACACACACAAGCTACAGTTCTTTCTTACACGTGGTCACACACACAAGCTACAGTACTTCCTGACACGTGGTCACACACTCAAGCTACAGTTCTTTCTTACACGTGGTCACACACTCAAGCTACAGTTCTTTCTTACACGTGGTCACACACACACAAGCTACAGTTCTTTCTTACACGTGGTCACACACACAAGCTACAGTACTTCCTGACACGTGGTCACACACACAAGCTACAGTACTTCCTGACACGTGGTCACACACACAAGCTACAGTTCTTTCTTACACGTGGTCACACACACAAGCTACAGTTCTTTCTGACACGTGGTCACACACACAAGCTACAGTACTTCCTGACACGTGGTCACACACACAAGCTACAGTACTTCACGTGGTCACACACACAAGCTACAGTTCTTTCTTACACGTAGGAGGAGCTTAGCAAACCTATGGCTAATCTTTTCAACATATCACTACAAACTGGCATGGTGCCAGATAAGTGGAAAATTGCAAATGTAATACCTATTTTCAAAGCAGGAGACAGGTCCTTAGCTTCGAACTATAGACCAATAAGCCTAACCTCCATAGTGGGAAAATTTATGGAATCAATAATAGCCGAGGCAATTCGTAGCCATCTTGAAAAGCATAAATTAATCAACGAATCTCAGCACGGTTTTACAAAAGGGCGTTCCTGCCTTACAAATTTAATAACTTTTTTCACTAAGGTATTTGAGGAGGTAGATCATGGTAATGAATATGATGTTGTGTATATGGACTTCAGTAAGGCTTTTGATAGAGTCCCACATCAGAGACTATTGAGGAAAATTAAGGCACACGGAATAGGAGGAGAATTTTTTTCCTGGATAGAGGCATGGTTGACAAATAGGCAGCAGAGAGTTTGCATAAATGGGGAGAAATCAGAGTGGGGAAGCGTCACGAGCGGTGTTCCACAGGGGTCAGTATTGGGCCCTTGTTGTTCACAATCTACATAAACGACATAGATGAGGGAATAAATAGCGACATAAGCAAGTTTGCCGATGACACCAAAATAGGCCGTCCAATTCATTCAAATGAGGACATTAGAGCACTCCAGAAAGATTTGAATAGACTGATGCAGTGGTCGGAGAAGTGGCAGATGCAGTTTAATATAGATAAATGCAAAGTTCTAAATATTGGACAGGACAATAACCATGCCACATATAAACTAAATAATGTAGATCTTAATACTACTGATTGCGAAAAGGATTTAGGAGTTCTGGTTAGCAGTAATCTAAAACCAAGACAGAAGTGCATAAGTGTTCAAATAAAGCAAACAGAATCCTTGGCTTCATATCAAGAAGCATAAATAATAGGAGTCCTCAGGTTGTTCTTCAACTCTATATATCCTTGGTTAGGCCTCATCTAGATTATGCTGCACAGTTTTGGTCACCGTATTACAGAATGGATATAAATGCTCTGGAAAACGTACAAAGGAGGATGACTAAGTTGATTCCATGTATCAGAAATCTTCCCTATGAGGATAGACTGAGGCCCTGAATCTGCACTCTCTAGAAAGGCGTAGAATTAGGGGGGATATGATTGAGGTATATAAATGGAAAACAGGAATAAATAAAGGGGATGTAAATAGCGTGCTAAAAATATCTTGTATTGACAGGACTCGAAGCAATGGCTTTAAGTTGGATAAATTCAGATTCAGAAGGGATATAGGAAAGCATTGGTTTGGTAATAGAGTTGTCGATGAGTGGAACAAACTCCCGAGTACAGTTATAGAGGCTAAAACGTTGTGTAGTTTTAATAATAGGCTAGATAAATATATGAGTGGGTGCGGGTGGGTGTGAGTTGTACCTGACTAGTTTGTGCTACTAGGTCAGATGCCGTGCTCCTTCCTTAAGTGAATGTAACCTGACCTGGCTGGGTCGGATCATTGGCTTAAGCCGGTGGGAGACTTGAACCTGCCTCACATGGGCCAGTAGGCCTGCTGCAGTGTTCCTTCTTTCTTATGTTCTTATGTTCTTATGTAGTCACACACACAAGCTACAGTACTTCCTGACACGTGGTCACACACACAAGCTACAGTACTTCCTGACACGTGGTCACACACACAAGCTACAGTACTTCCTTACACGTGGTCACACACACAAGCTACAGTACTTCCTGACACGTGGTCACACACAAGCTACAGTACTTCCTGACACGTGGTCACACACAAGCTACAGTACTTCCTGACACGTGGTCACACACACACAAGCTACAGTACTTCCTGACGCGTGGTCACACAAAAGCTACAGTACTTCCTTACACGTGGTCACACACAAACAAACAAGCTATAGTACTTCCTTACACGTGGTCACACACACAAGCTACAGTACTTCCTGATACGTTGTCTCACACACACACACACACACACACAAGCTACAGTACTTCCTGACACGTGGTCACACACAAGCTACAGTACTTCCTGACACGTGGTCACACACAAGCTACAGTACTTCCTGACACGTGGTCACACACACAAGCTACAGTACTTCCTGATACGTTGTCTCACACACACACACACACACACACACACAAGCTACAGTACTTCCTGACACGTGGTCACACACACACGTGTGGGTGTGGTGACAACGTGCGGTGTAATTGCTTGGTACGTAGTCACCAGACAAGGACACCAGCAAACACAACAAACACAATTGAGGAAGTGTAACAAAGACACTTAAGGAAGTGTAACAAAGACACTTAAGAAAGTGTAACAAAGACACTTAAGAAAGTGTAACAAAGACACCTACGAAAGTGTGTTTGTTACACTTATATTTTTAGAATACTCTTAAGTAAAAGACTTCTTTGATAACTTTATATGTGTAACTGAAGACAACCTATAAGAACTAGCAACAATAGTCAAGACAACCTATAAGAACTAGCAACAATAGTCAAGACAACCTATAAGAACTAGCAACAATAGTGAAGACAACCTATAAGAACTAGCAACAATAGTTAAGACAACCTATAAGAACTAGCAACAATAGTCAAGACAACCTATAAGAACTAGCAACAATAGTCAAGACAACCTATAAGAACTAGCAACAATAGTGAAGACAACCTATAAGAACTAGCAACAATAGTCAAGACAACCTATAAGAACTAGCAACAATAGTCAAGACAACCTATAAGAACTAGCAACAATAGTCAAGACAACCTATAAGAACTAGCAACAATAGTGAAGACAACCTATAAGAACTAGCAACAATAGTCAAGACAACCTATAAGAACTAGCAACAATAGTCAAGACAACCTATAAGAACTAGCAACAATAGTCAAGACAACCTATAAGAACTAGCAACAATAGTCAAGACAACCTATAAGAACTAGCAACAATAGTGAAGACAACCTATAAGAACTAGCAACAATAGTCAAGACAACCTATAAGAACTAGCAACAATAGTCAAGACAACCTATAAGAACTAGCAACAATAGTGAAGACAACCTATAAGAACTAGCAACAATAGTCAAGACAACCTATAAGAACTAGCAACAATAGTCAAGACAACCTATAAGAACTAGCAACAATAGTCAAGACAACCTATAAGAACTAGCAACAATAGTCAAGACAACCTATAAGAACTAGCAACAATAGTGAAGACAACCTATAAGAACTAGCAACAATAGTCAAGACAACCTATAAGAACTAGCAACAATAGTGAAGACAACCTATAAGAACTAGCAACAATAGTTAAGACAACCTATAAGAACTAGCAACAATAGTCAAGACAACCTATAAGAACTAGCAACAATAGTCAAGACAACCTATAAGAACTAGCAACAATAGTCAAGACAACCTATAAGAACTAGCAACAATAGTCAAGACAACCTATAAGAACTAGCAACAATAGTCAAGACAACCTATAAGAACTAGCAACAATAGTCAAGACAACCTATAAGAACTAGCAACAATAGTCAAGACAACCTATAAGAACTAGCAACAATAGTCAAGACAACCTATAAGAACTAGCAACAATAGTGAAGACAACCTATAAGAACTAGCAACAATAGTTAAGACAACCTATAAGAACTAGCAACAATAGTCAAGACAACCTATAAGAACTAGCAACAATAGTGAAGACAACCTATAAGAACTAGCAACAATAGTCAAGACAACCTATAAGAACTAGCAACAATAGTCAAGACAACCTATAAGAACTAGCAACAATAGTGAAGACAACCTATAAGAACTAGCAACAATAGTCAAGACAACCTATAAGAACTAGCAACAATAGTCAAGACAACCTATAAGAACTAGCAACAATAGTGAAGACAACCTATAAGAACTAGCAACAATAGTCAAGACAACCTATAAGAACTAGCAACAATAGTGAAGACAACCTATAAGAACTAGCAACAATAGTTAAGACAACCTATAAGAACTAGCAACAATAGTCAAGACAACCTATAAGAACTAGCAACAATAGTCAAGACAACCTATAAGAACTAGCAACAATAGTCAAGACAACCTATAAGAACTAGCAACAATAGTCAAGACAACCTATAAGAACTAGCAACAATAGTCAAGACAACCTATAAGAACTAGCAACAATAGTCAAGACAACCTATAAGAACTAGCAACAATAGTCAAGACAACCTATAAGAACTAGCAACAATAGTCAAGACAACCTATAAGAACTAGCAACAATAGTCAAGACAACCTATAAGAACTAGCAACAATAGTCAAAACAACCTATAAGAACTAGCAACAATAGTCAAGACAACATGTATAACTGACTGTATGTGCATGTGTGTGTGTGTGTGTGTGTACTCACCTATTTGTGGTTGCAAGGCTCAGCTCCTGGCCCCGCCTCTTCACTGATCGCTACTAGGTCCTCTCTCTCCCTGCTCCATGAGCTTTATCATACCTCGTCTTAAAGCTATGTATGTGTGTGTGTGTGTGTACTCACCTAGTGATTGCAGGGGTAGAGTGACAGCTCCTGGCCCTTCCTTATCACTGGTCGCTACTCGGTCACTCTTCCTGCTCCATGAGCTTTATCACACCTCTTCTTAAAGCTATGTATAGGTCCTGCCTCCACTACATCACTTCCCAGACTATTCCACTTCCTGACAACTCTGTGACTGAAGAAATACTTCCTAACATCCCTGTGATTCATCTGAGTCTTCAACTTCCAATTGTGACCCCTTGTTGCTGTGTCCCATCTCTGGAACATCCTGTCTCTGTCCACCTTGTCGATTCCTCTCAGTATTTTATATGATGTGGTTATCATATCCCCCTTATCTCTCCTGTCTTCCAGTGTCGTCAGGTCGATTTCCCTTAACCTCTCCTCGTAGGACATGCCCCTTAGCTCCGGGACTAGTTTTGTTGCAAACCTTTGCACTTTCTCTAGTTTCCTTATGTGCTTGGCTAGGAGTGGGTTCCAAACTGGTGCTGCATACTCCAGTATGGGCCTAACGTACACAGTGTACAGGGTCCTGAACGAGTCCTTATTAAGATGTCGTTATGCTGTTCTTAGGTTTGCTAGGCGCCCGTATGCTGCAGCAGTTATTTGGTTGATGTGCGCCTCAGGAGATGTACCAGGAGTTATACTCAACCCAACAACCTTTTCCTTGAGTGAGGTTTGTAGCCTCTAGCCCCCTAGACAGTACTCCGTCTGTGGTCTTCTTTGCCCTTCCCCAATCTTCATGACTTTGCACTTGATGGGGTTGAATTCCAGGAGCCAGTTTCTGGACCAGGCTTGCAGCCTGTCCAGATCCCTCTGTAGTTCTGCCTGGTCCTCGTCCGATTGAATTTTTCTCATCAACTTCACATCATCTGCAAACAGGGACACTTCGGAGTCTATTCCTTCCGTCATGTCGTTCACAAATACCAGAAACAGCACCGGTCCTAGGACTGACCCCTGTGGCACCCCGCTCGTTACAGGTGCCCACTCTGTGTGTATGTGTGTGTATGTGTATTGTGTGTGTATGTGTATTGTGTGTGTATGTGTATTGTGTGTGTGTGTATGTGTATTGTGTGTGTGTATGTGTATTGTGTGTATGTGTATTGTGTGTATGTGTATTGTGTGTGTGTGTGTGTGTGTGTATATGTGTGTATGTATGTATGTGTATGTATGTGTGTGTGTGTATGCTAGTTACCATTTTGTCCTAGGCACATGTCGATTAGACACTAGGCGTGTGTGTGTGTGCACGTGTGTGTGTGTATGTGTATGTGTGTATGTATGTGTGTGTGTTGTATGTGTGTGTGTATGTGTGTGTGTATGTTTGTGTATGTGTGTGTGTATGTATGTGTGTGTATGTATATGTGTATGTGTGTGTGTTTGTGTATGTGTGTGTATGTGTGTGTGTATGTGTGTGTATGTATGTGTGTATATATATGTGTGTGTGTATGTATGTATGTGTGTGTGTGTGTGTTGTATGTGTGTGTGAGTGTAGACCTTGAGACAGGTATGTACACTTCCTGGATGGAGTAGCTAGGGATGTAGATCCTTCCCCCTTCCCCTTCCCCTCCCCCTCCCCCTCCCCTCCAAGACCCACCCACTCCACCAGTGTATATACACTGAGTTGTCTCAGTATATATACACTGAGAGTTTTCTTTAATGAATATTTTAGGTATAAAAGTGTAGTTAACTGGTGGCTGACAGGTTACCCGCAGCCTTAATGATTCTGGTGCAGTAGATAGGCTTGAAACTTGATTAACCCACCGACCCATCTCCCCCCAACCATCCCTAACATATATCAAGGTGAGACTCCACCAGTGCTCAAGACTCAAAGTGAATCACACTGCCATGTAGACAGTGCCTCTCATCCTGGGTGCACACACTCCCATAAACAATACTGAGCAGTGGCACTGTCATAATAATATTGAACAGTGGTACTCATGCGAGTGACACTGTCATAACACAGTACAGTGGCACTGTCATAATAATATTGAACAGTGGCACTCATGCGAGTGACACTGTCATAACACAGTACAGTGGCACTGTCATAACAGTACAATGGCACTGTCATAACAGTACAATGGCACTGGCATAAAACAGTACAGTGCCACTGTCATAACACAGTACAGTGGTACTGTCATAACACAGTAAAGTGGCACTGTCATTACACAGTACAGTTGCAGTCATAACAGTACAGTGCCACTGTCATAACACAGTACAGTGGCACTGTCATAACAGTACAGTGCCACTGTCATAAGATCAGAACATACCAATTACTGCTTGACTGGCACTAACAGTTACTGCCTGACTGGCAGTACCAGTTACTGCCTGACTGACATTACCAGTTACTGCCTGACTGGCACTACCAGTTACTGCCTGACTGGCATTACCAGTTACTGCCTGACTGGCACTACCAGTTACTGCCTGACTGGCACTACCAGTTACTGCCTGGCTGGCACTACCAGTTACTGCTTGACTGGCACTACCAGATACTGCCTGGCTGGGACTACCAGTTACTGTCTGACTGGCACTACCAGCTACTGCCTGGCTGGCACTACCAGTTACTGCCCGGCTTGCGCTATCAGTTACTGCCTGGCTGGCACTACCAGTTACTGCCTGGCTGGCACTACCAGTTACTGCCTGACTGGCACTACCAGTTACCGCCTGACTGGCACTACCAGTTACTGCCTGACGGGCACTACCAGTTACTGCCTGACTGGCACTACCAGTTACTGCCTGACTGGCACTACCAGTTACTGCCTGACTGGCACTACAAGTTACTGCCTGACTGGCACTACCAGTTACTGCCTGGCTGGCACTACCAGTTACTGCCTGGCTGGCACTACCAGTTACTCCTGACTGGCACTACGTTACTGCCTGCTGGACTACCAGTTACGCCTGACTGGCACTACCAGTTACTGCCTACTGGCACTACGTTACTGCCTGCTGGCACTACCAGTTACTCCGCTGGCCTACGTTACTGCCTGCTGGCCACCAGTTATGCCTGCTGGCACTACCAGTTACGCCTGACTGGCATACCAGTTACGCCTGACTGGCACTACAGTTACTGCCTGACGGCACTACCAGTTACTGCCTGACTGGCACTACCAGTTACTGCCTGACTGGCACTACCAGTTACTGCCTGACTGGCACTACCAGTTACCCTGACTGGCACTACCAGTTACTGCCTGACTGGCCACCAGTTACTGCCTGACTGGCACTACCAGTTACTCCTGATGGCACTACCAGTTACTGCCTGACTGGCACTACCAGTTACTTCCGCTACACGTTACTGCCTGACTGGTACCAGTTACTGCCTGACTGGACACAGTTACGCCTGACTGGCATACCAGTTACTGCCTGACTGGCACTACAGTTACTGCCTGACTGGCACTACCAGTTACTGCCTGACTGGCACTACCAGTTACTGCCTGACTGGCACTACCAGTTACGCCTGGCTGGCACTACCAGTTACTCCTGACTGGCACTACCAGTTACGCCGGCTGGCTACCAGTTACTGCCTGACTGGCACTACCAGTTCCTGGCTGCCACTACCAGTACTCCTGCTGGCACTACCAGTTACTGTGACTGGCACTACCAGTTACGCCTGACTGGCACTACCAGTTATGTGACTGGCACTAATTACTGCTACTGGACTACCAGTTACGCCTGACGGCACTACCGTTACTGCCTGACTGGCATACCAGTTACCTGACTCACACAGTTACTGCTGACTGACTACCAGTTACGCCTGACTCACTCCAGTTACGCTGACTGGACTACCAGTTACGCTGACTGGACTACGTTCTGCTACTGCACTACCAGTCTGCCTGACTGACACCTCGCCAACTGCCTGACTACTACCAGTATCCCGACTGGCACTGACCGTACTATTCCAGTTACTGCCTGACTGGCACTACCAGTTACTGCCTGACTGGCACTACCAGTGTGACCTTGCCTGACTGGCACTACCAGTTACTGCCTGACTGGCACTACCAGTTACTGCCTGCTGGCCTACCAGTTACTGCTGACTGGCACTACCAGTTACTGCCTGACTGGCACTACCAGTTACTGCCTGACTGGCACTACCAGTTACTGCCTGACTGGCACTACCAGTTACTGCCTGACTGGCACTACCAGTTACTGCCTGGCTGGCACTACCAGTTACTGCCTGGCTGGCACTACCAGTTACTGCCTGACTGGCACTACCAGTTACTGCCTGACTGGCACTACCAGTTACTGCCTGACTGGCACTACCAGTTACTGCCTGACTGGCACTACCAGTTACTGCCTGACTGGCACTACCAGTTACTGCCTGACTGGCACTACCAGTTACTGCCTGACTGGCACTACCAGTTACTGCCTGACTGGCACTACCAGTTACTGCCTGACTGGCACTACCAGTTACTGCCTGACTGGCACTACCAGTTACTTCCTGACTGGCACTACCAGTTACTGCCTGACTGGCACTACCAGTTACTGCCTGACTGGCACTACCAGCTTCTCTGTTGCAAAGTTGACACATCCCTGACAAGGCAACATTGTACAACTGCTGGCATAGCAAACAATTTTTTGTGTACGAAGCAGCGAACATATTGTTTACTCAGGCCATACACTGTTTACCAAAAAAAATCACAGTCTTGTGTATTTGTGTAGACAACAATTCACAATGCTAGTGTGTTTACACTCCTCCCAGTACACTTTACACCGCCTCTGTACACAGCTAACCTGACTCACCAGATCAGGTACACAGCTAACCTGACTCACCAGATCAGGTACACAGCTAACCTGACTCACCAGATCAGTTACACAGCTAACCTGACTCACCAGATCAGTTACACAGCTAACCTGACTCACCAGATCAGTTACACAGCTAACCTGACTCACCAGATCAGTTACACAGCTAACCTGACTCACCAGATCTGGTACACAGCTAACCTGATTCACCAGATCTGGTACACAGCTAACCTGACTCACCAGATCTGGTACACAGCTAACCTGACTCTCACCAGATCTGGTACACAGCTAACCTGACTCTCACCAGATCTGGTACACAGCTAACCTGATTCACCAGATCTGGTACACAGCTAACCTGACTCTCACCAGATCTGGTACACAGCTAACCTGACTCTCACCAGATCTGATACACAGCTAACCTGACTCACCAGATCAGTTACACAGCTAACCTGACTCACCAGATCTGGTACACAGCTAACCTGACTCACCAGATCTGGTACACAGCTAACCTGACTCACCAGATCTGGTACACAGCTAACTTGACTCACCAGATCAGTTACACAGCTAACCTGACCCACCAGATCAGTTACACAGCTAACCTGACTCACCAGATCAGTTACACAGCTAACCTGACTCACCAGATCAGTTACACAGCTAACCTGACTCACCAGATCAGTTACACAGCTAACCTGACTCACCAGATCAGTTACACAGCTAACCTGACTCACCAGATCTGGTACACAGCTAACCTGACTCACAAGATCTGGTACACAGCTAACCTGACTCTCACCAGATCTGGTACACAGCTAACCTGATTCACCAGATCTGGTACACAGCTAACCTGACTCACCAGATCTGGTACACAGCTAACCTGACTCTCACCAGATCTGGTACACAGCTAACCTGACTCTCACCAGATCTGGTACACAGCTAACCTGATTCACCAGATCTGGTACACAGCTAACCTGACTCTCACCAGATCTGGTACACAGCTAACCTGACTCTCACCAGATCTGATACACAGCTAACCTGATTCACCAGATCTGGTACACAGCTAACCTGACTCTCACCAGATCTGGTACACAGCTAACCTGATTCACCAGATCTGGTACACAGCTAACCTGACTCTCACCAAATCTGGTACACAGCTAACCTCTCACCAGATCTGGTACACAGCTAACCTGACTCACCAGATCAGGTACACAGCTAACCTGACTCACCAGATCAGGTACACAGCTAACCTGACTCTCACTAGATCTGGTACACAGCTAACCTGACTCACCAGATCAGATACACAGCTAACCTGACTCACCAGATCAGGTACACAGCTAACCTGACTCACCAGATCAGGTACACAGCTAACCTGACTCACCAGATCAGGTACACATCTAACCTGACTCACCAGATCAGGTACACAGCTAACCTGACTCACCAGATCAGGTACACAGCTAACCTGACTCACCAGATCAGGTACACAGCTAACCTGACTCACCAGATCAGGTACACAGCTAACCTGACTCACCAGATCAGGTACACAGCTAACCTGACTCACCAGATCAGGTACACAGCTAACCTGACTCACCAGATCAGGTACACAGCTAACCTGACTCACCAGATCAAGTACACAGCTAACCTGACTCACCAGATCAGGTACACAGCTAACCTGACTCACCAGATCAGGTACACAGCTAACCTGACTCACCAGATCAGGTACACAGCTAACCTGACTCACCAGATCTGGTTTGAGACGAGGCCAAGATGAGTGACCCCAGAAATAGTCTACAGGTCTACAACAGGTCTACAAGTCTAACATAATTTCTTACAAGACTTTTGTAGAAGTTTATAAACTAGTATAAACACAAGTCTCTCTTCCTAGATTCATCTTCTAGATATTTAACAAACATTTTACCTTCGGTCTGCAATTCTTTGGTTAAACAACAGTCAATGTTTCTCTTTGTGTTGATGACGCTGTTGTTGGCCAACCTTGATGATGCTGTTGTTGTTAGTGGTGTGTTGATGGCGCTGTTGTTGTTAGTGGTGTGTTGATGACGCTGTTGTTGTTAGTGGTGTGTTGATGACGCTGTTGTTGTTAGTGGTGTGTTGATGACGCTGTTGTTGTTAGTGGTGTGTTGATGACGCTGTTGTTGTTAGTGGTGTGTTGATGACGCTGTTGTTGTTAGTGGTGTGTTGATGGCGCTGTTGTTGTTAGTGGTGTTGATGACGCTGTTGTTGTTAGTGGTGTGTTGATGGCGCTGTTGTTGTTAGTGGTGTGTTGATGGCGCTGTTGTTGTTAGTGGTGTGTTGATGGCGCTGTTGTTGTTAGTGGTGTTGATGACGCTGTTGTTGTTAGTGGTGTGTTGATGACGTTGTTGTTGTTAGTGATGGAACTAGTGGTGTGTTGATGACGCTGTTGTTGTTAGTGATGGAGCTAGTGGTGTGTTGACGCTGTTGTTGTTAGTGATGCAACTAGTGGTGTGTTGACGCTGTTGTTGTTAGTGGTGTGTTGATGACACTGTTGTTGGCCAACCTTGATGACGCTGTTGTTGTTAGTGGTGTGTTGATGACACTGTTGTTGGCCAACCTTGATGACGCTGTTGTTGTTAGTGCTGTGTTGATGGCGCTGTTGTTGTTAGTGGTTTGTTGATGACGCTGTTGTTGTTAGTGGTGTGTTGATGGCGCTGTTGTTGTTAGTGGTGTTGATGACGCTGTTGTTGTTAGTGGTGTGTTGATGGCGCTGTTGTTGTTAGTGATGGAGCTAGTGGTGTGTTGATGACGTTATTGTTGTTAGTGATGGAGCTAGTGGTGTGTTGATGACGCTGTTGTTGTTAGTGATGGAGCTAGTGGTGTGTTGACGCTGTTGTTGTTAGTGATGCAACTAGTGGTGTGTTGACGCTGTTGTTGTTAGTGATGCAACTAGTGGTGTGTTGACGCTGTTGTTGTTAGTGATGCAACTAGTGGTGTGTTGACGCTGTTGTTGTTAGTGGTGTGTTGATGACACTGTTGTTGGCCAACCTTGATGACGCTGTTGTTGTTAGTGGTGTGTTGATGACGCTGTTGTTGTTAGTGGTGTGTTCATGACGCTGTTGTTGTTAGTGATGGAGCTAGTGGTGTGTTGATGACACTGTTGTTGCTAGTGATGTGTTGATGACACTGTTGTTGCTAGTGTTGCAGCTAGTGGTGAGGCTCAGTGCTGTGGTTCCATGATATCTGCTGATAGCAGATTGATACCTGCTGATAGCAGATTGATACCTGCTGATAGCAGATTGATACCTGCTGATAGCAGATTGATTTGTACTGAAAGTAGGTTAATATCTGCTGGTGGTTGGTTGAATAGTCTGGGGCCACGGATGTTGATACAATGTTCTCTTATTGTGCTCACGGTGATCTTACTTCTCACTGGTTATATTTTAAGCTTCCTTCCTTATCTGTCACTCCAGTACGTTATTTTAGTTGTGTGTAGACCTGGCTCTCTGTCCTCAAGTATCTTCTATGTATATATTATCTAGTATCTCTCTCTTCTTCACTACAGAGAGTACATTCCAAGTACTACGAGGCGTTCCCAGCAATTTAAATGCTTTATTGGCTCTATGTTGGCAGTAAATGATCTGTGTATGTATTCCTGTCATATCTCTCCTGTCTTGAACGGAGCCGTCAAAACTGAACAATACTCTGACAGAGAGAGCGCAAGTGATTTGAATATCATCATTAACATTATTTCGCATTTTGAAAGTTCTCATTATTCACTTTGTGTCCTCAACATTTGTCTCCTTGTGTTCCCTAAATGACAGGTCAGCTGACATTATTACACTCAGGTCTTTCACATGCTCCACTTGTTCTGTGAAATGTTCCTCCTGTGTTCTCTGTTCAGTGCTCCTTTTTAAAGTTCTTCTCATCATATCTGAGCAGTTGGAACTTTTCACCAGTGAACATCATGTTATGTTCTGCTGCACACTGCAACACTGTTCATATCTGCTTGCAAATGTGGTGTCTTCTACCGAGGCGACTTTCATGATTATTTTGGTATCGACCGCACATTATGATACCAAGCTGTGACTAGTGTTTTTATCCGTGCTATGATACCAAGCTGTGACTAGTGTTTTTATCCGTGTTATGATACCAAGCTGTGGTTAGTGTTTTTATCTATGTCTGCTATGATACCAAGCTGTGGTTAGTGTTTTTATCTATGTCTGCTATGATACCAAGCTGTGGCTAGTGTTTTTATCTATGTCTACTATGATACCAAGCTGTGGTTAGTGTTTTATCTATGTCTACTATGATACCAAGCTGTGACTAGTGTTTTTATCCGTGTTATGATACCAAGCTGTGACTAGTGTTTTTATCCGTGCTATGATACCAAGCTGTGGTTAGTGTTTTTATCTATGTCTGCTATGATACCAAGCCGTGGCTAGTGTTTTTATCTATGTCTGCTATGATACCAAGCTGTGGTTAGTGTTTTTATCTATGTCTACTATGATACCAAGCTGTGGTTAGTGTTTTATCTATGTCTACTATGATACCAAGCTGTGGCTAGTGTTTTTATCTATGTCTGCTATGATACCAAGCTGTGGTTAGTGTTTTTATCTATGTCTACTATGATACCAAGCTGTGGCTAGTGTTTTTATCTATGTCTACTATGATACCAAGCTGTGGCTAGTGTTTTTATCTATGTCTACTATGATACCAAGCTGTGTTTAGTGTTATCTATGTCTGCTATGATACCAAGCCGTGGCTAGTGTTTTTATCTATGTCTACTATGATACCAAGCTGTGGTTAGTGCTTTTATCTATGTCTACTATGATACCAAGCTGTGGCTAGTGTTTTTATCTGTCTACTATGATACCAAGCTGTGGTTAGTGCTTTTATCTATGTCTACTATGATACCAAGCTGTGGTTAGTGCTTTTATCTATGTCTACTATGATACCAAGCTGTGGCTAGTGTTGTTATCTATGTCTGCTATGATACCAAGCTGTGGTTAGTGCTTTTATCTATGTCTACTATGATACCAAGCTGTGGTTAGTGCTTTTATCTATGTCTACTATGATACCAAGCTGTGGTTAGTGCATATATCTATGTCTGATATGATACCAAGCTGTGGCTAGTGTTTTTATCTATGTCTACTATGATACCAAGCTGTGGTTAGTGCTTTTATCTATGTCTACTATGATACCAAGCTGTGGCTAGTGTTGTTATCTATGTCTACTATGATACCAAGCTGTTACTAGTGTTTTTATCTATGTCTACTATGATACCAAGCTGTGGCTAGTGTTATCTGTCTGCTATGATACCAAGCTGTGGCTAGTGTTGTTATCTATGTCTGCTATGATACCAAGCTGTGGCTAGTGTTGTTATCTATGTCTGCTATGATACCAAGCTGTGTCTAGTGTTGTTATATATGTCTGCTATGATACCAAGCTGTGGTTAGTGTTGTTATCTATGTCTGCTATGATACCAAGCTGTGGTTAGTGTTGTTATCTATGTCTGCTATGATACCAAGCTGTGGTTAGTGTTGTTATCTATGTCTGCTATGATACCAAGCTGTGTCTAGTGTTGTTATATATGTCTGCTATGATACCAAGCTGTGGTTAGTGTTGTTATCTATGTCTGCTATGATACCAAGCTGTGGCTAGTGTTTTTATCTATGTCTACTATGATACCAAGCTGTGGCTAGTGTTGTTATCTATGTCTGCTATGATACCAAGCTGTGGCTAGTGTTGTTATCTATGTCTACTATGATACCAAGCTGTGTTTAGTGTTGTTATCTATGTCTACTATGATACCAAGCTGTGTTTAGTGTTGTTATCTATGTCTGCTATACCAAGCTATGTTTAGTGTTATCTATGTCTGCTATGATACCAAGCTGTGGCTAGTGTTGTTATCTATGTCTGCTATGATAAGCTGAGTGACTAACGACTAACAGAGCAATGTTGTGTTATCTTAGGACTGTTATCCCAGGATAACACTGCCAGTCACACGAGGTGAACTGATCTGGGATCCAAAACTAGAGCTTAACCTAGCCACAAATAGCTGAGTAAGCGGACAAGTCCATAGGTGTATAAATAGGTAAACAGGTAACATGAATAAATAGGTGAACAAACAGGTGACTACATAGGTGTGTAGAGCAAATAGGAGAGAAAGTCGGTGAGGAAAATAGGTGAGTCAAGACATGAGAAAAACTAGTTAGTGTTAGTCAATAGGTAAGGTGAGTAAATAGGTGAGAAATTAGGTATTATAATGTTCAATTAGTTACATGTAATTGACAATATAGATATTAATGGGATAATTAACGAATAATAATTAGCTAATAAAGTTAAATGTCGGCATATTTTATATGTATTATTGGCAGATATATACCAACAATGTTTTATTACCGTTTTGAATATACCTGCTATCTATTGGTAAATTCCTGTTATCTGTTGGTATATACCTGTTATCTAGTGGTAAATTCCTGTTATCTGTTGGTATATACCTTTTATCTGTTGGTATACGCCTGTTATCTGTTGGTATATACCTGTTATCTGTTGCAATATACTTATCTGTTGGAATTTACCTGTTATCTGTTGGTATATAGCTGTTTTCTGTTAGTATATACCTGTTATTTGTTAGTATATACCTGTTATCTGTTGGAATATACCTGTTTTATGTTGGAATTTCCCTGTTTGTATATACCTGTTATCTGTTGGTATATACCTGTTATCTATTAGTATATATATGTTATCTGTTGGAATTTACCTGTTATCTGTTGGAATATACCTATTTTCTGTTGGAATTTACCTGTTTGTATATACTTGTTATCTGTTGGTATATACTTGTTATGTGTTGGAAGTTACTGGGGTCAGCCCACCGGGGTCACATCCTAAGGGGTCACACATCCCGGGGGTCATAACCCCCCCAGAACCACGTCACAGACCAGGCCGCCAAAACTGGTCAGGAAATATTGCAGACCTAAGAGTTAAAGCTTTTAATTAGCACTAGACAAAGATTTACCTCTTTTCTTATGGGTTCACTGGACAGAAATATTTACCTGTTATCTTACGTGTTCACTAAACAGAAAGATTCAGGTGTCATCTTACAGGAGACAGTAATAGTCTTGACAGAGTGAATAAGAAGATATCTCGCTCAATATTTACAGTCTTCACTTTTCTGGTTTGTTTCAGTAAGTGGAAATATTGGCAGAATATCTGGGTGGGTGTAGCGTGTTGATCACCTGCAAGAAACATGTTGCTATGGTTATAATCTGAAGTTGCACATGTATTAACCCGGAGCTTCTTCCTCTCACAATACAATGATAACATTAACACACGTAAACATTACAAGAACATTCAGCAA
Organism: Cherax destructor; assembly: GCA_009830355.1. NCBI lineage: Eukaryota > Metazoa > Arthropoda > Malacostraca > Decapoda > Parastacidae > Cherax > Cherax destructor. The sequence continues at coordinate 26,037 of WNWK01002267.1, forward strand.
GCTGAATAAACACTCCTTCAGAACGTTATATAGGACATATGTTAAGTCAATCACTGAATACGAGGAACCATCACGCAGCCCACACCAGATCAAGACACCTAACTCAACAAGGTCCAAAGGTTAGTAACCAGACAAGTCCGTGAAGTGACAGAGATGAGCTAAAAGAGTATGGAGAAGGTGAGCATGACGACGTAAGTGGTCGGCAGGGGTCAACGCCCCCGCAGCCCGGTCCCACACCAGTCCTCCTGGTGGATGAAGGGCTAATCAACCATGCTGTTACTGCTGGTCGCAAGTAGTCCAAAGTATGACTCACAGCCCGGCTGGTCAGGCACTGATATGAGGAACTTGTCCAGTTCCTTCTTGAAGTTAGCCAGAAGTTTGTTGGTAATCTCCTTTATATATGAAGGGTGTTGAAGAGTCGAGGACCTCTGACGCTCATCAAGTTGTCTCTCAGTGTACTCGCCTCGCCACTACTTTCTACTGGAGGTACTTACCACCGTCTCTCAGGTCTCTTGCGTTCATATGAAGTAATTTCGATTTTCAGGTTTGGGATCAGTCCCTCCAGGATTTTCCAGGTGCAAATTATTATGTATCTTTCTCGCCTAAGGTCCAAAGAATACAGCTGAATGGCCCTCAAGCATTCAGAATAGTTCAGATGTTTTTCAGCTCAGTAATCTGGCCTGCTTTGAAGGTGGATGTCAGTATATAGCAATATATACTGTCAGTATATATCAATATTGCAGCCAGGAGAGAACAAGTGACTTGAAGATTATCACCATTGCTTCAGTATCACTTGCTGTGATTGTGCTTGTTATCCAGTCTATCGTGATTGTTGTGGCACCACTAAACAACACTGTTGTGATTGTTGTGGCACCACTAAACAACACTGTTGTGATTGTTGTGGCAGCACTAAACAACTGTTGTGATTGTTGTGGCACCACTAAACAACACTGTTGTGATTGTTGTGGCACCACTAAACAACACTGTTGTGATTGTTGTGGCACCACTAAATAACACTGTTGTGATTGTTGTGGCACCACTAAACAACACTTGTGATTGTTGTGGCACCACTAAACAACACTGTTGTGATTGTTGTGGCACCACTAAACAACACTGTTGTGATTGTTGAATGTGACATCTCCTGGCATCATCACTCCCAAGTCTGGCACCTGGAACCTTCACTTTGCATCATCACTCCCAAGTCTGGCACCTGGAACCTTCACTCTGCATCATCACTCCCAAGTCTGGCACCTGGAACCTTCACTCTGCATCATCACTCCCAAGTCTGGCACCTGGAACCTTCACTCTGCATCATCACTCCCAGGTCTGGCACCTGGAACCTTCACTCTGCATCATCACTCCCAAGTCTGGCACCTGGAACCTTCACTCTGCATCATCACTCCCAAGTCTGGCACCTGGAACCTTCACTCTGCATCATCACTCCCAAGTCTGGCACCTGGAACCTTCACTCTGCATCATCACTCCCAGGTCTGGCACCTGGAACCTTCACTCTGCATCATCACTCCCAGGTCTGGCACCTGGAACCTTCACTCTGCATCATCACTCCCAGGTCTGGCACCTGGAACCTTCACTCTACTGATGATTAGTGTTTCTCTTGTATTCTGTTACAGACTTTACTTCCTCATTTCTTCCATAGCGGAACAGATGAATCTTGTCTTCGTTAAACATCATATTGTTGTGTGAAGCTCACTGCAACACTTGACTTATATCCACCTGAAGTGTGTCCACGACGGTGACAGTCATACACTAGCACCCTTAAACAGTGTTTGTGGTCACCACCACCTTCAAGGTCCTGGTGACACTCATCACTAGCACCCTTAAACAGTGTTTGTGGTCACCACCACCTTCAAGGTCCTGGTGACAGTCATCACTAGCACCCTTAAACAGTGTTTGTGGTCACCACCACCTTCAAGGTCCTGGTGACACTCATCACTAGCACCCTTAAACAGTGTTTGTGGTCACCACCACCTTCAAGGTCCTGGTGACACTCATCACTAGCACCCTTAAACAGTGTTTGTGGTCACCACCACCTTCAAGGTCCTGGTGACAGTCATCACTAGCACCCTTAAACAGTGTTTGTGGTCACCACCACCTTCAAGGTCCTGGTGACAGTCATCACTAGCACCCTTAAACAGTGTTTGTGGTCACCACCACCTTCAAGGTCCTGGTGACACTCATCACTAGCACCCTTAAACAGTGTTTGTGGTCACCACCACCTTCAAGGTCCTGGTGACAGTCATCACTAGCACCCTTAAACAGTGTTTGTGGTCACCACCACCTTCAAGGTCCTGGTGACAGTCATACACTAGCACCCTTAAACAGTGTTTGTGGTCACCACCACCTTCAAGGTCCTGGTGACAGTCATCACTAGCACCCTTAAACAGTGTTTGTGGTCACCACCACCTTCAAGGTCCTGGTGACACTCATCACTAGCACCCTTAAACAGTGTTTGTGGTCACCACCACCTTCAAGGTCCTGGTGAATCTTTCTCAACATTCTATGGTGCCTTCACTGATATAGGCTCATCTAGGTAGTGGTACACCATCATGGGTGTTGACTATCATGGGTGGTGGTCATTATGGGTGCTATCATGTGCGGTGACCATCATGGGTGTTGACTATCATGGGTGGTGACATCATGGGCGGTGGTCATCATGGGTGCTGACTATCATGGGTGGTGGTCATCATGGGTGGTCATCATGGGTGGTGACCATCATGGGTGGTGACCATCATGGGTATTGACTATCATGGGTGCTGAGTATCATGAGTGGTGGTCATCATGGGTGTTGACCATCATGGGTGCTGACTATCATGGGTGCTGACTATCATGGGTGCTGACCATCATGGGTGACCATCATGAGTGGTAACCATCAAGGGTGGTAACCATCATGGGTGCTGACTATTATGGGTGGTGGTCATCATGGGTGGTAACCATCACGGGTGTTGACTATCATGGGTGGTAACCATCATGGGTGCTGACTATCATGGGTGCTGACTATCATGGGTGCTGACCATCATGGGTGACCATCATGAGTGGTAACCATCAAGGGTGGTAACCATCATGGGTGTTGACTATCATGGGTGGTGGTCATCATGGGTGGTAACCATCACGGGTGTTGACTATCATGGGTGGTAACCATCATGGGTGGTAACACTCATGGGTGTTGACTATCATGGGTGGTGGTCATCATGGGTGGTAACCATCATGGGTGTTGACTATCATGGGTGGCAACCATCATGGGTGCTGACTATCATGAGTGGTGGTCATCATGGGTGGTAACCATCATGGGTGTTGACTATCATGGGTGGTGGTCATCATGGGTGGTAACCATCATGGGTGCTGACTATCATGAGTGGTGGTCATCATGGGTGGTAACCATCATGGGTGTTGACTATCATGGGTGGCAACCATCATGGGTGCTGACTATCATGAGTGGTGGTCATCATGGGTGGTAACCATCATAGGTGTTGACTATCATGGGTGGTGGTCATCATGGGTGGTAACCATGGGTTAGTCACCAGACTAATAAGTTCTGGTAAATTTCTTGTTGTAGGTAGCTCCTCACGGAACCTTCAGTTAGCAACACTGTCATGTCTGGAGCAGTAACTAGCAGAACTATCAGGCAGCAACACTGTCATGTCTGGAGCAGTAACTAGCAGAACTATCAGGCAGCAACACTGTCATGTCTGGAGAAGTAACTAGCAGAATTATCAGGCAGCAACACTGTCATGTCTGGAGCAGTAACTAGCAGAACTATCAGGCAGCAACACTGTCGTGTCTGGAGCAGTAACTAGCAGAACTATCAGGCAGCAACACTGTCATGTCTGGAGAAGTAACTAGCAGAACTATCAGGCAGCAACACTGTTATGTCTGGAGCAGTAACTAGCAGAACTATCAGGCAGCAACACTGTCATGTCTGGAGCAGTAACTAACAGAACCATTAACACAGTGTGGTAACAAGTGTGTGGTGTTAACACAGTGTGGTAACAAGTGTGTGGTGGTTAACACAGTGTGGTAACAAGTGTGTGGTGGTTAACACAGTGTGGTAACAAGTGTGTGGTGGTTAACACAGTGTGGTAACAAGTGTGTGGTGGTTAACACAGTGTGGTAACAAGTGTGTGGTGGTTACCAGTGTGGTAACAAGTTTTTGGTTGTTAACACAGTTCGGGACTAAGGCACATATGTGCCAAGAAAAATACACACACATGTGGCAGTTTATATGATAACTGTTATCACTTGTAGTTTATATAACTGTTATCACTTGTAGTACATTATGCGATAGTTTTTATCACCCGTGTGGGTGAGTGAATCATTCACGTAGAGGGTAACTGCTAGTTGCACTCGAGGCCTGCCAGTCAAGGAGAGGAAGGGGGCCCCAGGGTAGACTACCTTGCATGTCGGGTCATCCAGATTCTCACAAGCCTCGGGATGGTTCTCTGCTTAGGTGTTTTAAACCTGTGAGAGATCTCATAGTTATGCTCTCTCTCTCTCTCTCTCTCTCTCTCTCTCTCTCTCTCTCTCTCTCTCTCTCTCTCTCTCTCTCTCTCTCTCTCATGGCACCATGACGTGACGTTCTGGTGAGTGGAACAATCTCTAGTGTGTGCTGCCAGTCCAAGGTGCACCAAGATCACGTCAGTCAATGGTACACCAAGATCATGTCAGTCCATGGTGCACCAAGCTCACGTCATTCCATGGTACACCAAGTTCACGTCAGTCAATGGTACACCAAGACCACGTCAGTCAATGGTACACCAAGATCATGTCAGTCCATGGTACACCAAGATCATGTCAGTCCATGGTGCACCAAGCTCACGTCAGTCCATGGTATACCAAGATCACGTCAGTCAATGGTACACCAAGATCACGTCAGTCAATGGTACACCAAGATCACGTCAGTCCATGGTACACCAAGATCATGTCAGTCCATGGTGCACCAAGCTCACGTCAGTCCATGGTACACCAAGATCACGTCGGTCCATGGTACACCAAGAACACGTCAGTCCATGGTGCACCAAGCTCACGTCAGTCCATGGTGCACCAAGATCACGTCAGTCCATTGTGCACCAAGATCACGTCAGTCCATTGTGCACCAAGATCACGTCAGTCCATTGTGCACCAAGATCACGTCAGTCCATTGTGCACCAAGATCACGTCAGTCCATGGTACACCAAGATCACGTCAGTCCATTGTGCACCAAGATCACGTCAGTCCATGGTACACCAAGATCACGTCAGTCCATGGTGCACCAAGCTCACGTCAGTCCATTGTGCACCAAGCTCACGTCAGTCCATTGTGCACCAAGATCACGTCAGTCCATGGTGCACCAAGATCACGTCAGTCCATGGTGCACCAAGATCACGTCAGTCTATTGTGCACCAAGATCACGTCAGTCCATTGTGCACCAAGATCACGTCAGTCCATTGTGCACCAAGATCACGTCAGTCCATTGTGCACCGAGCTGACGTGAGGAATTAACAGGAAAACAGTGAAAGCTTGTAGTAAGTTCAAGGTGAGGTGAAGACATGAAAGATCAGGTCAAGTTACCGCTGTTCTAAAGATCATCTCACAGTGTACTGTTAGAAGCAACACTGTCTGGAGTAACACTGAAGTACAGCAACACTGTCTGGAGTAACACTGAAGTACAGCAACACTTTCTCGACTAACACTGAAGTACAGCAACACTGTCTGGAGTAACACTGAAGTACAGCAACACTGTCTCGACTAACACTGAAGTACAGCAACACTGTCTGGAGTAACACTGATGTACAGCAACACTGTCTGGAGTAACACTGATGTACAGCAACACTGTCTGGAGTAACACTGATGTACAGCAACACTGTCTGGAGTAACACTGATGTACAGCAATACTGTCTGGACTAACACTGATGTACAGCAACACTGTCTGGAGTAACACTGATGTACAGCAACACTGTCTGGAGTAACACTGATATACAGCAACACTGTCTGGAGTAACACTGATGTACAGCAACACTGTCTGGAGTAACACTGATGTACAGCAACACTGTCTGGAGTAACACTGATGTAAAGCAACACTGTCTGGAGTAACACTGAAGTACAGCAACACTGTCTGGAGTAACACTGAAATAGAGCAACACTGTCTGGAGTAACACTGATGTACAGCAACACTGTCTGGAGTAACACTGATGTACAGCAACACTGTCTGGAGTAACACTGATGTACAACAACACTGTCTGGAGTAATACTGATGTACATGTACAACACTGCCTGGACTAACACTGATTTACAATATGTACAGCAACACTACCTGGAGTAACACTGATGTACATGTACAGCAACACTGCCTGGAGTAACACTGATGTACAACACTGTCTGGAGTAATATTGATGTACATGTACAACACTGCCTGGACTAACACTGATGTACATGTACAGCAACACTGCCTGGACTAACACTGATGTACATGTACAACACCACTGCCTGGAGTAACACTGATGCACATGTACAGCAACACTGCCTGGACTAACACTGATGTACAATATGTACAGCAACACTGCCTGGACTAACACTGATGTACATGTACAGCAACACTGCCTGGACTAACACTGTTGTACATGTACAACAACACTGCCTGGAGTAACACTGATGCACATGTACAGCAACACTGCCTGGACTAACACTGATGTACATGTACAGCAACACTGCCTGTACTAACACTGATGTACATGTACAACAACACTGCCTGGAGTAACACTGATGCACATGTACAGCAACACTGCCTGGACTAACACTGATGTACATTTACAGCAACACTGCCTGGACTAACACTGATGTACATGTACAACAACACTGCCTGGAGTAACACTGATGCACATGTACAGCAACACTGCCTGGACTAACACTGATGTACATGTACAGCAACACTGCCTGGAGTAACACTGATGCATATGTACAGCAACACTGCCTGGACTAACACTGATGTACAATATGTACAGCAACACTGCCTGGAGTAACACTGATGTACATGTACATCAACACTGCCTGGAGTAAAACTGATGTACATGTACAGCAACACTGCCTGGACTAACAATGATGTACATGTACAGCAACACTGCCTGGACTAACACTGATGTACATGTACAGCAACACTGCCTGGACTAACACTGATGTACAATATGTACAGCAACACTGCCTGGAGTAACACTGATGCACATGTACAGCAACACTGCCTGGACTAACACTGATGTACAATATGTACAGCAACACTGCCTGGAGTAACACTGATGTACATGTACAGCAACACTGCCTGGACTAAAAATGATGTACAATATGTACAGCAACACTGCCTGGAGTAACAATGATGTGCATGTACAGCAACACTGCCTGGACTAACACTGATGTGCATGTACAGCAACACTGCCTGGACTAACAATGATGTACATGTACAGCAACACTGCCTGGACTAACACTGATGTGCATGTACAGAAACACTGCCTAGAGTAACACTGATGCACATGTACAGCAACACTGCCTGGACTAACACTGATGTACAATATGTACAGCAACACTGCCTGGAGTAACACTGATGTACATGTACAGCAACACTGCCTGGACTAACACTGATGTACATGTACAACAACACTGCCTGGAGTAACACTGATGTACATGTACAGCAACACTGCCTGGAGTAACACTGATGTACATGTACAGCAACACTGCCTGGACTAACACTGATGTACATGTACAGCAACACTGCCTGGAGTAACACTGATGTACATGTACAGCAACACTGCCTGGAGTAACAATGATGCACATGTACAGCAACACTGCCTGGACTAACACTGATGTACATGTACAACACTGCCTGGAGTAACACTGATGTACATGTACAGCAACACTGCCTGGAGTAACACTGATGTACATGTACAGCAACATTGCCTGGACTAACACTGATGTGCATGTACAGCAACACTGCCTGGAGTAACATGATGTACATGTACAGCAACACTGCCTGTATAACAATGATGTACATGTACAGCAACACTGCCTGAACTAACAATGATGTACAACAGACAACTTTGAAGAATTACTTGCATCAAGATCCCAAGGTGTTGCAGTGTCTGGCAGGATGTAAAGAATTCTTCAAAACTCGTCTAACTTATACACAAGATATACTTCCACTAGCGGGTTTTTCCACTAGTGACGCCGCCTGCCACTGCTTCACCTCATCTGTCAGCAGTATATAAGCTCCATCTCCCTGATAGATGGACTGAACACATCGACTCCAGGCTGAGGGACTGATTACCTCAAACTCCTCCTCATCTTCCACCTTTCTCTGCACTGGACTGAAGAAGCCACTGGCTGGCGACACGTTTCCAGAATACAGATACCTAAATGTTACACAATTGTCTCATATATCAACAGGTCATTTCTCAGTTACCTGTGTCCGCCCTGCAGTCATTAGCACAAATACACCTGAATTCTCAAAAGAAATAAACAATCTGTCCCCACGTGCAGCTCCTGGGCCTCTTCATGGAACTCTTCACTGATAACGAAGAGTAAAATACCACTAAGATGAGCACTCAGTACTGTCTAAGATCCAGGTGAAATACCAGAGGTCTTAAATAATACAGATATAGTTCCTTTGCAGAAAGGAGGCAATAAACCTCTGACAAAGAATTACTCACCAATACCAGTAACATCACACATTATAAAGCTCTTTGAAAGGTTGATGAGACTCCACATTACAAACTTTATAGAAGTGGATGATGTACACAAGCCAAGTTAACATGGATTTAGAGCAGGAACATCATGCTTCTCACAACTACTAAACCATTATAACAAAAATACAGAAGATTTGGAAGAAAACCAAAACGCAGATGTAGTCAAGAGGGACTTCACTAAGTTACAATATTTAACAAATGTGATCCTGGAGTGATGGCAATAACATGAGAGCAACAGCTATAGCAAGTAACATAGGCAAATGTATATTCCATTTCTATCAAATATAGCACAAAGTGCAGTAGTAAACACAGCAAACTCGAGTCTAAATAATGTGAAAAACTCAGTACCTGAAGACATGATGCTGGTTCCTTTACTCTTTCTCATTCTCACAACATAGAACCTGAAGACATGATGCTGGTTCCTTTACTCTTTCTCATTCTCACAGCATAGAACCTGAAGACATGATGCTGGTTCCTTTACTCTTTCTCATTCTCACAGCATAGAACCTGAAGACATGATGCTGGTTCCTTTACTCTTTCTCATTCTCACAGCATAGAACCTGAAGACATGATGCTGGTTCCTTTACTCTTTCTCATTCTCACAGCATAGAACCTGAAGACATGATGCTGGTTCCTTTACTCTTTCTCATTCTCACAACATAGAACCTGAAGACATGATGCTGGTTCCTTTACTCTTTCTCATTCTCACAGCATAGAACCTGAAGACATGATGCTGGTTCCTTTACTCTTTCTCATTCTCACAACATAGAACCTGAAGACATGATGCTGGTTCCTTTACTCTTTCTCATTCTCACAGCATAGAACCTGAAGACATGATGCTGGTTCCTTTACTCTTTCTCATTCTCACAGCATAGAACCTGAAGACATGATGCTGGTTCCTTTACTCTTTCTCATTCTCACAACATAGAACCTGAAGACATGATGCTGGTTCCTTTACTCTTTCTCATTCTCACAACATAGAACCTGAAGACATGATGCTGGTTCCTTTACTCTTCTCATTCTCACAGCATAGAACCTGAAGACATGATGCTGGTTCCTTTACTCTTTCTCATTCTCACAACATAGAACCTGAAGACATGATGCTGGTTCCTTTACTCTTTCTCATTCTCACAGCATAGAACCTGAAGACATGATGCTGGTTCCTTTACTCTTTCTCATTCTCACAACATAGAACCTGAAGACATGATGCTGGTTCCTTTACTCTTTCTCATTCTCACAACATAGAACCTGAAGACATGATGCTGGTTCCTTTACTCTTTCTCATTCTCACAGCATAGAACCTGAAGACATGATGCTGGTTCCTTTACTCTTTCTCATTCTCACAGCATAGAACCTGAAGACATGATGCTGGTTCCTTTACTCTTTCTCATTCTCACAACATAGAACCTGAAGACATGATGCTGGTTCCTTTACTCTTTCTCATTCTCACAGCATAGAACCTGAAGACATGATGCTGGTTCCTTTACTCTTTCTCATTCTCACAGCATAGAACCTGAAGACATGATGCTGGTTCCTTTACTCTTTCTCATTCTCACAACATAGAACCTGAAGACATGATGCTGGTTCCTTTACTCTTTCTCATTCTCACAGCATAGAACCTGAAGACATGATGCTGGTTCCTTTACTCTTTCTCATTCTCACAGCATAGAACCTGAAGACATGATGCTGGTTCCTTTACTCTTTCTCATTCTCACACATAGAACCTGAAGACATGATGCTGGTTCCTTTACTCTTTCTCATTCTCACAGCATAGAACCTGAAGACATGATGCTGGTTCCTTTACTCTTTCTCATTCTCACAGCATAGAACCTGAAGACATGATGCTGGTTCCTTTACTCTTTCTCATTCTCACAACATAGAACCTGAAGACATGATGCTGGTTCCTTTACTCTTTCTCATTCTCACAGCATAGAACCTGAAGACATGATGCTGGTTCCTTTACTCTTTCTCATTCTCACAGCATAGAACCTGAAGACATGATGCTGGTTCCTTTACTCTTTCTCATTCTCACAGCATAGAACCTGAAGACATGATGCTGGTTCCTTTACTCTTTCTCATTCTCACAACATAGAACCTGAAGACATGATGCTGGTTCCTTTACTCTTTCTCATTCTCACAGCATAGAACCTGAAGACATGATGCTGGTTCCTTTACTCTTTCTCATTCTCACAGCATAGAACCTGAAGACATGATGCTGGTTCCTTTACTCTTTCTCATTCTCACAACATAGAACCTGAAGACATGATGCTGGTTCCTTTACTCTTTCTCATTCTCACACATAGAACCTGAAGACATGATGCTGGTTCCTTTACTCTTTCTCATTCTCACAGCATAGAACCTGAAGACATGATGCTGGTTCCTTTACTCTTCTCATTCTCACAACATAGAACCTGAAGACATGATGCTGGTTCCTTTACTCTTTCTCATTCTCACAGCATAGAACCTGAAGACATGATGCTGGTTCCTTTACTCTTTCTCATTCTCACAACATAGAACCTGAAGACATGATGCTGGTTCCTTTACTCTTTCTCATTCTCACAACATAGAACCTGAAGACATGATGCTGGTTCCTTTACTCTTCTCATTCTCACAGCATAGAACCTGAAGACATGATGCTGGTTCCTTTACTCTTTCTCATTCTCACAGCATAGAACCTGAAGACATGATGCTGGTTCCTTTACTCTTTCTCATTCTCACAGCATAGAACCTGAAGACATGATGCTGGTTCCTTTACTCTTTCTCATTCTCACAGCATAGAACCTGAAGACATGATGCTGGTTCCTTTACTCTTTCTCATTCTCACAGCATAGAACCTGAAGACATGATGCTGGTTCCTTTACTCTTTCTCATTCTCACAGCATAGAACCTGAAGACATGATGCTGGTTCCTTTACTCTTTCTCATTCTCACATCATAGATAAAAACACTAGCCACAGGTTGGTATCATACCACGGATAAAAACACTAGCCACAGTTTGGTATCATAACACGAGATAAAAACACTAGCCACTGCTTGGTATCATAACACGGATAAAAACACTAGCCACAGGTTGGTATCATAGCAGACATAGATAAAAACACTAGCCACAGCTTGGTATCATAGTAGACATAGATAAAAACACTAACCACAGCTTGGTATCATAGTAAACATAGATAAAAACACTAGTCACAGCTTGGTATCATAGTAAACATAGATAAAAACACTAGTCACAGCTTGGTATCATAACACGGATAAAACACTAACCACAGCTTGGTATCATAGTAGACATAGATAAAAACACTAACCACAGCTTGGTATCATACGTAAACAACAGTTAGTATCAAGAACAGAAAACACTAACCACAGCTTGGTATCATAGTAAACATAGTTAAAAACACTAGCCACAGCTTGGTATCATAGTAGACATAGATAAAAACACTAGTCACAGCTTGGTATCATAACACGGATAAAACACTAACCACAGCTTGGTATCATAGTAGACATAGATAAAAACACTAACCACAGCTTGGTATCATAGTAGACATAGATAACAACACTAGCCACAGCTTGGTATCATAGTAAACATAGATAAAAACACTAACCACAGCTTGGTATCATAGTAGACATAGATAAAAACACTAACCACAGCTTGGTATCATAGCAGACATAGATAAAAACACTAACAACAGCTTGGTATCATAGCACGGATAAAAACACTAGTCACAGCTTGGTATCATAACACAGATAAAAACACTAGTCACAGCTTGGTATCATAATGTGCGGTCGATACCAAAATAATCATGAAAGTCGCCTCGGTAGAAGACACCACATTTGCAAGCAGATATGAACAGTGTTGCAGTGTGCAGCAGAACATAACATGATGTTCACTGGTGAAAAGTTCCAACTGCTCAGATATGATGAGAAGAACTTTAAAAAGGAGCACTGAACAGAGAACACAGGAGGAACATTTCACAGAACAAGTGGAGCATGTGAAAGACCTGAGCGTAATAATGTCAACTGACCTGTCATGTTAAAATATTTACCGAGTGCAACTTAAGTGAGTCCAGCTTTAGTGAGTTCAAGTTTAGTGAGTCCTGGATTAGTGAGTCAGTCCAACTTTAGAGTCCCTATCCCACGGCTTGGTCTCAGACTAGGCGTCCTAGGCTGGAGGATAGCTAGGCTATCATAGCCCACAATCAAGAGGCTGCAGATTTTTAATGACCGTCAGAAAACATAAGAGAATGTATTTGTCTTGATTCTTGATGACTGGTAATTAAAACGGCAGACGTGTGGGGCACTTTACTCTGTAATACAAGGCTCGTCTGATGCTGTATTTACATGGCTAGTCTTGTTCTACCACTATTAATATATCTAGGTAGGACAGTCTCTTGTTCTATTACTATTCTACTCTGAATTTAATAGAGTTTAATTGTTCAAATGAGAACAGTTCAGGTCCCACGTTGTGAACACTCTCTCCAGTGTTACATATGACCGTATTTAAACAAAACATACCACGGGTGGGGTTAGAACCCGTGATCAGAGAATCCCAGAACTCCAGACCGTCGCGTTAGCCACTGGGCCAGCTAGCTTCAATAAGATTCATCCAACTAGGTATATTTCTACACCATAGGAAGGTTAGTATAGGCCACCACTGTGTCCACAAATGGAAGTTTTTACAGACGAATCTCCCGCTAGCATGGCCGTGACGAACTCTAGCTCAAGTCCCCTCAAAGCCATCAACATGACTCACGAAATCGTAATGACACGATTTGTAAACAATAAATGTTCCCACAATAAAGATACTATAGAGCTGAACATGAGCTTCACTCATCGACTTATCGGTACTTTATACCATCAACAGTGTACACAACGTCAAACTTACTGAAATATAAAGGTGAAGATGCTGTTTATAAGTGCATAAATGTGTATCGTTTCACTACTGACAAGTGTTCATAGGAAGACAGGAAGTGAAGCACTGCTGTAGACCTACTGGCCCAGGGAGCAAAACTCTTCTCCAGACTGAGGGACTGACCACCTCAAAACTAAGTCTTAAAGAGTGATGGACTGATGACATACCTACTGCTTCTGCTCACTCTTCTGTACTTGACTAAGAAGCCTACTGTGTAGGTGAAACGTTTCTGAATAAAGATACCTAACTGTTGTACATGTGCCTTACTTACCTACCTACGCTAGGTAGGTCTATCTTACACCCACCCACACCTGCACTTGTATCAAGCTACACAAACTTCTGGCAATTTGTTCCACTCGTCTACAACTCTATTGTCAAACTAACTAAATTTGACTAAGTTAAAACAACTGGTGGGAGCGTTGTCTTGGTTACATATTTTCCAGAGAGTGAGAGTGCGCTACCAGCCCCACCAGGTGGCTGAGTGGGCTACCAGCCCCACCAGGTGGCTGAGTGGGCTACCAGCCCCACCAGGTGGTTGAGTGGGCTACCAGCCCCACCAGGTGGTTGAGTGGGCTACCAGCCCCACCAGGTGGTTGAGTGGGCTACCAGCCCCACCAGGTGGTTGAGTGGGCTACCAGCCCCACCAGGTGGCTGAGGTGACTCACTGACAGATAATTGAACACACCACAACGGATGTAAGGAAACCCGCCACGTGGTGAGTGAGCTAGGTGAGTGAGGCAGGTGAGTGTGGCAGGTGGTAGGAGAGTGAGGCAGGTGGTAGGTGAGTGAGGTAGGTGGTAGGTGAGTGAGGCAGGTGGTAGGTGAGTGAGGCAGGTGGTAGGAGAGTGAGGCAGGTGGTAGGTGAGTGAGGTAGGTGGTAGGTGAGTGTGGCAGGTGGTAGGAGAGTGAGGCAGGTGGTAGGTGAGTGAGGTAGGTGGTGGAGGTGAGTGAGGCAGGTGGTAGGGAGTGAGGCAGGTGGTAGGGAGTGAGGAGGTGGTAGGTGGTGAGGTGGAGTGAGGCAGGTGGTAGTGGTAGGAGTGAGGCAGGTGGTAGGTGAGTGGAGGCAGGTGGTGGTAGGGGTGAGTGAGGAGGTGGTAGGTGAGTGGGCAGGTGGTAGGAGAGTGAGGCAGGGTGGTGAGGTGGTGGAGGTAGGTGGTAGGTGAGTGAGGCAGGTGGTAGGTGAGTGAGGCAGGTGGTAGGAGAGTGAGGCAGGTGGTAGGTGAGTGAGGTAGGTGGTAGGTGAGTGAGGCAGGTGGTAGGTGAGTGAGGCAGGTGGTAGGAGAGTGAGGCAGGTGGTAGGTGAGTGAGGCAGGTGGTAGGTAGGAGGAGGGGAGGCAGGTGGTAGGTGAGTGAGGTAGGTGGTAGGTGAGTGAGGCAGGTGGTAGGTGAGTGAGCAGGTGGTAGGTGAGTGAGGCAGGTGGTAGGTGGAGGCAGGTGGTAGGTGATGAGGCAGGTGGTAGGTGAGTGAGGAGGTGGTAGGTGAGTGAGGCAGTGAGTAGTGCAGGTGGTAGGTGAGTGAGGCAGGTGGTAGGTGAGTGGCAGGGGTGGTAGGTGAGTGAGGGCAGGTGGTAGGTGAGTGAGGCAGGTGGTAGGTGAGTGAGGCAGGTGGTAGGTGAGTGAGGCAGGTGGTAGGTAGTGAGGCAGGTGGTAGGTTAGTGAGGCAGGTGGTAGGTGAGTGAGGCAGGTGGTAGGTGAGTGAGGCAGGTGGTAGGTGAGTGAGGCAGGTGGTAGGTGAGTGAGGCAGGTGGTAGGTGAGTGAGGCAGGTGGTAGGTTAATGAGGCAGGTGGTAGGTTAGTGAGGCAGGTGGTAGGTGAGTGAGGCAGGTGGTAGGTGAGTGAGGCAGGTGGTGGTGAGTGGAGCAGGCAGGTGAGTGAAAACAGGTGGGGTAAAGGGGAGGGGGAGGCAGGTGGTAGGTGAGTGAGGCGGTGGTAGGTAATGGAGGGGGGGAAAGGGGAGGTTAATGAGGCAGGTGGAGGGAGTGAGGCAGGTGGAGGTGGTGAGGCGGTGGAGGGGAGGGGCGGGGGGGAGGGGGCAGGTGGTAGGGGGGTGGGGGGTGGGGGGGAGGAAAGGAAAAAGGGGGGGGGGGAGGGGGGAGGGGGGGGTGGGGGGGGGGGGGGGGGGGGGAAAAGGGGGGGGGGTTTTGGGGGGGGGGGAAAAAAAAGGGGGGGGGGGGAAAAAAAAAAAAGGGGGGGAAAAAAAGGAAGGAAAAAAGGGGGAAAAAAAAAAAAAAAAAAGGTTAAAAAAAGGGGGGGTTAAAAAAAAAGGGGGGGGGGAAAAAGGGGGGTAAGGGGAAAAAATTTTGGGAAGGGAAAGGGGGGGGTTTTTTGGGGGGGGGGGGAAAAAAAAGGGGGGGGGGAGGGGGGAAAAAAAAAAGGGGGGTTAAAAAAAAAGGGGGAAAAAAAAAGGGGGGGGGAAGGGGGGGGGGGGGGAAAAAAAGGGGGGGGGGGGGGGGGGGGGGGGGGGGGGGGAAGGGAAAAAAGGGGGGGAAAAAAAGGGGGGGGGGGGGGGGGGGGGGGAAAAAAAAAAAAAAGGGGGGGGGGGGGTAAAAAGGGGGAAAAAAAAAGGGGAAAAGGGGGGAAAAAAAAAAAAGGGGGGAAAGGGGGGAAAAAAAAAAAGGAAAAAAAAAAGGGGGGGAAAAAAAGGGGGGGGGAAAAATTAGGAAAAAAAAAAAGGGGGGGGGAAAAAAAAAAAAATTTTGGGGGGGAAAAAAAAAAAGGGGGAAAATTTAAAATTGGGGGGGAAAAAAAAATTTTAAGGGGGGGAAAAAAAGGGGGGGGGGGAAAAAGGGGGGGAGGGGAAAAGGGGGGGGGAAAAAAGGGGGGGGGAAAAAAAAAGGGGGGGGTTTTAAAAAAAAAAATTTTTTTGGGGGGGAAAAAAAAAGGGGGGGGGGGGGAAAATAAGGGGAAAAAGGGGGGGGAAAAAAAGAAAAAATTTTTAAAAAAAAAAATTTAAAAAAAAGGGGGGGGGAAAAAAAAAGGGGAAAAAAAAAGGGGGAAAAAAAAAAAGGGGGGGAAATGGGGGAAAAAAAAGGGAAAACAAAAAAAGGGGGGGGGGGGAAAAAATTTTAAAGGGGGGGGGAAAAAAAAAAAAAAGGGGGGGGGGGAAAAAAAAAAAAAAGGGGGGGGGAAAAAGGAGGGAAAAAAAAAAAATTTTGGGGGGGGGGGGGGTTTTTAAAAAAGGGGGGTAAAGGGGGGGGGGGGAAAAGGGGGGAAAAAAAAAAAATAAAAAAAGGGGGGGGGTTGGGGGGGGGGAAAAAAAAAAAAAAAAAAAAGGGGGGGGTTTTTTGGGGGCAAGGAGGGAAAAAAAAAAGGGGGGGGGGGGAAAAAAAAAATAAAAAGGGGAAAAAAGGAAGGGGGGGTTAAAAACGGGGGGGGAAAAAGGGGGGTAAAAAAAAAGGGGGTTTTGGAAAACAGGGAAAAAAAAGGGGGGGGCCCGGGGGGGGGGGGGGAAAAAAAAAAAAAAAAAAGGGGGAAAAAATTTGGGGGGGGGGGAAAGGGGGAAAAAGGGGGGGGAAGGGGGGAAAAAGGGGGGGTAAGGGAAAAAAAATTTTTTTGGGGGGGGGGGGGGGAAAAAAAAAAGGGGTGGAAAAAAAAAAAAAAAAGGGGGGGGGGAAAAAAAAGGGAAGGGGGGGGAAAAAAAAAGGGGGAAAAAAAAAAAGGGGGGGGAAATAAAAAAAGGGGGGGGGGGGGGGAAAAAAAGGGGAGGGAAAAAATTTAAAAAAAGGAGGGGAAAAAAAAGGGGGGGGAAGGGAAAAAAAAGGGGGAAGGGAAAGGGGGGGGGGGAGTTAAAAAAAATTTTGGGGGGAGGGGAAAAAAAAGGGGGGAAAAAAAAAAAAAGGGGGGGGAAAAAAAGGGGGGGGGAAAAAGGAAAGGGGGGGGGGGGGAAAAAAGGGGGTTTTTGGGGGGGGGGGGAAAAAAAAAAAAAAAAAAAAAAGGGGGGGAAAAAAAAACCCGGGGAAAAAAAAAAAGGGGGTTTAAAAAATTTTAAAAAAAAAAAAGGGGTAAAAAAAAGGGGGGGGGGGAAAAAAAAAAAAACCCCAAAAAAAAAAACCCCGGGGGAAAGCTTAAAAAAAAAAAGGGGTTTTAAAAAAAAAAGGGGGAAAAAAAGGGGGGGGGGTTAAAAAAAAATTTTTTGGGGTTTTTAAAAAAGGAAAAAAGGGGAAAAAAATTGGGAAAAAAAAATTTTAAAAGGGGAAATAAAGAAAAAAGGGGTTTTTTAAAAAAAGGGGGTTTTGAAAAAGGGGGGAAAAAAAAAAGGGGGGGAAAAAAAAAAAAAAAAAAAAGGTTTGGGGGGGGGTTGGGGGAAAAAAAGGGGGGGGGAAAAAAAAAGGAAAATTTTTAAAAAAGGGGGGGGGGAAAAAAAAAAAAGGGGAAAAAGGGGGGGGGGGAAAAAGGGGGGGGGGGAAAAAATTAAAAAAAAAGGGTTGGGAAAAAAAAGGAAATTGGGGGGAAAAAAAAAAAAGGGGGGGGTTTTGGGGGTAAAAATTTTTGGGAAAAAAGGGGGGGAAAAAAAAACGGGGGTGGGAAAAAAGGGAAAAAAGGGGGGGGTAGAAATAAAAAGGAAAAATTTTAAGGGGGCGGAAAAAGGGGAAAAGGGGGGGGGGGCGGGGTTAAAAACCGGGGTTTGGGGGGGAAAAAAAAAAATGGAGGGGGGGGGTAGGAGGGGTTTGGGGCCGGCGGGGGCCCCCTTTGGAAGGGGCCCCTTTTGGGGCCCCCTTTGGGGTTTTGGGGGTTTTTGGGGAAACCCCCCAAAAAAAAGGTTTTGGGGGGGGCCCCGGGGGGGGGGCCCTTTTGGGGAAAAAAATTTTTGGGTAAAAAAAAAATTTTTTTTTGGGGGTTTTAAAAATGGTTTGGGGGGTTTTTTGGGGGGGGTGGGGGCGGGGAAAAAAAAAAACGTAAATTGGGGGTTTTTTGGGGGGTTTTTTGGGGGGGGGGAAAAAAAAAAAAAAAAAACCCGGGGGAAAAAAAAGGGGGCCCCAAAAAAAATTTAAAAAAAAAAATTTTCCCCTTTTAAAAAAAACCCCCCTTTTAAAATTTTTAAAAAAAAAAAAGGGGGGGAAAAAAAAAAATTTAAAAATTTTCCCCTTTTTTTTTAAAAAAAAAAAAAAATTTTAAACTTGGGGAAAAATTTTTTTTTGGGGGGCAGGAAATTTTTAAAAAAAATTTGGCCCCGGGGGGGTGTTGGGGGGGGGGGGAAAATTTTTGGGGGGTGGAAAAAAAAAAAGGGGGGGGGGGGAAAAAAAAAAAAGGGGGGGGGGGTTTAAAAAATTTTTGGGGGGGGAAAAGGGGGGCCCCAGGGCCCCCCCAAAGGGGGGGGGGAAAAAAGGGGGGTTGGGGGGGGGGGGGGGAAAAAAAAAAGGGGGGAAAAAATTTTTTCTTTGGGGGGTTTTTAAAAAAACCTTAAAAATTTTTGGGGAAAAAGGGGGGGAAAAAAAAAGGGAAGGGTGGGGTTTTTTTAAACAAAAGGGGCCCCCCGGGTTAAAATTTTTTTTTTAAAATTTTTTAAAAAAAAAAAAAAAAATTTTTTTTCCCGGGGGTTTAAAAAAGGGGGCCCCCGGGGGCAAAAAAAACCCCCCCTTTTTTAAAAAAAAACCCCGGGGAAAAAAAATTTTTTTTGGGGGGGGGCCCAAAAATTTTTTGGGGGGGGCCAAATTTAAGGGGGGCCCCCCAAAAAAATTTTTTTTAGGGGGGGGGGGGGGGGCGGGTTTAAAAATTTTTTGGAAAAAAAAAAAAATTAAAAAAATTTTAAAAAAAGAAAAATTTTTTTCCCCCCCAAAAAAAAAAATTCTTGGGGGCCCCCCCAAAAATTTTTAAAAAATTTTTGGGGGGGGGTTTTTTAAAAAAGGGTTTAAAAAAAAAATTTAAAAAAAAAGGGGAAAAAAAATTTTTTTTTAAAAAAAAAATTTTTTAAAATTTGGAAACCAAAAGGGTTTTTGTTAAACCAAAGGGTTTAAAAAAAAAAAAAAAAAAAATTTTAAAAAAAAAAAAAAATTTTTTTTTAAAAAAAAAAAAGGGGGGGGTTCAAAAGGGGGGGGGGAGTGTGGTTCCTTTTTTGGGCCCTTTTTTTTTGGGGCCCGGGGGGGGTTTTTGGGGGGAAAAATTTTAAATTTTTTAAAAAAAAAAAAAAAATTTCCGAAACCCTTTAAAAAAAAATTTTTGGGGGGGTTTTTAAGGGCCCCGGGGGAAAAATTTTTCCCTTGGGGGGGAAAAAAAAAAACCCCCCAATTTAAAAATTTTGGGGAAAAAAAATTTCCCCCAAAAAAGGGGGGCCCCGGGTTTGGGGGTTTTGGGAATTAAAAATTTTTTTTAAAAAAAAAAAAGGGGGGGGAAAAAAAAGGGGGTTTTTAAAAAAAAAAGGGGGAAGGGGGGGTTTTTTTTAAAAAAAAAATTTTTTTCCCTTTTAAAAAAAAAATTTTTTTTTTAAAATTTTTTCCAAAAAAACCCCTTTTAACCCAAAAAATTTTTTAAAAACCAAAGGGGGAAAAAAAAAAAAAAAAAAAACCCCCCCCAAAATTTTAAAACCCCGGGGAAAAAAAAAATTTTTAAAGGGGGTTAAAAAAAAAAAATTTTTTGGAAAAAGGGGGTTGGGGGGGTTTTTGGGGGGGGGAAAAAAAATGTTTAAAAAGGGGGGGGGAAAAAAAAAGGGGGGGGGGGCCGGGGAATTTTGGGGGGTTTTTTTTGTTAAAAGGGGGGGGGGGGAAAAAAACCCCTAAAAAGGTTTTTTCCCCTTTTGGGGGTTTTTAAAAAAATGTGGGGGGGAAAAAAAAGGAAAAAGGGGGGAAAAAAGGGGTTTTAAAAAAGGGGGGGGTTTTTTGGCTTAAGGGGTTTTTTCCGGTTTTTTGGGGGGGGAAAGTTTTTAAAAAAAAAAGGGGATTAAAGGGGGTTTTTTTTTTTTAAAAAAAAAAATTTTTTTGGAGGGAAATTTTTTTTTAAAAAAAGGGGCCCCCAAAAAAAAAAAAAACCCCCAAAAAGGGGGGTTTTTTTTTTGGGGGGGGGAAATTTGGGTTTTTTGGGGCCCCCGGGGGGGAAAAAGGGGGGGGAAAAATTTTTTGGGAAAAAGGGGGAAACCAAGAGAATGTTGGTTGAGTGTAGCAATCATTAGGTACCCTGGTGAAGGATTTTGGTTGAGTGTAGCAATCATTAGGTACCCTGGTGGAGGATGATGGTTGAGTGTAGCAATCATTAGGTACCCTGGTGGAGGATGTTAGTTAAGTGTAGCAATCGTTAGGTACCTTGGTGGAGGATGTTGGTTGAGTGTAGCAATCATTAGGTACCCTGGTGGAGGATGTTGGTTGAGTGTAGCAATCGTTAGGTACCTTGGTGGAGGATGTTGGTTGAGTGTAACAATCATTAGGTACCCTGGTGGAGGATGTTGGTTTAGTGTAGCAATCGTTAGGTACCTTGGTGGAGGATGATGGTTGAGTGTAACAATCATTAGGTACCCTGGTGAAGGATGTTGGTTGAGTGTAACAATCATTAGGTATCCTGGTGAAGGATGTTGGTTGAGTGTAGCAATCATTAGGTATCCTGGTGAAGGATGTTGGTTGAGTGTAACAATCATTAGGTACCCTGGTGAAGGATGTTGGTTGAGTGTAACAATCATTAGGTACCCTGGTGGAGGATGTTGGTTGAGTGTAGCAATCATTAGGTACCCTGGTGAAGGATGTTGGTTGAGTGTAACAATCACTGGCAGGTGTCTGTATAAAACTTAAGTTAACTTGGGTGGAACTTGCAATGTTAATAACATTGCAGCACTGTGTTGATACTGTGCAAGGATGTGCCTGGTCGAGATTGATGTAAAAACTTACATTTGTAGTCACAGTGGTGGCCCCTGCTAACCTCCCTATGGTGTATAAATATACCTAGTTAGATGAATCTTATTGTAGCCAGTTAGCCCAGTGGCTTATTCACTGGCCTAGAGTTCTAACCCCACCCATACCGTGGATAGATTCTCCTAGTTATCAACTATCGTTAGTACAGACACGCAGTGTGAACTTTCAAGTTGTCAGTAGAGACAGCTAGTGTTGGTACACTTCCTTGTACCACTACCAACATTCTCATGCACCTGCTTCTGTAACATAGTAGTGTTCTGTATCCAATAGTAGAGACAGGTAGTGTTGGTACACCTCCTTCCACCACTACCAACATTCTCATGCACCTGCTTCTGTAACATAGCAGTGTTCTGTATCCAATAGTAGAGACAGCTAGTGTTGGTACACCTCCTTGCACCACTACCAACATTCTCATGCACCTGCTTCTGTAACATAGCAGTGTTCTGTATCCAATAGTAGAGACAGCTAGTGTTGGTACACCTCCTTGCACCACTACCAACATTCTCATACACCTGCTTCTGTAACATAGCAGTGTTCTGTATCCAATAGTAGAGACAGGTAGTGTTGGTACACTTCCTTGCACCACTACCAACATTCTCATACACCTGCTTCTGTAACATAGCAGTGTTCTGTATCCAATAGTAGAGACAGCTAGTGTTGGTACACCTCCTTGCACCACTACCAACATTCTCATGCACCTGCTTCTGTAACATAGCAGTGTTCTGTATCCAATAGTAGAGACAGGTAGTGTTGGTACACTTCCTTGCACCACTACCAACATTCTCATGCACCTGCTTCTGTAACATAGCAGTGTTCTGTATCCAATAGTAGAGACAGGTAGTGTTGGTACACCTCCTTGCACCACTACCAACATTCTCATGCACCTGCTTCTGTAACATAGCAGTGTTCTGTATCCAATAGTAGAGACAGGTAGTGTTGGTACACCTGCTTGCACCACTACAAACATTCTCATGCACCTGCTTCTGTAACATAGCAGTGTTCTGTATCCAATAGTAGAGACAGGTAGTGTTGGTACACCTGCTTGCACCACTACAAACATTCTCATGCACCTGCTTCTGTAACATAGCAGTGTTCTGTATCCAATAGTAGAGACAGGTAGTGTTGGTACACTTCCTTGCACCACTACCAACATTCTCATGCACCTGCTTCTGTAACATAGCAGTGTTCTGTATCCAATAGTAGAGACAGGTAGTGTTGGTACACTTTCTTGCACCACTACCAACATTCTCATGCACCTGCTTCTGTAACATAGCAGTGTTCTGTATCCAATAGTAGAGACAGGTAGTGTTGGTACACTTTCTTGCACCACTACCAACATTCTCATACACCTGCTTCTGTAACATAGCAGTGTTCTGTATCCAATATAATAATACAGTTGAGTGTGTGATATATTTGTGGCTGTTATCAGTAAATGTCTGTACAACTTTTATTTATTTGATATTTGTGAATCATCCCAGCTCTCCATACCCAAGCGATACCTAATTAGAATATAAGTGAGCTTGTCCCATTTGTATGGTATTTAGGTACCCTGCTGAGGATGTACGAGGCGCTTGCTCAAGAGGATATCCCAAACTAACCAGAATACTTACTGCTTAGTTAGGGACACACACACACACACACTCACACACACACACACACACACACACACACACACACACACACACAGTGTGAGGGGCAGGAGAATGTAGGTCACCCACTGAACTTGGCACCAGTTGCCTACATTCACTCTCACTGTCCCCCCGCCCACTCCCCCGCCCACCAACACCCTGGCACGCCCACGCCCACCTTTACTCTCGCTCCCAATTTTCATTTCATTTTGAGGTTACTCGTAAACTGTTGTTGTTGTTGTTGTTGTTACACATTATGTTGTTGTTGTTGTTACACATTATGTTGTTGTTGTTGTTACACATTATGTTGTTGTTGTTGTTACACATTATATGTTGTTGTTGTTACACATTATGTTGTTGTTGTTGTTACACATTATGTTGTTGTTGTTGTTACACATTATGTTGTTGTTGTTACACATTATGTTGTTGTTGTTGTTACACATTATGTTGTTGTTGTTGTTACACATTATGTTGTTGTTGTTGTTACACATTATGTTGTTGTTGTTGTTACACATTATGTTGTTGTATTAGTTGTTGTTGTTACACATTATGTTGTTGTTGTTAACATTATGTTGTTACACATTATGTTGTTGTTGTTGTTACACATTATTTTGTTGTTGTTACACATTATGTTGTTGTTGTTACACATTATGTTGTTGTTGTTACACATTATGTTGTTGTTGTTGTTACACATTATGTTGTTGTTGTTACACATTATGTTGTTGTTGTTGTTACACATTATGTTGTTGTTGTTGTTACACATTATGTTGTTGTTGTTGTTACACATTATGTTGTTGTTGTTGTTACACATTATGTTGTTGTTGTTGTTACACATTATGTTGTTGTTGTTGTTACACATTATGTTGTTGTTGTTACACATTATGCTGTTGTTGTTGTTACACATTATGTTGTTGTTGTTACACATTATGTTGTTACACATTATGTTGTTGTTACACATTATGTTGTTACACATTATGTTGTTGTTGTTACACATTATGTTGTTGTTGTTACACATTATGTTGTTGTTGTTACACATTATGTTGTTGTTGTTACACATTATGTTGTATTTGTTACACATTATGTTGTTATTGTTACACATACTTTACATTGTAGTAACAGTAACACAGCTACTTATAACAGTATGTTGATAACTGTTGATAACAGTATGTTGATAACTGTTGATAATAGTATGTTGATAACTGTTGATAACAGTATGTTGATAACTGTTGATAACAGTATGTTGATAACTGTTGATAACTGTTGATAACAGTATGTTGACATATTCATAACAGTGATAACTTGACATAGCACAATTTTTAAGATAACTTTTACACCTCAGAGTAGTGTAGTGTTGTACAGTACACCTCAGAGTAGTGTAGTGTTGTACAGTACACCTCAGAGTAGTGTAGTGTTGTACAGTACACCTCAGAGTAGTGAAGTGTTGTACAGTACACTTCAGAGTAGTGTAGTGTTGTACAGTACACCTCAGAGTAGTGTAGTGTTGTACAGTACACCTCAGAGTAGTGAAGTGTTGTACAGTACACTTCAGAGTAGTGTAGTGTTGTACAGTACACCTCAGAGTAGTGTAGTGTTGTACAGTACACCTCAGAGTAGTGTAGTGTTGTACAGTACACCTCAGAGTAGTGTAGTGTTGTACAGTACACCTCAGAGTAGTGTAGTGTTGTACAGTACACCTCAGAGTAGTGTAGTGTTGTACAGTACACCTCAGAGTAGTGAAGTGTTGTACAGTACACCTCAGAGTAGTGTAGTGTTGTACAGTACACTTCAGAGTAGTGTAGTGTTGTACAGTACACCTCAGAGTAGTGTAGTGTTGTACAGTACACCTCATAGTGAAGTGTTGTACAGTACACCTCAGAGTAGTGTAGTGTTGTACAGTACACCTCAGAGTAGTGTAGTGTTGTACAGTACACCTCAGGTAGTGTAGTGTTGTCAGTCACCTCAGAGTAGTGTAGTGTTGTACAGTACACCTCAGAGTAGTGAAGAGTTGTACAGTACACCTCAGAGTAGTGTAGTGTTGTACAGTACACTTCAGAGTAGTGTAGTGTTGTACAGTACACTCAGAGTATGTAGTGTTGTACAGTACCCTCAGAGTAGTGAAGTGTTGTACAGTACACCTCAGGAGTGTAGTGTTGTACAGTACACCTCAGAGTAGTGTAGTGTTTACAGTACACCTCAGAGTAGTGAAGTGTTGTACAGTACACTCAGAGTAGTGTAGTGTTGTACAGTACACCTCAGAGTAGTGTAGTGTTGTACAGTACACCTCAGAGTAGTGTAGTGTTGTACAGTACACCTCAGAGTAGTGAGTGTTGTACAGTCACCTCAGAGTAGTGTAGTGTTGTACAGTACACTTCAGAGTAGTGTAGTGCTTGTACAGTACACCTCAAGTAGTGTAGTGTTGTACAGTACACCTCATAGTGAGTGTTGTACAGTACCTCAGAGTGTGAGTGTGTACAGTCACCTCAGAGTAGTGTAGTGTTGTACAGTACACCTCAGAGTAGTGAGTGTTGACAGTCACCTCAGAGTAGTGTAGTGTTACAGTACACCTCAGAGTAGTTAGTGTTGTACAGTACACCTCAGAGTAGTGTAGTGTTGTACAGTACACCTCAGAGTGTGAAGTGTTGTACAGTACACCTCAGAGTAGTGTAGTGTGAAATCACTCGAGTTAGTGTTGTAGTACACCTCAGGTAGTGTAGTGTTGTCAGTACCTCAGTATGTAGTTGTACAGTACACCTCAGGTATTAGTGTTCAGTCACCTCAGTGTGTAGTGTTGTACAGTACACTCAGAGTAGTGTAGTGTTGTACACCTTCAAGTATGTAGGTGTACAGTACACCTCAGAGTGTGTAGTGTTGACAGTACACCTCAGAGTTAGTGACAGGTTGACAGTACACTCGAGTAGTCTAGTTGTACGTACACCTCAGATGTTAGCTGTGTACGTCACCTCAGATGTGTAGTGTTGTACAGTCACCTCAGAGTAGTAAGTGTTGTACAGTACTTCAAGTGTGTAGTGTTGTACAGTACACCTCAGATAGTGTAATTGTACAGTCACCTCAGAGTAGTGTAGTGTTGTACAGTCACCTCAGAGTATGTAGTGTTGTACGTACACCTCAGATAGTGTAGTGTTGTCAGTCATCTCAGAGTAGTTAGTGTTAGTACGTACACCTCAGAGTAGTGTAGTGTTGTACAGTACACCTCAAGTATGTACATGTGTACAGTACACCTCAGGTAGTGAGTGTTGTACAGTACACCTCAGAGTAGTAAGTGTTGTACAGTACACTTCAGAGTAGTGTATGCTGTACAGTACACTCAAGTAGTGTAGTGTTGTAAGTACACTCAGAGTAGTGAAGTGTTGTACAGTACACTTCAGAGTAGTGTAGTGTTGTACAGTACGCCTCAGGTAGTGTAGTGTTGTACAGTACACCTCAGGTAGTGTAGTGTTGTACAGTACACCTCAGGTAGTGTAGTGTTGTACAGTACACCTCAGAGTTGTGTAGTGTTGTACAGTACACCTCAGAGTAGTGTAGTGTTGTACAGTACACTCAGAGTAGTGTAGTGTTGCACAGTACACTCAGAGTAGTGTAGTGTTGTACAGTACACTTCAGAGTAGTGTAGTGTTGTACAGTACACCTCAGGTAGTGAAGTGTTGTACAGTACACTCAGAGTAGTGTAGTGTTGTACAGTAACCTCAGAGTAGTGTAGTGTTGTACAGTACACCTCAGGTAGTGAAGTGTTGCCACAGTACACCTCAGAGTAGTGTAGTGTTGTACAACACAGTCACCTTCAAGACTGTCTACTGGTACTGTCACCTTCAAGACTGTCTACTGGTACTGTCACCTTCAAGACTGTCTACTGGTACTGTCACCTCCAAGACTATCTACTGGTACTGTCACCTTCAAGACTGTCTACTGGTACTGTCACCTTCAAGACTGTCTACTGGTACTGTCACCTTCAAGACTGTCTACTGGTACTGTCACCTTCAAGACTGTCTACTGGTACTGTCACCTTCAAGACTGTCTACACTGAGTGCAGCAACTCTGAGACGGTACACTAACTTAATATATCGTGGCACTCGTTAGCACTCACTCGAACGCGTTATCACTAGCTGTAGCTCGTTATCACTCACTGTAACTCGTTATCACTCACAGTAACTCGTTATCACTCACAGTAACTCGTTATCACTAGCTGTAGCTCGTTATCACTCACAGTAACTCGTTATCACTCACTGTAACTCATTATCACTCACGGTAACTCGTTATCACTCACGGTAACTCGTTATCACTCACTGTAACTCGTTATCACTCACTGTAACTCGTTATCACTCACTGTAACTCGTTATCACTCACTTTAACTCGTTATCACTCACAGTAACTCGTTATCACTAGCTGTAGCTCGTTATCACTCACAGTAACTCGTTATCACTCACTGTAACTCATTATCACTCACGGTAACTCGTTATCACTCACGGTAACTCGTTATCACTCACTGTAACTCGTTATCACTCACTGTAACTCGTTATCACTCACGGTAACTCGTTATCACTCACTGTAACTCGTTATCACTCACGGTAACTCGTTATCACTAGCTGTAGCTCGTTATCACTCACGGTAACTCGTTATCACTCACTGTAACTCGTTATCACTCACTGTAACTCGTTATCACTCACTGTAACTCGTTATCACTCACTTTAACTCGTTATCACTCACAGTAACTCGTTATCACTAGCTGTATCTCGTATCACTCACAGTAACTCGTTATCACTCACTGTAACTCGTTATCACTCACTGTAACTCATTATCACTCACAGTAACTCGTTATCACTAGCTGTATCTCGTTATCACTCACAGTAACTCGTTATCACTCACTGTAACTCGTTATCACTCACTGTAACTCGTTATCACTCACAGTAACTCGTTATCACTAGCTGTAGCTCGTTATCACTCACGGTAACACGTTATCACTCACGGTAACTCGTTATCACTCACGGTAACTCGTTATCACTCACAGTAACTCGTTATCACTCACTGTAACTCATTATCACTCACGGTAACTCGTTATCACTCACTGTAACTCATTATCACTCACTGTAACTCATTATTACTCACAGTAACTCGTTATCACTCACTGTAACTCATTATCACTCACTGTAGCTCGTTATCACTCACAGTAACTCGTTATCACTCACAGTAACTCGTTATCACTAGCTGTAGCTCGTTATCACTCACAGTAACTCGTTATCACTCACTGTAACTCATTATCACTCACGGTAACTCATTATCACTCACGGTAACTCGTTATCACTCACAGTAACTCGTTATCACTCACGGTAACTCGTTATCACTAGCTGTAGCTCGTTATCACTCACAGTAACTCGTTATCACTCACGGTAACTCGTTATCACTCACAGTAACTCATTATCACTCACGGTAACTCATTATCACTCACAGTAACTCGTTATCACTCACAGTAACTCGTTATCACTAGCTGTAGCTCGTTATCACTCACGGTAACTCGTTATCACTCACAGTAACTCATTATCACTCACGGTAACTCATTATCACTCACAGTAACTCGTTATCACTCACTGTAACTCGTTATCACTCACGGTAACTCGTTATCACTCACGGTAACTCGTTATCACTCACAGTAACTCGTTATCACTCACAGTAACTCGTTATCACTCACGGTAACTCGTTATCACTCTCGGTAACTTGTTATCACTCACTGTAACTCATTATCACTCACGGTAACTCATTATCACTCACGGTAACTCGTTATCACTCACAGTAACTCATTATCACTCACGGTAACTCATTATCACTCACGGTAACTCGTTATCACTCACTGTAACTCATTATCACTCACGGTAACTCGTTATCACTCACGGTAATTCATTATCACTCACGGTAACTCGTTATCACTCACTGTAACTCATTATCACTCACGGTAACTCGTTATCACTCACGGTAACTCATTATCACTCACGGTAACTCGTTATCACTCACTGTAACTCATTATCACTCACGGTAACTCGTTATCACTCACGGTAACTCATTATCACTCACGGTAACTCGTTATCACTCACTGTAACTCATTATCACTCACGGTAACTCGTTATCACTCACGGTAACTCATTATCACTCACGGTAACTCGTTATCACTCACAGTAACTCATTATCACTCACGGTAACTCATTATCACTCACGGTAACTCGTTATCACTCACTGTAACTCATTATCACTCACGGTAACTCATTATCACTCACGGTAACTCGTTATCACTCACTGTAACTCATTATCACTCACTGTAACTCATTATCACTCACGGTAACTCGTTATCACTCACGGTAACTCGTTATCACTCACAGTAACTCGTTATCACTCACAGTAACTCGTTATCACTCACGGTAACTCGTTATCACTCACGGTAACTCGTTATCACTTACTGTAACTCGTTATCACTCACAGTAACTCATTATCACTCACGGTAACTCGTTATCACTCACAGTAACTCGTTATCACTCACGGTAACTCATTATCACTCACGGTAACTCGTTATCACTCACGGTAACTCATTATCACTCACTGTAACTCATTATCACTCACGGTAACTCGTTATCACTCACTGTAACTCATTATCACTCACTGTAACTCATTATCACTCACGGTAACTCGTTATCACTCACTGTAACTCATTATCACTCACTGTAACTCATTATCACTCACTGTAACTCATTATCACTCACTGTAACTCGTTATCACTCACAGTAACTCATTATCACTCACGGTAACTCATTATCACTCACGGTAACTCGTTATCACTCACGGTAACTCGTTGTCACTCACTGTAACTCATTATCACTCACTGTAACTCGTTATCACTCACAGTAACTCGTTATCACTCACGGTAACTCGTTATCACTCACGGTAACTCGTTATCACTCACAGTAACTCGTTATCACTCACTGTAACTCATTATCACTCACGGTAACTCGTTATCACTCACAGTAACTCATTATCACTCACAGTAACTCATTATCACTCACTGTAACTCGTTATCACTCACAGTAACTCATTATCACTCACAGTAACTCGTTATCACTCACAGTAACTCGTTATCACTCACAGTAACTCATTATCACTCACAGTAACTCGTTATCACTCACGGTAACTCATTATCACTCACTGTAACTCGTTATCACTCACGGTAACTCGTTATCACTCACAGTAACTCATTATCACTCACGGTAACTCGTTATCACTCACGGTAACTCGTTATCACTCACGGTAACTCGTTATCACTCACAGTAACTCATTATCACTCACTGTAACTCATTATCACTCACGGTAACTCGTTATCACTCGCTGGTGTGGTATTAAGAATGTACATTGTGGACAGACTTAGTTAAGTCTCTGGTTGTATCATCATCCTTTATCACTATTGTCAACACAACCCCATTATTGTCTTAACCCATTATTGACTATTTTACCCCATTATTGAAGACTATTTTACCCCATTATTGACTATTTTACCCCATTATTGCAGACTATTTTACCCCATTATTGACGACTATTTTACCCCATTATTGAAGACTATTTTACCCCATTATTGACGGCTATTTTACCCCATTATTGACGGCTATTTTACCCCATTATTGACGACTATTTTACCCCATTATTGACGACTATTTTACCCCATTATTGACGACTATTTTACCCCATTATTGACGACTATTTTACCCCATTATTGACGACTATTTTACCCCATTATTGACGACTATTTTACCCCATTATTGACGACTATTTTACCCCATTATTGACGACTATTTTACCCCATTATTGACGACTATTTTACCAAATTATTGACGACTATTTTAGTCCATTATTGGCGACTATTTTTCTCCACTATTGGCGACTATTTTAGTACATTATTGACGACTATTTTAGTCCATTATTGACGACTATTTTAGTTCATTATTGGCGACTATTTTAGTCCATTATTGACGACTATTTTAGTACATTATTAACGACTATTTTAGTCCATTATTGACGACTCTTTTAGTCCATTATTGGCGACTATTTTAGTTCATTATTGACGACTATTTTAGTCCATTATTGACGACTATTTTAGTCCATTATTGACGACTATTTTAGTCCATTATTGGCTACTATTTTTCTCCATTATTGACGACTATTTTAGTCCATTATTGACGGCTATTTTACCCCATTATAGACGACTATTTTACCCCATTATTGACGACTATTTTACCCCATTATTGACGACTATTTTACCCCATTATTGACGACTATTTTAGTCCATTATTGACGACTATTTTAGTCCATTATTGGCGACTATTTTTCTCCATTAATGTCGCCTCTTTGTGACCCCAATGGATATAAGTCACTTAGTCTGACTTTTGGGTTATCCTGGAGGGTTCTCTACACATATACAGCTATGTATGATAATCTATGTAAATGTATTTGTGTATACCTGAATAAACTTACTTACTAGTGTATTAGTTAACCATGCTACTATTTAGTATACACACACATACATACTTCCCTATGTATTATGTATATATATATGTGTGTGTTTGTGTGTGTGTGTGTGTACTCAACTAATTGTACTCACCTAATTGTGGTTGCAGGGGTCGAGACTCAGTTCCTGGCCCCGCCTCTTCGCTGTCCGCTACTGGGTCTCTGCTCTCCCTGCTCCATGAGCTTTATCATACCTCGTCTTAAAACTATGTATGGTTCCTGCCTCCACTATATCTTTCTCTAGACAATTCCACTTCCTGACTACTCTGTGGCTGAAGAAATGCTTCCTAACATCCCTTTGACTCATCTGAGTCTTCAGCTTCCAGTTGTGTCCCCTTGTTTCTGTGTTCCCTCTCTGGAACATCCTGTCCCTGTCTACCTTGTCGATTCCCCGCAGTATTTTGTATGTCGTTATCATGTCTCCTCTGACCCTTCTTTCCTTCAGTGTTGTTAGTCCTATTTCCCTCAACCTTTCTTCATAGGGCAGACCCCTGAGTTGTGGAACTAGCCTTGTTGCAAACCTTTGCACTTTCTCTAGTTTCTTTACGTGCTTGACAAGGTGTGGGTTCCAGACTGGTGCTGCATATTCTAGTATGGGCCTGACGTACACGGTGTACAGTGTCTTGAACGATTCCTTGTTTAGGTAACGGAACGCTAATCTTAGGTTTGCCAGACGCCCATATGCTGCCGCGGTTATCTGGTTGATGTGTGCCTCCGTAGACGTACTTGGCGCTATACTCACCCCAAGGTCTTTCTCCTTTGCCGAGGTTTGTAGCC
The DNA here is from genome assembly GCA_009830355.1 of Cherax destructor. Taxonomy (NCBI): domain Eukaryota; kingdom Metazoa; phylum Arthropoda; class Malacostraca; order Decapoda; family Parastacidae; genus Cherax; species Cherax destructor. The sequence goes on from WNWK01002267.1 coordinate 58,458, forward strand.
CTTGTCCACCTAGCTTGTACTCTGTCAGCGGTCTTCTTTGTCCTTCTCCGATCTTCATGACTTTGCATTTGGTGGGATTGAATTCGAGAAGCCAGTTGCTAGACCAGATGTCAAGCTTGTCCAGGTCTGTTTGAAGTCCTGCTTGGTCCTCTTCCGATGTGATTCTCCTCATTAATGCGTGTGTGTGTGTGTGTGTGTGTGTGTGTGTGTGTGTGTGTGTGTGTGTGTGTGTGTGTGGTGTGTGGTGTGTGTGTGTGTTGTGTGTGTGTGTGGTGTGTGTGGTGTGTGTGTGTGTGTGTGTGTGTGTGTGTGTGTGTGTGGTGTGTGGTGTGTGTGTGTGTGTGTGTGTGTGTGTGTGTGTGTGTGTGTGTGTGTGTGTGTGTGTGTGTGTGTGTGTGTGTGTGTGTGTGTGTGTGTGTGTGTGTGTGTGTGTGTGTGTGTGTGTGGTGTGTGTGTGTGTGGTGTGTGTGTGTGTGTGTGTGTGTGTGTGTGTGGGGTGTGTGTGTGTGTGTGTGTGTGTGTGTGTGTGTGTGTGTGTGTGTGTGTGTGTGTGTGTGTGTGTGTGTGTGTGTGTGTGTGTGTGTGTGTGTGTGTGTGTGTGTGTGTGTGTGTGGTGTGTGGTGTGTGGTGTGTGTGTGTGTGTGTGTGTGTGTGTGTGGGGTGTGTGTGTGTGTGTGTGTGTGTGGTGTGTGTGTGTGTGTGTGTGTGTGTGTGTGTGTGTGTGTGTGGTGTGTGTGTGTGTGTGTGTGTGTGTGTGTGTGTGTGTGTGTGTGTGTGTGTGTGTGTGTGTGTGTGTGTGGGGTGTGTGTGTGTGTGGTGTGTGTGTGTGTGTGTGTGTGTGTGTGTGTGTGTGTGTGTGTGGTGTGTGTGTGTGTGTGTGTGTGTGTGTGTGTGTGTGTGTGTGTGTGTGTGGTGTGTGTGTGTGTGTGTGTGTGTGTGTGTGTGTGTGTGTGTGTGTGTGTGTGTGTGTGGTGTGTGTGTGTGTGTGTGTGTGTGTGTGTGTGTGTGTGTGTGTGTGTGGTGTGTGTGTGTGTGTGGTGGTGTGTGTGTGTGTGTGGTGTGTGTGTGTGTGTGTGTGAGTGTGTGTGGTTGTGTGTGCGTGTGTGCGTGTGTGTCGGTGGCGTAGTGTGTGTAGTTGTGTATGATGTACAGTGTCAATGTACTGTGTCGCCATGGTAGAAGTACTCTAGTAGTTTGCAGTATCATTGAACAGCCAAGCTCATGAGCTGTGTACATCCTGGCAGAAGTATACGTAAGTTGTTTAAATTAACCATACTATGTTATGAGCAGTACCAGTACCCTGGCTATGTTATGAGCAGTACCAGTACCCTGGCTATGTTATTAGCAGTACCAGTACCCTGGCTTTGTTATTAGCAGTACCAGTACCCTGGCTATGTTATTAGCAGAACCAGTACCCTGGCTATGTTATTAGCAGAACCAGTACCCTGGCTATGTTATTAGCAGTACCAGTACCCTGGCTATGTTATTAGCAGTACCAGTACAAGTTACCAGTGTTGTGAGTTATCATTTACCAGTCACCAGTGTTGTGAGTTATCATGTACCAGTCACCAGTGTTGTGAGTTATCATGTACCAGTCACCAGTGTTGTGAGTTATCATTTACCAGTCACCAGTGTTGTGAGTTATCATGTAGAAGTCACCAGTGTTGTGAGTTATCATGTATAAGTCACCAGTGTTGTGAGTTACCATGTAGAAGTCACCAGTGTTGTGAGTTATCATGTAGAAGTCACCAGTGTTGAGAGTTGTCATGTAGAAGCCACCAGTGTTGTGAGTTATCATGTACAAGTCACCAGTGTTTATTTATCATGTATAAGTCACCAGTGTTGTGAGTTATCATGTACAAGTCACCAGTGTTGTGAGTTATCATGTACAAGTCACCAGTGTTGTGAGTTATCATGTACCAGTCATCAGTGTTGTGAGTTATCTACAAGTCACCAGTGTTGTGAGTTATAATGTACAAGTCACCAGTGTTGTGAGTTATCATGTACAAGTCACCAGTGTTGTGAGTTATCATGTTCAAGTCACCAGTGTTGTGAGTTATCATGTACAAGTCATCAGTGTTGTGAGTTATCATGTACCAGTCACCAGTGGTGTGAGTTATCATGTACAAGTCACCAGTGTTGTGAGTTATCATGTACCAGTCACCAGTGTTGTGAGTTATCATGTACAAGTCACCAGTGTTGTGAGTTATCATGTATAAGTCACCAGTGTTGTGAGTTATCATGTACAAGTCACCAGTGTTGTGAGTTATCATGTACAAGTCACTAGTGTTGTGAGTTATCATGCATAAGTCACCAGTGTTGTGAGTTATCATGTACCAGTCACCAGTGTTGTGAGTTATCATGTACAAGTCACCAGTGTTGTGAGTTATCATGTATAAGTCACCAGTGTTGTGAGTTATCATGTACAAGTCACCAGTGTTGTGAGTTATCATGTACAAGTCACCAGTGTTGTGAGTTATCATGTACAAGTCACCAGTGTTGTGAGTTATCATGTATAAGTCACCAGTGTTGTGAGTTATCATGTATAAGTCACCAGTGTTGTGAGTTATCATGTACAAGTCACCAGTGTTGTGAGTTATCATGTACAAGTCACCAGTGTTGTGAGTTATCATTTACCAGTCACCAGTGTTGTGAGTTATCATGTACAAGTCACCAGTGTTGTGAGTTATCATGTACAAGTCACCAGTGTTGTGAGTTATCATGTACAAGTCACCAGTGTTGTGAGTTATCATGTACAAGTCACCAGTGTTGTGAGTTATGTACCAGTCACCAGTGTTGTGAGTTATCATGTACAAGTCACCAGTGTTGTGAGTTATCATGTACAAGTCACCAGTGTTGTGAGTTATCATGTACAAGTCATCAGTGTTGTGAGTTATATGTACCAGTCACCAGTGTTGTGAGTTATCATGTACAAGTCACCAGTGTTGTGAGTTATCATGTACAAGTCACCAGTGTTGTGAGTTATGTACCAGTCACCAGTGTTGTGAGTTATCATGTACAAGTCACCAGTGTTGTGAGTTATCATGTACAAGTCACCAGTGTTGTGAGTTATGTACCAGTCACCAGTGTTGTGAGTTATCATGTACAAGTCACCAGTGTTGTGAGTTATCATGTACAAGTCACCAGTGTTGTGAGTTATCATGTACAAGTCATCAGTGTTGTGAGTTATCATGTACCAGTCACCAGTGTTGTGAGTTATCATGTACAAGTCACCAGTGTTGTGAGTTATCATGTACAAGTCACCAGTGTTGTGAGTTATGTACCAGTCACCAGTGTTGTGAGTTATCATGTACAAGTGACCAGTGTTGTGAGTTATCATGTACAAGTCACCAGTGTTGTGAGTTATGTACCAGTCACCAGTGTTGTGAGTTATCATGTACAAATCACCAGTGTTGTGAGTTATCATGTACAAGTCACCAGTGTTGTGAGTTATCATGTACAAGTCACCAGTGTTGTGAGTTATCATGTACAAGTCACCAGTGTTGTGAGTTATCATGTATAAGTCACCAGTGTTGTGAGTTATCATGTACAAGTCACCAGTGTTGTGAGTTATCATGTACCAGTCACCAGTGTTGTGAGTTATCATGTACAAGTCACCAGTGTTGTGAGTTATCATGTACAAGTCACTAGTGTTGATGAGTTATCATGTACCAAGTCACCAGTGTTGTGAGTTATCATGTACAAGTCACCAGTGTTGTGAGTTATCATGTACAAGTCACCAGTGTTGTGAGTTATCATGTACAAGTCACCAGTGTTGTGAGTTATCATGTACAAGTCACCAGTGTTGTGAGTTATCATGTACAAGTCACCAGTGTTGTGAGTTATCATGTACAAGTCACCAGTGTTGTGAGTTATCATGTACAAGTCACCAGTGTTGTGAGTTATCATGTACCAGTCACCAGTGTTGTGAGTTATCATGTACAAGTCACCAGTGTTGTGAGTTATCATGTACAAGTCACCAGTGTTGAGTTATCATGTACAAGTCACCAGTGTTGTGAGTTATCATGTACAAGTCACCAGTGTTGTGAGTTATCATGTACCAGTCACCAGTGTTGTGAGTTATCATGTACCAGTCACCAGTGTTGTGAGTTATCATGTACAAGTCACCAGTGTTGTGAGTTATCATGTACAAGTCACCAGTGTTGTGAGTTATCATGTACCAGTCACCAGTGTTGTGAGTTATCATGTACAAGTCACCAGTGTTGTGAGTTATCATGTACAAGTCACCAGTGTTGTGAGTTATCATGTACAAGTCACCAGTGTTTGGTACAATTTACTTACAGTCAATTACATGGTTTTCCTGAGCCACTTACGTTACAGTAACACGTGACAGTAACACGTGACAGTAACACGTGACAGTAACACGTTACAGTAACACGTGACAGTAACACGTGACAGTAACACGTGACAGTAACACGTGACAGTAACACGTGACAGTAACACGTGACAATAACACGTTACAGTAACACGTGACAGTAACACGTGACAGTAACACGTGACAGTAACACGTGACAGTAACACGTTACAGTAACACGTGACAGTAACACGTGACAGTAACACGTTACAGTAACACGTGACAGTAACACGTGACAGTAACACGTGACAGTAACACGTTACAGTAACACGTGACAGTAACACGTTACAGTAACACGTGACAGTAACACGCGACAGTAACACATTACAGTAACACGTGACAGTAACACGTTACAGTAACACGTTACAGTAACACGTGACAGTAACACGTTACAGTAACACGTGACAGTAACACGCGACAGTAACACGTTACAGTAACACGTGACAGTAACACGTTACAGTAACGGTAGGCGAAATACAGACACCTTGATACAGTGAGACTCAATAGAAGGTGAAGGGTTAAGAACAAGGGCACGGGCTGACATTTATAGTAACACCTTAACTGTCAGATTACTGACACTTGTAGACGTCAGTTACTGACACACACACACACACACACAACACACACACACACAAAACACATACACACAGGCCTAGTGTCTAATCGACATGTGCCTAGGACAAAATGGTAACTAACTAACACACACACAACACACACACACGCTCCGGTGGCCTGGTGGCTAAAGCTCTCGCTTCACGCACGGAGGGCCCGGGTTCGCTTCCCGGCGGGGTGGAAACATTTCGATGTTTCCTTATACACACACACACATATATACAACAGGCCTAGTGTCTAATCGACATGTGCCTAGGACAAAATGGTCACGTGTTAGTTTCAGTGTTAGTGTTAGTTTTATTGTTAGTGTTAGTTTTATTGTTATTGTTAGTGTCAGTGTTATTGTTAGTGTTAGTGTCAGTGTTAATGTCAGTGTTATTGTTAGTGCTATTGTTAGTGTCAGTGTTATTGTTAGTGTTATTGTTAGTGTCAGTGTTATTGTTAGTTTTATTGTTAGTGTTATTGTCAGTGTTATTGTTATTGTTTGTGTTATTGTTAGTGTTATTGTTAGTGTTAGTGTTATTGTTAGTGTCAGTGTTATTGTTAGTGTTATTGTCAGTGTTATTGTTATTGTTTGCGTTATTGTTAGTGTTATTGTTAGTGTCAGTGTTAGTGTCAGTGTTATTGTTAGTGTCATTGTTATTGCTAGTGTTATTGTTATTGTTAGTGTCAGTGTTATTGTTAGTGTTAGTGTTATTGTTAGTGTCAGTGTTATTGTTAGTTTTATTGTTAGTGTTATTGTCAGTGTTATTGTTTGTGTTATTGTTAGTGTTATTGTTATTGTTAGTGTCAGTGTTATTGTTATTGTTAGTGTTATTGTTATTGTTTGTGTTATTGTTAGTGTTAGTGTTATTGTTAGTGTCAGTGTTAGTGTTAGTGTCAGTGTTATTGTTAGTGTCAGTGTTATTGTTATTGCTAGTGTTATTATAATTGTTAGTGTCAGTGTTATTGTTAGTGTTAGGACAGAGTTAGGGTTATCTTAGGGGTACTTCCGGGGGTCAACACCCCCTGATCAACCAGGCTGTGGGTCCTAGCAGCATTCAGACCAACTTAGGCACCACAGCCTGGTTGATCAGGGTGTGTAACTTATCAAGTTCCATCTTTAAGACAGCCAGGGATCTGTTGATGAGTACTGAGGTAAGGTGATCTATAAAAGAAGAAACATTCACCATCATTCATTCACTCACTCTCTTACCAGAAGCAAGCTGACATCACACTTCAGATGGCCCTCTGAACTGTAGCATCCTCTCTCATCCTTCAGAGTGCAGGCACTGTATTTCCCACCTCCACGACTGTAACATCCTCTCTCATCCTTCAGAGTGCAGGCACTGTACTTCCCACCTCCACGACTGTAACATCCTCACTCATCCTTCAGAGTGCAGGTACTGTACTTCCCACCTCCACGACTGTAACATCCTCACTCATCCTTCAGAGTGCAGACACTGTACTTCCCACCTCCACGACTGTAACATCCTCACTCATCCTTCAGAGTGCAGGCACTGTACTTCCCACCTCCACGACTGTAACATCCTCACCCATCCTTCAGAGTGCAGGCACTGTACTTCCCACCACCACGACTGTAACATCCTCACCCATCCTTCAGAGTGCAGGCACTGTACTTCCCACCACCACGACTGTAACATCCTCACCCATCCTTCAGAGTGCAGGCACTGTACTTCCCACCTCCAGGACTCGAGCACGACTAACCAGTGTCCATGAATCCCTTCACAGATGTTACTATGCTCACACTTCAACAGAACGGACCTAACATGCTTGAACCAGCATGTTAGATATCCAAGCCCATAGTGATGAAAACCTTACCCCGTCCCTTCAACCTTCCCTGGGACGACCACCTTCTTACCCCCTCCCTTCAACCTTCCCTGGGACGACCACCTTCTTACCCCGTCCCTTCAACCTTCCCTGGGACGACCATCTTCTTACCCCCTCCCTTCAACCTTCCCTGGGACGACCACCTTCTTACCCCCTCCCGTCAACCTTCCCTGGGACGACCACTTACTTCCCTTTCTTCCTTAAAAGTGGAAGGCCTCGGTCAGATGAGCAAAAGCTCCAGCTGAGGGTCATCTTCTGACTAAGACCCGCGTCAGGAAACACTTGTTTCCTGACCAATCTTACCTAACCTTCTTCCTTAAATCCTACATTTATACATCCTCCTAGTAATCCTTTTCTGCTCCATCCTCTCTAACTGCTCACACCACCTCCACAACCCCTTTAAATACTTGTTAGTGTTAGCAGTTGTTAGTTACTCTAAATATAAGGAAGGAGTTGTGCCACATTTGTGGCCTAATGTTATTAACTTGTTCTAGCTGTAGTGTTGCATGCATTAGCAACGCAACTACAAACATTCAATGTTGAAACGTTTTGCCCACACAGTTGGCTTCTTCAGTCAAATACAGGGCAGCAGGTGTAGTAGTGAAATAGAGATGATGTAATCAGTCCATCGACCTTGGAAATATGAGGTGGTCAGTCCCTCAGCCTGGAGAAGAGTTCACCTCCTTGGAGTTGAACTCTTCGAAGTAGAACACATGAACATGAAAGTGCCAGAGAGGACTCACTAGAACACATGAACATGAGACTGTCACAGAGGACTCACTAGAACACATGAACATGAGACTGTCACAGAGGACTCTCACTAGAACACATGAACATGAGACTGTCAGAGAGAACTCTCACTAGAACACATGAACATGAGACTGTCAGTGAGAACTCTCACTAGAACACATGAACATGAGACTGTCACAGAGGACTCTCACTAGAACACATGAACATGAGACTGTCAGTGAGAACTCTCACTAGAACACATGAACATGAGACTGTCACAGAGGACTCTCACTAGAACACATGAACATGAGACTGTCACAGAGGACTCTCACTAGAACACATGAACATGAGACTGTCACAGAGGACTCACTAGAACACATGAACATGAGACTGTCACAGAGGACTCTCACTAGAACACATGAACATGAGACTGTCACAGAGGACTCACTAGAACACATGAACATGAGACTGTCACAGAGAACTCTCACTAGAACACATGAACATGAGACTGTCACAGAGAACTCTCACTAGAACACATGAACATGAGACTGTCACAGAGAACTCTCACTAGAACACATGAACATGAGACTGTCACAGAGGACCTCACTAGAACACATGAACATGAGACTGTCACAGAGGACTCACTAGAACACATGAACATGAGACTGTCACAGAGAACTCTCACTAGAACACATGAACATGAGACTGTCACAGAGGACTCTCACTAGAACACATGAACATGAGACTGTCACAGAGGACTCACTAGAACACATGAACATGAGACTGTCACAGAGGACTCACTAGAACACATGAACATGAGACTGTCACAGAGGACTCTCACTAGAACACATGAACATGAGACTGTCACAGAGGACTCACTAGAACACATGAACATGAGACTGTCACAGAGGACTCACTAGAACACATGAACATGAGACTGTCACAGAGGACCTCACTAGAACACATGAACATGAGACTGTCACAGAGGACCTCACTAGAACACATGAACATGAGACTGTCACAGAGGACTCACTAGAACACATGAACATGAGACTGTCACAGAGGACTCTACTAGAACACATGAACATGAGACTGTCACAGAGGACTCACTAGAACACATGAACATGAGACTGTCACAGAGAACTCTCACTAGAACACATGAACATGAGACTGTCACAGAGGACTCTACTAGAACACATGAACATGAGACTGTCACAGAGGACTCACTAGAACACATGAACATGAGACTGTCACAGAGGACTCACTAGAACACATGAACATGAGACTGTCACAGAGGACTCACTAGAACACATGAACATGAGACTGTCACAGAGGACTCACTAGAACACATGAACATGAGACTGTCACAGAGGACTCACTAGAACACATGAACATGAGACTGTCACAGAGGACTCTCACTAGAACACATGAACATGAGACTGTCACAGAGGACTCACTAGAACACATGAACATGAGACTGTCACAGAGGACTCTCACTAGAACACATGAACATGAGACTGTCACAGAGGACTCACTAGAACACATGAACATGAGACTGTCACAGAGAATTCTCACTAGAACACATGAACATGAGACTGTCACAGAGGACTCACTAGAACACATGAACATGAGACTGTCACAGAGGACTCACTAGAACACATGAACATGAGACTGTCACAGAGAATTCTCACTAGAACACATGAACATGAGACTGTCACAGAGGACTCTCACTAGAACACATGAACATGAGACTGTCACAGAGGACTCACTAGAACACATGAACATGAGACTGTCACAGAGGACTCACTAGAACACATGAACATGAGACTGTCACAGAGGACTCACTAGAACACATGAACATGAGACTGTCACAGAGGACTCACTAGAACACATGAACATGAGACTGTCACAGAGAATTCTCACTAGAACACATGAACATGAGACTGTCACAGAGGACTCTCAACTAGAACACATGAACATGAGACTGTCACAGAGGACTCACTAGAACACATGAACATGAGACTGTCACAGAGGACTCTCACTAGAACACATGAACATGAGACTGTCACAGAGGACTCACTAGAACACATGAACATGAGACTGTCACAGAGGACTCACTAGAACACATGAACATGAGACTGTCACAGAGGACTCACTAGAACACATGAACATTAGACTGTCACAGAGGACTCTCACTAGAACACATGAACATGAGACTGTCACAGAGGACTCTCACTAGAACACATGAACATGAGACTGTCACAGAGGACTCACTAGAACACATGAACATGAGACTGTCACAGAGGACTCTCACTAGAACACATGAACATGAGACTGTCACAGAGGACTCACTAGAACACATGAACATGAGACTGTCACAGAGGACTCTCACTAGAACACATGAACATGAGACTGTCACAGAGGACTCACTAGAACACATGAACATGAGACTGTCACAGAGGACTCTCACTAGAACACATGAACATGAGACTGTCACAGAGGACTCTCACTAGAACACATGAACATGAGACTGTCACAGAGGACTCACTAGATCAACTAAACCTGTTCTGACTGTGAGACAACAGAAACAGACCAAAGATGGTCTGTTATGGTACAATTATACCAAGAATATAGCTGGAACACAAGGCCTATTAAGGACAAGTTAGACGGAGATTATTGCTGGAACAAAAGATAACTTAGTTTAACATTGTATAGAGTCTGAAACTCACCAGTTGAAACCTGACTTGACTGACTATATTTGGGACTGTTTACAGTGTGTCACAGTTGTGTCTCTCTCTTTTCCTGTTTGTCTGACCCCTGTGTCTCTACTGTGTATTGTGTCAGTTCCTGCTAATCCTCCCTTCATAGTTCCTGCTGATCCTCCCTTCATAGTTCCTGCTGATCCTTCATAGTTCCTGCTGATCCTTCATAGTTCCTGCTGATCCTTCATAGTTCCTGCTGATCCTTCATAGTTCCTGCTGATCTTCATAGTTCCTGCTGATCCTTCATAGTTCCTGCTGATCCTTCATAGTTCCTGCTGATCCTTCATAGTTCCTGCTAACAATCGCAATTTAATTTAGCCTAATCCAACTAAATATATTTTAAATAAGTTTATAAACGTATTTGTCAGAGGGCTGAAGAGTGGTTGTTGAGGTGGTTTGGTCATTTAGAGAGAATGGATCAAAGTAGAATGACTTGGAGAGCGTATAAATCTGTAGGGGAAGGAAGGCGGGGTAGGGGTCGTCCTAGAAAAGGTTGGAGGGAAGGGGTAAAGGAGGTTTTGTGGGCGAGGGGCTTGGACTTCCAGCAAGCATGTGTGAGCGTGTTAGATAGGAGTGAATGGAGACAAATGGTTTTTGGGACATGACGATCTGTTGGAGTGTGAGCAGGGTAACATTTTGTGAAGGGATTCAGGGAAACCAGTTAATTGATTTAGTTGGACTTGAGTCCTGGAAATGGGAAGTACAATGCCTGCACTTTAAAGGAGGGGTCTGAGATAGTGACAGCTGGGAGGGACTATTCTCAGCTGTCATATCTCAGCTCCTCTGCAAAGACAGTGATTATGTATGAGTGTGGTGAAAGTGTTGAATGATGATGAAAGTATTTTCTTTTTGGGGATTTTCTTTCTTTTTGGGTCACCCTGCCTCGGTGGGAGACGGCCGACTTGTTGAAAAAAAAAATTATAATAATTTAATAATAAACAAACACAATGAAATATATTTTTTTCGTTAGGAACAGAATGATTTTTTGCAAAATTATTGCATACAAAAATCTTTGCTTGCCTTATTCGGCAAGAAGAGCGTTGCTATTTAAGCCAAAATAGCAAATTTTTACCTAATCGGCACGACATATATATATATATATATATATATATATATATATATATATATATATAAATATATAATATAGTAGAATATTATATATCTAATTGAAGTCGAAGACTATATATTGATGATACGTATGATGTATATATATATATATATATATATATATATATATAACATAATTTATAAATTATATAATTGAAGTGAAGTATAATATTGAGAGACGAGAGTTACACAGTGAAGTTAACAGTCGTGACCAATAATGTAGACAAGTGTTAACACTGACTATAATGGTGACTTAACACCAGATATCCTCTCCCCCTTGATGTTAACCCTTCCCCCCTACCCCTTCATACATCACAACCCCTTCATACACACCCTTCCCATTCATACACCCTCTACCCCTTCATACATCCCCTACCTCTTCATACAATCCTCCCCCTTCCACATCCCTCCCCCTCCCACATCCCTCCCCTCTCGTCACCACTTCTGCACCACAGTACATTTGACATTACACACGTGAGACACTTATATTGGAGTGTACACAGTGTACAGTGTTGTATAGTAATCAGTGTACAGTGTTGTATAGTAATCAGTGTACAGTGTTGTATAGTAATCAGTGTACAGTGTTGTATAGTAATCAGTGTACAGTGTTGTATATTAATCAATGTACAGTGTTGCATAGTGATCAGTGTACAGTGTTGTATAGTGATCAGTGTAGTGCTGCATGGTGTTGCTGTGTTGTAGCACCTTCCTGCTACAACACCTATCTGCTACAACACAGTGCTGCTTCAAAACATCTCTTCTGAGTATCGTTCACCATGACAATTAACAGTCCAGTTTATCAGATGATCGTGGGAACTTGAATGAAGTATTCAGGCATTGTTTACACTGCCCATCCTATCAGAGCACTGGTGTTCTCATTTATAAAGGTACGCTGCCTTGGTCACTGTTATAACACGGACTAGTGCAAACCCCAGCAGTAACTGTGTTAGCGTCTGGTTATGTTCATGATGGAAGCAGAGGAGTAGTAGCTATGTTAAGCTTTCTGAAAGATAAAATAGAGATGTGTTTGGTAATAATTTTGTTGGGTAGAGTCTTGGAGAGTTAACAATGTTTAGTGCAAAAGGTGTGTACTGTCTGATGTAATGACGAGGGTAGTGTAGTGTTGTGAGAGTAGCGCTTGAGTACTGAGGTGGTGTGAGTGCAAGTAGAGTAGATGGTAGTGATTGCTAGGTTTATGATAGACCTTGAAGCCAGAACTGTTGTTAAACTTGAAGAGCAGAACATATTAAGTAGTAGTGTGTCGTAGGATGATTCTTCAAGTGTATGGAAGATCAACGTTGCAATCTGCTTCATCTCCCTTCTTCTGGAAGCAATGTTACTATCATACAGAATAGTGTTGCAACACACTGTGCTTTTATCCAAGCTAGTTTAATTAACAAAGTAAGCGAGGTAACTTACTACCATAACAAAACAAGAGCTTTGCTTAAGCAACTTGTGGGAGCAAGACAAACGTGACATTTGTGAGTTGAAGTAACAAGTGTAGGACCTGGCTGGTTAACACTTCTTATAGGATGCTAACTAACTCTAAACTGTAGTTAACATAGTTAACACAATATATGTATGTAATATTGTAGTTAACACAGTACCTTCTGTAGTTATCATAAAGTACTTTCTGTGGCCAGTATTAAATATTGGCCACAAAGACTAAAAGCAGATCAAATATAGAATATACAGACGAAGAAAAAATGTTGTGATTATGTCACAAGGATGGAAAGATAATCTTTGTCGAGAATATCGCAAGGAACCTTAAATACTTCAAGAATTATGCAAAATCTAAGTTAATAACTTCCTGTAGAACTGGACACTGGAGGAGGTTCATACACTGACGATGATCGAAACATGAGCGAAACACTCAAAAGAGCAATATGAACCAATGTCCAGCAATCCATGTAATGAAAGCGGAGAGGAGAATGCACAAATGTTTTTGGTTACCCCTGAAGGCCAGACAGATCACATGACTGACATAAGAACAAATTCTGAAGAATGCTAAGAAGAAATACACAAGATGCCCTCTCATGCAACACCTGCACTAGATTTAGGATTTTTTTTTATTTATAGGTTCAAAATACCCCTAGCACAAGCACTCAATATTCTTTGTAGGAAAAGGCTAGACCTGGGTGATGAGGGAACTTAAAGACACACATCTGTTACACACACGAGGCAGTAGAGCTAAAACTAACAGGTCAGTAGCCCTAATACTGCACATCTAAACTCTATTAAAGGTCGATAAGACATCAAATTGCAAACTTAATGGAACAGCAAGACCTACACAATCCTAATTAACATGGATTTATAACAGGAAGATCATAAACAATACCACGGACGGGGTTAGAACCCGCGATCAGAGAGTATTAAAACTCCAGACCGACGCGCTAGCCACTGGGCCAGCTGGCTACAATAAGATTTATCCAACTAGGTATATTTATACACCATAGGAAGGTTAGCATAGGCCACCACTGTGACCACAAATGAATCTTATTGTAGCCAGCTGGCCCAGTGGCTAACGCGTCGGTCTGGAGTTTTATGACTCTGATCGCGGGTTCTAACCCCGCGATCAGGACTGTGGAGACACTGCAAGAAAACACGCAGATGTGGTATACTCCATTATCATCTAGCAAAGCCAGATGATAATGGAGTGATCGCATATAAAGTGAGGCGGTACATGTACAGGGGTAAGTAGGTAAATGCATTTTCAATTTTCTGACAGAGATAGTAAACAGTAAAATCAAACATTAGCAAAGTAAAAAGTTGAGTCCGTCAAGGCAGAGTCCTTTGTTGAGTCCGTCAAGGCAGAGTCCTGTGTTGAGTCCGTCAAGGCAGAGTCCTGTGTTGAGTCCGTCAAGGCAGAGTCCTGTGTTGAGTCCGTCAAGGCAGAGTCCTGTGTTGAGTCCGTCAAGGCAGAGTCCTGTGTTGAGTCCGTCAATGCAGAGTCCTGTGTTGAGTCCGTCAAGGCAGAGTCCTGTGGCCGTTACTGTTTCTTATCATCATACAAAACATAGATAAAAACACTTGCCATATTATCCTAGCAACAGTTGTGAATAAAAAAATATGGATGAAAATTACCTCTGTAGAGAACACTGAAAAACTGCAAGAAGATATAAATAGTCTTGTATTGAGAGTGGAGAATAACGTGACGTTCACTGGTGACAAGTTCCAACTGTTGAGATATGGAAGGAATGAAGAACTCAAGAGAAACACTGTACACAAAACACAAGATCACCAAATAGAATAAAAGGAACATGTAAAATATCTGAGAGTAATAAAGTCAGCCAAAATGAAAATGATTGGGTAGATAATGAGAACTTTCAAAACAAAGGGAAACAGTGCCAATGGTGACACTTTTCAAATCCCTTGTGTTCTCTTGGTTAGATTATTTTTAATATTGACAACTCAGTTCAGGGCAAGAGAGATATCAGAGCTGCAACAGATACAGACAAAATTTACAGCCAACATTGACCCAATAAAGCATTTAAATTACTGAGACGTCTCAGAGTCCTACATATGTACTCTCTGGAGCGAAGGAGAGAGAGATACATAATAATATATACATGGAAGGTGTTTGAGGGCCTGGTCCCAGATCTGCACACTGCAGTATTAACATACTTGTGTGGGAGATATGGGAGAATGTGTAAAATAAACCCAGTGAAAAATAGGGTCGCCGTGGGCACAATAAGAGAACACTATATCAACATGGGCGGTCTCAGACTGTTTAACACTACAACAAGGTATCAGAAACACTGCTGGAACAAGTGTAGAAGTCCTGTAGAGGAAACCAGAGGGTATCTGTCAAGTGCCAGATCAACCAGGCTCTGATGGATATGTGGGCCAGCGGACCACCAGCAGCAACAACCTAGTTAACCAGGCCACCACTAGACAAGCCTGGTACAGGTATATCACAGGTACAACTATAACACTAACACTACACTGAACATCACAACAACACAACAGTGTTTCTACATCCCCTGGACCCTGGACTCCCCAAGTTACCAGTGTTCACCACTTACTTTTTTCTGGATTTTTAAATGTATATATATATATATATATATACTATATTATTAACACATCGGCTGTTTCCCACCAAAGCAGGGTGGACACCAAGGCAGGGTGGACACCAAGGCAGGGTGGACACCAAGGCAGGGTGGACACCAAGGCAGGGTGGACACCAAGGCAGGGTGGACACCAAGGCAGGATGGACACCAAGGCAGGGTGGACACCAAGGCAGGGTGGACACCAAGGCAGGGTGGACACCAAGGCAGGGTGGACACCAAGGCAGGTGGGACACCAAGGCAGGTGGGACACCAAGGCAGGGTGGACACCAAGGCAGGGTGGACACCAAGGCAGGGTGGACATCAAGGCAGGGTGGACACCAAGGCAGGTGGGACACCAAGGCAGGTGGGACACCAAGGCAGGGTGGACACCAAGGCAGGGTGGACATCAAGGCAGGGTGGACACCAAGGCAGGGTGGACACCAAGGCAGGGTGGACACCAAGGCAGGGTGGACACTAAGGCAGGGTGGACACCAAGGCAGGGTGGACACCAAGGCAGGGTGGACACCAAGGCAGGGTGGACACCAAGGCAGGGTGGACACCAAGGCAGGGGTGCTTTACACTACAGTTATAAAACTGCAACATTAACACCCCTCCTTCAGAGTGCCTCACTGTACTTCACATCTCCAGGACTCAAGTCCGGTCTGCCGGTTTCTCTGAATCCCTTCATAAATGTTACCCTGCTTACACTCCAACAGCACGTCAAGTATTTAAAACCATTTGTCTCTATTCGCTCCTATCTAACACGCTCACCCATGCTTGCTGGAAGTCCAAGCCCCTCACACACAAAACCTCCTTTACCCCCTCCCTCCAACCTTTCCTAGAACGACCCCTACCCTGCCTTCCCTCCACTACAGATTTATACACTCTCAAAGTCATTCTATTTCGTTCCATCCTCTCTAAATGTCCAAACCACCTTCACAACCCCTCCTCAGCACCACAACAACCCCTCCTCAGCACCACAACAACCCCTCCTCAGCACCACAACACCCCCTCCTCAGCCCCACCTCAACAACGGACTGAACACATCAATTCCAGGCCGAGGTACAGATTACCTCAAACTCCTCTTCTCACACTGTTCTTTATATTGGACTGATGAAGCCACTGTGGGGCGAAACGTTTCCTCAATAAAGATTCCCATATGTTGCACAAGTTTCTCATTCTTCAACATACACACACACACACACACACACACACACACACACAGAAGCAAAGCATGAGGGCACAGTAACAACACATGAGAGGGTTGTCAAAGCCGCAGGTGCACTAAACGTAGAGGCCCCAACAATATACAGCAGTGGACTTGGGCAAATGAGTAGGCCAGACACACAGAGGAACACAGGGGCTACAACCATGACAGAACCGGAAGATGCTAATGCATCTCTGATGAGGCAAAGGGAGACACAGTGGGAGGAGGAAAGGGAGAAGTCAATCTTTATCTACGGCCTTAAGGAAGTCGAAGGGGTCACCCATGACAGAAGGAAACAGGAGGAGAAGGAAAGGATTATAGGTATTATGCTAGCAACAGGGGGAGACATGTTCCAGGTGACAAATTTTCGGAGAATCGGGTGGTACACAAGGGGAAGAAATCGACCCCTCAAAGTAATCTTCAATGCAGAATCAGCCCGTACCATGATCCTACAAGAGAAAGCACGGCTGAGGGCGAGCCAGGAGTACCACGATGTATACCTAGATCGGGACAGAACACAGGAAGAAAGGGAGGCCCAAAAGGAGAGGATAAGAAAGCGAAGGGAGGAGAGAGAGGAGACAGCGAGGTACAGGGGGCACCAGGCCCAAGCAGAAGGACAACCACACCCACCGGAAGCACTCACGGAGGGCCTCAAACCACAGCAACCCAACGGCAACCATATAGTTTAACATCGCACACACACATCATGTCCCCTGTCCCCACCCCAGCAACCCTGAACCCATCATCACCACTACCCCACCCCATCACAAACCCCACCCAATCAGACCACACCCCAACCATACAACCCCCCACCCATACAACAACCCTCTATGGGTACCCTGCAAACACCCCCCCCCATCCCGCCAAGATCCCCCTAGGGCCACAGTATTGGAAACGAGGCTGAAGGTTTGGTACACAAATGCAGATGGAATCACGAATAAGTATGAAGAGTGGAATGAAAGAATAGGAGAAATGTCCCCAGACATCATAGCAGTCACAGAAACTAAACTAAATGAGGCAATATAAGACGCAATCTTCCCACAAGGATATCAGATCCTGAGGAAAGATAGAAGGAGCAGGGGGAGGAGGGTCGCACTGCTCATAAGGAATCATTGGAGATTTGAGGAAATGGCAGGAATGGAGGTGTGTAGAGAAAGGGGCTTTATAGTAGGTACCATCCAGTCTGGGGAGCACAAGATAGTCATTGCAGTGATGTACAACCCACCACAAAACTGCAGGAGGCCAGGAGAGGAATATGACGAGAACAACAGAGCAATGGTGGACACCCTGGCGGAGGTGGCAAGAAAGCGCACATGAGCAGAGCGAAGCTACTGGTCATGGGCGATTTCAACCACAAAGAGATCGACTGGGAGAACCAAGAACCACGTGGGGGTCCAGAAACTTGGAGAGCCAAGATGATGGACGTGGTACTGGAAAACCTGATGTGCCAACATGTCAGGGACACGACCAGAGATAGAGGAGAGGACGAACCAGCAAGGCTGGACCTAGTATTCACCCTGAATAGCTCAGATATCGAGGACATAACACACGAGAGCCCCTGGGAGCCAGTGACCATATGGTGCTGAGCTTTGAGTACATAGTAGAGCTACAGGTGGAGAGGGAAAACGGTGCTGAAAGAGACATACCAGACTATAAAAGAGGGGACTACACAGGTATGAGGAATTTCCTGCAGGAGGTTCTGTGGGAAAGGGAAATGGAAGGACAGTCAGTAAATGAAATGATGGAATACGTAGCGACAAAGTGCAAGGAGGCAGAGGAACGGTTTATACCCAAAGGAAAAAGAATAAATGGGAAGACAAGAAAGAGCCCTGGTTTACCCAAAGATGCAGGGAGGCAAAGACTCAGAGTGCCAGAGAATGGAAAAGGTACAGAAGGCAAAGAACCCAAGCAAACAAGGAGATTAGTCGAAGAGCTAGAAACGAGTATGCACAGGTACGGAGGGAGGCCCAGAAACAGTACGAAAACGACATAGCATCGAAAGTCAAGTCTGACCCGAAACTGATGTACAGCCACATCAGAAGGAAGACAACAGTAAAGGATCAGGTGATAAGGCTGAGGAGGGAAGATGGGAACTCACAAGTAATGATCAAGAGGTATGTGAGGAGCTCAACTCGAGGTTTAGGGAAGTATTCACAGTGGAGGAAGGAAGGCAGTTGGGTAGACAGGACGGGTGCGTCACCAAAAGGGATGTATCGAGTGCTGGAGGGAATACACACATCTGAGGGGAGGTGAAGCAGTTACTCAGTGACCTTGATACCTCAAAGGCAATGGGTCCGGACAATATCTCACCATGGGTCCTTCGGGAAGGAGCTGAGGTTCTGAGTGTGCCACTTACCAAAATTTTCAACACATCCCTTGAAACTGGGCAGCTACCTGAGATATGGAAAAGGCCAACGTAGTCCCCATCTTTAAAAAGGAGACAGAAAAGAGGCACTAAACTACAGACCGGTGTCACTTACATGTATAGTGTGCAAAGTCTTGGAGAAAATCATCAGGAAAAGAATGGTGGAGCATCTGGAGCAGAACAGGTTAATCAACGCCAGACAGCACGGATTCAGGGAAGGCAAATCCTGTGTAACAAACCTCCTGGAGTTCTATGATAAAGTAACAGAGATAAGGCAAGAGAGAGAAGGGTGGGTTGACTGCATTTTCTTGGACTGCAGGAAGGCCTTTGACACAGTTCCTCACATGAGATTAGTAAAGAAGATGGAAGACCAAGCGTGTATAACAGGAAGGGCACTGGAATGGATCAGGGAATACCTCACAGGGAGGCAACAACGGGTCATGGTGCGTGATGAGGTATCACAGTGGGCGCCTGTGACGAGCGGTGTACCGCAGGGGTCAGTCCTAGGACCAGTGCTATTCTTGCTATATGTGAATGACATAACGGATGGGATAGACTCAGAAGTGTCTCTTTTCGCAGATGATGTGAAATTAATGAGGAAAATCACATCGGATGAAGACCAAGCAGGACTTCAAAGCGACCTGGACAAGCTTGACATCTGGTCTAGCAACTGGCTTCTCGAATTTAACCCCACCAAATGCAAAGTCATGAAGATCGGAGAAGGGCAAAGAAGACCGCTGACAGAGTACAGGCTAGGTGGACAAAGGCTACTAACCTCATCAAAGGAGAAAGACCTTGGGGTGAGTATAACACCAAGCACGTCTCCGGAAGCACACATCAACCAGATAACCGCGGCAGCATATGGGCGACTGGCAAACCTAAGATTAGCGTTCCGTTACCTTAACAAGGAATCGTTCAGGACACTGTATACCGTATACGTCAGGCCCATACTAGAGTATGCAGCACCAGTCTGGAACCCACACCTGGTCAAGCACGTCAAGAAATTAGAGAAAGTGCAAAGGTTTGCGACAAGGCTAGTTCCACAACTCAGGGGACTGCCTTATGAAGAAAGGTTGAGGGAAATAGGACTAACAACACTGGAGGACAGAAGGGTTAGAGGAGACATGATAACGACATACAAAATACTGCGGGGAATCGACAAGGTAGATAGTGACAGGATGTTCCAGAGAGGAAACACAGAAACAAGGGGACACAACTGGAAGCTGAAGACTCAGATGAGTCAGAGGGATGTTAGGAAGCAATTCTTCAGCCATAGAGTAGTTAGGAAGTGGAATAGTTTAGCGAACGATATAGTGGAGGCGGGAACCATACATAGTTTTAAGACAAGGTATGATAGAGCTCACGGAGCAGGGAGAGCAGAGACCCAGTAGCAGACAGTGCAGAGGCGGGGCCAGGAGCTGAGTCTCGACCCCTGCAACCACAATTAGGTGAGTACAATTAGGTGAGTACACACACACACACACACACACACTACTAGGTGTATGAAGAAAGGTGTTTGTTAGTGTTACTAGTACGGTAACACTAGGAGAGTGAGCCATAACTTGACATTTAGAGAGCCACAACAAGGTGTGTTGCAGCAGTCTTGCGAACCTTCACAATGTTACTTAGTAATGAGGTAACAGTAGCATCAAATAATAGTGGGAGGGATAATATACACACAGTGATGTAGTGGAGGCAGGATCCATACATAGCTTTACGAAGAGGTATGATAAAGCTCATGGAGCAGGAGTGACCTAGTAGCGGCCAGTGAAGAGGCGGTGCCAGGAGCTGTGAATCGACCCCTGCAACCACAACTAGGTGAGTACACACACATTAGAGAGTCATGATACGTGGCGAGGTGTCAGAGTGGGCGCCGGTGACGAGCGGGGTTCCACAAGGGTCAGTCCTAGGACCGGTGCTGTTTCTGGTATTTGTGAACGACATGACGGAAGGAATAGACTCCGAAGTGTCCCTGTTTGCAGATGATGTGAAGTTGATGAGAAGAATTTAATCGGACGAGGACCAGGCAGAACTACAAAGGGATCTGGACAGGCTGCAAGCCTGGTCCAGAAACTGGCTCCTGGAGTTCAACCCCACCAAGTGCAAAGTAATGAAGATTGGGGAAAGGCAAAGAAGACCGCAGACGGAGTACAGTCTAAGGGACCAGGGACTACAAACCTCACTCAAGGAAAAGGATCTTGGGTTGAGTATAACACCGAGCACATCTCCTGAGCCGCACATCAACCAAATAACTGCTGCAACATATGGGCGCCTAGCAAACCTAAGAACAGCATTCCGACATCTTAATAAGGAATCGTTCAGGACCCTGTACACCGTGTACGTTAGGCCCATACTGGAGTATGCAGCACCAGTTTGGAACCCACACCTAGCCAAGCACGTAAGGAAATTAGAGAAAGTGCAAAGGTTTGCAACAAGACTAGTCCCGGAGTTAAGGGGCATGTCCAACGAGGAGAGGTTAAGGAAAATCAACCTGACGACACTGGAGGACAGGAGAGATAGGGGGGATATGGTAACGACATATAAAATACTGAGAGGAACTGACAAGGTGGACAGAGACAGGATGTTCCAGAGATGGGACACAGCAACAAGGAGTCACAATTGGAAGTTGAAGACTCAGATGAATCACAGGGATGTTATGAAGTATTTCTTCAGTGGAATAGTCTGGGAAGTGATGTAGTGGAGGCAGGATCCATACATAGCTTTAAGAAGAGGTATGGTAAAGCTCATGGTCAAGGAGTGGACCTAGTAGCGACCAGTGAAGAGACGGGGCCAGGAGCTATGATTCGGCCCCTGCAACCACAATTAGGTGGGTACACACGCATGTAAGGAGACAGGTGTAGGACACCTCTGCCAAAGGTCACATCAAGCTTAATTAATTATACACAATGTATCAATAACAACCTATGTCCACACAGTGTGTCACAGTGTGTGTCACAATGTGCCACAGTGTCACTGTGTGTCACAGTGTGTCACAGTGTGTCTCAGACTTTCCCCTAGTCTAAATAATTTGCGATCTTTGTTATCATGTCTGGTGTATGTTATCATGCCTGATATATGTTATCATGTGTGGTGTATGTTATCATGTCTGGTGTATGTTATCATGTCTGATATATGTTATCATGTCTGGTGTATGTTATCATGTCTGATATATGTTATCATGTCTGGTGTATGTTACCATGTCTGATATATGTTATCATGTCTGATATATGTTATCATGTCTGGTGTATGTTATCATGTCTAGTGTATGTTATCATGTCTGATATGTTATCATGTTTGGTGTATGTTATCATGTTTGGTGTATGTTATCATGTCTGGTGTATGTTATCATGTCTGGTGTATGTTATCATGTCTGATATATGTTATCATGTCTGGTGTATGTTATCATGTCTGGTGTATGTTATCATGTCTGGTGTATGTTATCATGTCTGGTGTATGTTATCATGTCTGGTGTATGTTATCATGTCTGGTGTGTGTTATCATGCACTAGTGATGGTAGTACTCAGCGAGTACAAGCACTGTGATACACCAGGGGTGTAATGTACTAGTGATGGTAGTACTCAGTGAGTACAAGCACAGTGATACACCAGGGGTGTAATGTACTAGTGATGGTAGTACTCAGCGAGTACAAGCACAGTGATACACCAGGGGTGTAATGTACTAGTGATGGTAGTACTCAGCGAGTACAAGCACTGTGATACACCAGGGGTGTAATGTACTAGTGATGGTAGTACTCAGCGAGTACAAGCACAGTGATACACCAGGGGTGTAATGTACTAGTGATGGTAGTACTCAGCGAGTACAAGCACTGTGATACACCAGGGGTGTAATGCACTAGTGATGGTAGTACTCAGCGAGTACAAGCACTGTGATACACCAGGGGTGTAATGTACTAGTGATGGTAGTACTCAGCGAGTACAAGCACAGTGATACACCAGGGGTGTAATGTACTAGTGATGGTAGTACTCAGTGAGTACAAGCACAGTGATACACCAGGGGTGTAATGTACTAGTGATGGTAGTACTCGGCGAGTACAAGCACAGTGATACACCAGGGGTGTAATGTACTAGTGATGGTAGTACTCAACGAGTACAAGCACTGACAGACGTGGTGGGTACCTGACCAGGAAGTATTGAGGTGGTAGTAAGCAAGCCTCCAAGACTTCCGCGTCAACCACCATCACCCACTGCTACCCACCACCATGCCCACCTTCCTACCTACGTCTCACCACAACCTACGTCCAGCAAGGTAATCACAGTGTAGCTACGAGATGTTTTACAGAGGTAGTTGATAGTAATGTAGTAGTGAGGTGCTGGCAACCACAGCCTCGCGCGACCTTCACTACTTAACACACAAAAAACCTAAATTCTTCTCTCTGCTTTATGAGAAATATTTCATCTTTGTTCACAGAGGATATGTACACTGAGAGGTGTATGTCAGTGTATGTACACTGTGAGGTGTATGTCATTGTATGTACACTGAGAGGTGTATGTCAGTGTATGTACACTGTGAGGTGTATGTCAGTGTATGTACACTGTGAGGTGTATGTCAGTGTATGTACACTGTGAGGTGTATGTCAGTGTATGTACACTGAGGTGTATGTCAGTGTATATACACTGTGAGGTGTATGTCAGTGTATGTACACTGTGAGGTGTATGTCAGTGTATAAACACTGTGAGGTGTATGTCAGTGTATGTACACTGTGAGGTGTATGTCAGTGTATATACACTACAACAACCACGTCACCAGCTGCCTCACACAACCACGATACCAGCTGCCTCTCACTACAACAACCACGACACCAGCTGCCTCACACTATCAACAACCACGTCACCAGCTGCCTCTCACTACAACAACCACGACACCAGCTGCCTCACACTATCAACAACCACGTCACCAGCTGCCTCACACTAACAACAACCACGTCACCAGCTGCCTCACACTACAACAACCACGACACCAACTGCCTCACACTATCAACAACCACGACACCAGCTGCCTCACACTAACAACAACCACGTCACCAGCTGCCTCACACTACAACAACCACGACACCAGCTGCCTCACACTATCAACAACCACGACACCAGCTGCCTCACACTATCAACAACCACGACACCAGCTGCCTCACACTATCAACAACCACGTCACCAGCTGCCTCACACAACCACGACACCAGCTGCCTCACACTATCAACAACCACGACACCAGCTGCCTCACACTATCAACAACCACGACACCAGCTGCCTCACACTATCAACAACCACGTCACCAGCTGCCTCACACTAACAACAACCACGACACCAGCTGTCTCACACTAACAACAACCACGTCACCAGCTGCCTCACACTAACAACAACCACGTCACCAGCTGCCTCACACTACAACAACCACGACACCAGCTGCCTCACACTACAACAACCACGTCACCAGCTGCCTCACACTACAACAACCACGTCACCAGCTGCCTCACACTACAACAACCACGACAAGATAGCGTGGTGTGTACTCCAGACACGTACTTGACGTCAGTGAGTCAGTGGTATAAGACGAGTTAGTGGTGACTAACATGTGACTCTAGTGTCACATGTGACTAGTGTCACACGTGACTAGTGTCACATTTGACTAGTGTCACATGTGACTAGTGTCACACGTGACTAGTGTCACATTTGACTAGTGTCACATGTGACTAGTGTCACATGTTAGTCACATGTGACTCTAGTGGTAACAGTCACCACATGTACAGGAAGTTACAACCTTCACTATACAAGCACTGATTGTACAATAACAACTACTACACTGTACACTGCTTGTACAATAACAACTGCTACACTGCACACTGCTTGTACAATAACAACTACTACACTGTACACTGCTTGTACAATAACAACTGCTACACTGTACACTGCTTGTACAATAACAACTGCTACACTCCCTGTTGACACTAACAACTGCCACACGCACTGCTTGTACACTAACAACTGCCACACTGTACACTGCTTGTACACTAACAACTGCCACTGTACACTGCTTGTACACTAACAACTGCCACACTGTACACTGCTTGTACACTAACAACTGCCACTGTACACTGCTTGTACACTAACAACTGCCACACTGTACACTGCTTGTACACTAACAACTGCCACACTGTACACTGCTTGTACACTAACAACTGCCACACTGTACACTAACAACTGCCACACTGTACACTGCTTGTACACTAACAACTGCCACACTGTGCACTGCTTGTACACTAACAACTGCCACACTGTACACTGCTTGTACACTAACAACTGCCACTGTACACTGCTTGTACACTAACAACTGCCACACTGTACACTGCTTTACACAACAACTGCCACACTGTACACTGCTTGTACACTAACAACTGTCACACTGCCACTGCTTGTACACTAACAACTGCCACACTGTACACTGCTTGTACACTAACAACTGCCACACTGTACACTGCTTGTACACTAACAACTGCCACACTGCACACTGCTTGTACACTAACAACTGCCACACTGCACACTGCTTGTACACTAACAACTGCCACACTGCACACTGCTTGTACACTAACAACTGCCACACTGTACACTGCTTGTACACTAACAACTGCCACACTGCACACTGCTTGTACACTAACAACTGCCACACTGCACACTGCTTGTGCCCCTCAACTGCCCACACTGCCACACTGCTTGTACACTAACAACTGCCACACTGTACATGCTTGTACACTAACAACTGCCACACTGCACACTGCTTGTACACTAACAACTGACACTACACTGTACTAACAACTGCCATGTACACGCTTGTACTAACAACTGCCACACTGTACACTAACAACTGCCACACTGACACTTGTACAACAACTGCCACACTGTACACTGCTTGTACACTAACAACTGCCACACTGTACACTAACAACTGCCTACACTCTGCCCACACACTGCTTGTACACTAACAACTGCCACACTGTACACTAACAACTGCCACACTGTACACTAACAACTGCCACACTGTACACTAACAACTGCCACACTGTACACTGCTTGTACACTAACAACTGCCACACTGTACACTAACAACTGCCACACTGTACACTGCTTGTACACTAACAACTGCCACTGTACACTGCTTGTACACTAACAACTGCCACACTGTACACTGCTTGTACACTAACAACTGCCACACTGTACACTGCTTGTACACTAACAACTGCCACACTGTACACTAACAACTGCCACACTGTACACTGCTTGTACACTAACAACTGCCACACCGTGTAAACACAAACATGGCTGAATACATAATATTTTTAGCAGTAGGTATCTTTATTACCCACGACGTTTCGCCCACACAACCAGGTTATCAAGTCAGTACAGAATATATGAGAGAGCACACACAGGTAGAAACACTGCAACCAACAGCAACATAATCGTGGCACAGGCAACCAACAGCAACAGCCTGGTTGCACAGGCAACCAACAGCAACAGCCTGGTTGCACAGGCAACCAACAGCAACAGCCTGGTTGCACAGGCAACCAACAGCAACAGCCTGGTTGCACAGGCAACCAACAGCAACAGCCTGGTTGCACAGGCAACCAACAACAGCCTGGTTGCACAGGCAACCAACAGCAACAGCCTGGTTGCACAGGCAACCAACAGCAACAGCCTGGTTGCACAGGCAACCAACAGCAACAGCCTGGTTGCACAGGCAACCAACAACAACAGCCTGGTTGCACAGGTAACCAACAGCAACAGCCTGGTTGTAAAGGCAACTACATCAACATCCTGGTTGCACAGGCAACCAACAATTATCGGAATCGGTTACACACACACACACACACACACACACACACACACACTCACACACACACACACACACACACACACAGGGATATTGGGAAGTATTTCTTCAGTTACAGAATTGTCAGGAAGTGGAACAGTCTGGAGAGTGATGTAGTGGAGGCAGGATCCATACATAGCTTTAAGAAGAGGTATGATAAAGTTCACGGAGCATGGAGAGAGTGGACCTAGTAGCGACCAGCGAAGAGGCGGCGCCAGGAGCTATGAGTCGACACATTGCAATCACAATTAGGTGAGTACACACAGACTGGCCCATGCCAGGCAGGTTCTTGTCTAATACAACACATACTCACTAATATGTCTGTTTAACCTATTTTCTTGCAACCTCACCTTGTACATTGTTCCAAGAATGAACAACTCTATTGCTGAAGCAATTGCAGGAAATTATGCAGATTCTTGTTGATTGTGAATCATGGTGGCTGGGTTGATTGTGAATCATGGTGGCTGTGTTGATTGTGAATCATAGTGGCTGTGATGATTGTGAATCATGGTAGCTGTGTTGATTGTGAATCATGGTGGCTGTGCTGATTGTGAATCATGGTGTCTATGCTGATTGTGAATCATGGTGGCTGGGTTGATTGTGAATCATTGTGGCTGTGTTGATTGTGAATCATGGTGGCTGTGTTGATTGTGAATCATGGTGGCTGTGCTGATTGTGAATCATGGTGGCTGTGTTGATTGTGAATCATGGTGGCTGTGTTGTGAATCATGGTGTCTATGCTGATTGTGAATCATGGTGGCTGTGTTGATTGTGAATCATGGTGTCTATGCTGATTATGAATCATGGTCGCTGTGTTGATTGAATCATAATGGCTGTGTTGATTGTGAATCATGGTGGCTGGGTTGATTGTGAATCATGGTGGCTGTGTTGATTGTGAATAATGGTGGCGGTGTTGATTGTGAACCATAGTGTCTATGCTGAGTGCGAATCATGGTGTCTATGCAGATTGTGAATCATGGTGACTGTGTTCATTGAATCATGGTGGCTGTGTTGATTATGAATCATGGTGGCTATGTTGATTGTGAATCATGGTGGCTATGTTGATTGTGAATCATGGTGGCTATGTTGATTGTGAATCATGGTGGCTATGTTGACTGTGAATCATGGTGGCTATGTTGACTGTGAATCATGGTGGCTATGTTGACTGTGAATCATGGTGGCTATGTTGACTGTGAATCATGGTGGCTATGTTGACTGTGAATCATGGTGGCTATGTTGACTGTGAATCATGGTAGCTATGTTGACTGTGAATCATGGTGGCTATGTTGACTGTGAATCATGGTGGCTATGTTGATTGTGAATCATGGTGGCTATGTTGATTATGAATCATGGTGGCTATGTTGACTGTGAATCATGGTGGCTATGTTGACTGTGAATCATGGTGGCTATGTTGACTGTGAATCATGGTGGCTATGTTGACTGTGATTCATGGTGGCTATGTTGACTGTCATGGCAGAGCATGAGTGGTGGTGGCTGATGACTCAGTGAGAGGAACGATAAGATGAGTGGTGATGTGACACTGCTATGTTGATGTTTGTGGAGAAGTATTGATGAGGAAGTTGATGATAACACTACAAGTGTTGATAACACTACAAGTGTTGATAACACTACAAGTGTTGATAACACTACAAGTGTTGATAACACTACAAGTGTTGATAACACTACAAGTGTTGATAACACTACAAGTGTTGATAACACTACAAGTGTTGATAACACTACAAGTGTTGATAACACTACAAGTGTTGATAACACTACAAGTGTTGATAACACTACAAGTGTTGATAACACTACAAGTGTTGATGATAACACTACAAGTGTTGATGTTTGTGGAGAAGTATTGATGAGGAAGTTGATGATAACACTACAAGTGTTGATGATAACACTACAAGTGTTGATAACCCTACAAGTGTTGATAACACAACAAGTGTTGATGACAACACAACAAGTGCTGATAACACTACAAGTGTTGATAACACTACAAGTGTTGATAACACTACAAGTGTTGATAACACTACAAGTGTTGATAACACTACAAGTGTTGATGATAACACTACAAGTGTTGATAACACTACAAGTGTTGATAACACTACAAGTGTTGATAACACTACAAGTGTTGATGACAACACTACAAGTGTTGATAACACTACAAGTGTTGATAACACTACAAGTGTTGATAACACTACAAGTGTTGATGATAACACTACAAGTGTTGATAACACTACAAGTGTTGATAACACTACAAGTGTTGATAACACTACAAGTGTTGATAACACTACAAGTGTTGATAACACTACAAGTGTTGATAACACTACAAGTGTTGATGATAACACTACAAGTGTCGATAACACTACAAGTGTTGATAACACTACAAGTGTTGATGACAACACAACAAGTGCTGATAACACTACAAGTGTTGATGATAACACTACAAGTGTTGATAATAACACTACAAGTGTTGATAACACTACAAGTGTTGATAATAACACTACAAGTGTTGGTAACAACACTACAAGTGTTGATAACACTACAAGTGTTGATAACACTACAAGTGTTGATGATAACACTACAAGTGTTGATAACACTACAAGTGTTGATAACACTACAAGTGTTGATAACACTACAAGTGTTGATGATAACACTACAAGTGTTGATAACACTACAAGTGTTGATGACAACACAACAAGTGCTGATAACACTACAAGTGTTGATGATAACACTACAAGTGTTGATAATAACACTACAAGTGTTGATAACACTACAAGTGTTGATAATAACACTACAAGTGTTGGTAACAACACTACAAGTGTTGATGATAACACTACAAGTGTTGGTGACATTAATATTATTATTATAATCAAATAGAAGCGCTAAACCACAGGGGTTATACAGCGCTGCAGTGCTGGTGACAACACTACAAGTGTTGATAACAGCACTACAAGTGTTGATAACAACACTACAAGTGTTGATAACAACACTACGAGTATTGGTAACAACACTACAAATGTTGATAACAACACTACGAGTATTGGTAACAACACTACAAGTGTTGATGATAACACTACAAGTGTTGATAACACTACAAGTGTTGATGATAACACTACAAGTGTTGATATCACTACAAGTGTTGATGATAACACTACAAGTGTTGATAACACTACAAGTGTTGATATCACTACAAGTGTTGATGATAACACTACAAGTGTTGATAACACTACAAGTGTTGATGACAACACTACAAGTGTTGATATACACTACAAGTGTTGATGACAACACTACAAGTGTTGATGACAACACTACAAGTGTTGATGACAACACTACAAGTGTTGATGACAACACTACAAGTGTTGATATCACTAAAAGTGTTGATGACAACACTACAAGTGTTGATGACAACACTACAAGTGTTGATGACAACACTACAAGTGTTGATAACACTACAAGTGTTGATGACAACACTACAAGTGTTGATATCACTACAAGTGTTGATGACAACACTACAAATAGGCATATAAGCAACACTTTGGTATCAGTGTTAGTGAGATGTTTCGCCCACATAGCCTCACTTCTTTCATTTCATTCATTTAGAAGGTATGTTGTGTTCTATCACACCAGTGTTGCACCTGTCACAATCTTGTGCTCACACCAGTGTTGCACCTGTCACAGTCTTGTGCTATCACACCAGTGTTGCACCTGTCACAGTCTTGTGCTATCACACCAGTGTTGCACCTGTCACAGTCTTGTGCTATCACACCAGTGTTGCACCTGTCACAGTATTGTGCAATGATATACCAGGTTCCAGTGCATCCAATACCATGTGGTGGTGCTCCACCTTTGTGGTGGTGGTGCTTCACCTCTGTGGTGGTGCTCCACCTCTATGGTGGTGCTCCATCTCTGTGGTGGTGGTGCTCCACCTCTGTGGTGGTGCTCCACCTGTGGTGGTGCTCCACCTCTGTGGTGGTGCTCCACCTCTATGGTGGTGCTCCACCTGTGGTGGTGCTCCACCTCTGTGGTGGTGGTGCTCCACCTCTGTGGTGGTGCTCAACCTCTATGGTGGTGCTCCACCTGTGGTGGTGCTCCACCTGTGGTGGTGCTCCACCTCTATGGTGGTGCTCCATCTCTGTGGTGGTGGTGCTCCACCTCTGTGGTGGTGCTCCACCTCTATGGTGGTGCTCCACCTGTGGTGGTGCTCCACCTCTGTGGTGGTGCTCCACCTCTGTGGTGGTGCTCCACCTCTGTGGTGGTGGTGCTCCACATCTATGCTGCTAGTACTAATATTATTATTATTACAAAACGTGCCTGGCATGGGCCAGTAGGCCTGCTGCAGTGTTCCTTCTTTCTTGTGGTGTTAAACCCACAAGGGTCATACATCCAGCGCTGCTATAGAGAGGTTATTTCTCTGCTGGGGTGAAGAATACTTCTTCAGAGGCCACTACCACTAGTATTTCCAATACTACTCCTACTATTACATCCACTACTACTACTTTACTCCTACTACTACTTCCACTACTACTATTACTACTACTACTTCCACTACTACTATTACTACTACTACTTCTACTAATACCTCCACCAGCAGTACCTCCACTACTTCCCTTCCTTCATTCTTCCTCTTTTTGTCCCGTTCCTGTCCCTCCCTCGCCCATATATACCCCGTTCCTGTCCTCCCTCGCCCATATATACCCTGTCCCTGTCCTCCCTCGCCCATATATACCCCGTTCCTGTCCTCCCTCGCCCATATATACCCTGTCCCTGTCCTCCCTCGCCCATATATACCCAGTTCCTGTCCTCCCTCGCCCATATATACCCTGTCCCTGTCCTCCCTCGCCCATATATACCCAGTTCCTGTCCTCCCTCGCCCATATATACCCCGTTCCTGTCCTCCCTCGCCCATATATACCCGTCCGTGTTCTCCCACGCCCATATATACCCCGTCCGTGTCCCCCCTCGCCAATATATACCCCGTCCGTGTCCCCCCTCGCCCATATATACACCGTCCGTGTTCCCCTCTCCCATATATACCCCGTCCGTGTCCCCCCTCGCCCATATATACCCCGTCCGTGTCCCCCCTCGCCCATATATACCCCGTCCGTGTCCCCCCTCGCCCATATATACACCGTCCGTGTCCCCCTCGCCCATATATACCCGTCCGTGTTCCCCCTCGCCCATATATACCCCGTCCGTGTCCCCCCTCGCCCATATATACCCCGTCCCTCATCATCGTGTGTGAGTGTGACTTGTAAATGCTCCAAGGCGGACCGAAACGTAGCAATAAGCTCCTCTCTCGTGTATGTGTGTCATTTGTGTATTGTGTTGAGTCCATGTGGTCAGCAAACTTAATTCTTAAAAATCATTTCAAAGATCTTTATAGACTTTTTTAATGGTACCTGAGGGACTGACCACCTCAAATACTTTTTCTCCAAGGTTGATGGACTGACTACATCTTCTTTATATCACTACTACACCTGCTGCCTATATATCTGACTGAAGAAGCCTACCGTGTAGGTGAAATATTTCAACAATAAAGATAAGCAAGTGTTGCACATGTGTCTTAATGTTCAACTTGTCGGTATTTATCAAGATAACTGGTGCTTGAGTGGGGACACATGACACACTTGCTGACCAAGAGTGACAATATACAGATTACCTACACTCAGGTCACACGGGTCACCTGAAACTAAAAAAAGAGTACAGAAGAAGGTATTTATAAGAGTGGTGTGATGAGGGTGAGCAGAGAGCAGTGACCTCGTATGTGTCACTTCTTCACTGACATCTTAAAATTAGATTGTGATGCATTGTACATGGAGAAATATGTTCGAGGTTCTTCCCAACGGCCAGGAACCTTTTATATACCTTTGATGGATTTCCTGAGTTTTCTTTCTCCCGTAGCCCGGTCCTGGGCCAGGCTTATCTGGTGCACCAGACTCTTGCTGCTGGCGGCCCACATACCCTGGTTGACCTGGCACTTGGCTGAGATACTTGTCTAGTTTCCTCTTGAGGATTTCTACACTTGTTCCAGCAGTGTTTTTGATATCTTGTGGTAATGTTGTGCCCACGACGCTCCTTTTTACTGGGTTTATTTTATTCCCACTCCCATATCTCTGACTCAAGTATGTTGTTATGGCAGTGTGCAGATCTGTGACCAGGCCCTCAAGCACCTTTCATATATATATTATCATGTATCTCTGTCTTCGCTCCAGTAAGTATATATATATACATAATTTAAATGCTTTATTGGTTCTATGTCGGTCGTAAATAATCTCTATATGTCTTCTGCTCTAAACTGAGCCGTCAACACTGAACAAAACTGCAAGCAAGAGAGCACAAGCGTTTTGAAAAGTGTAATTACTGGCACTATTTCCCTTGTTTTGAAAGTTATCACTATACACACGATCATTCCTGGATGGCGTGACATATGTCGTATTGTGTCCTTTGAAAGGTCAGTTGACATTATTACTCCCATATCTTTCACATGTTCTTTTTATTCTATTTGGTGATCTTGTGTTTTGTGTACAGTGTTTCTCTTGAGTTCTTCATTCCTTCCATATCTCAACAGTTGGAACTTGTCACCAGTGAACGTCACGTTATTCTCCACTCTCAATACAAGACTATTTATATCTTCTTGCAGTTTTTCAGTGTTCTCTACAGAGGTAATTTTCATCCTTATTTTTTTATTGACAACTGTTGCTAGGATAATATGGCAAGTGTTTTTATCTATGTTTTGTATGAGGATAAGAAACAGTAAGGGCCACAGGACTCTGCCTTGACGGACTCAACACAGGACTCTGCCTTGACGGACTCAACTTTTTACTTTGCTAATGTTTGATTTTGCTCTGTTTACTATCTCTGTTCTGTCAGAAAATTGAAAATCCATTTGCAAGACTTTGTTTATGCAATATTTTCGTGTCGTGTACCGAGGAGATTTTCATGTTTTTCTTGGTATTATTTGTAAATGATGATACGAAACTGTGAATGTGTCTAGAAGTATTTAGGGTTTCTTGCAATATCCTAGACAGTTTTTATGTTTCCTGTGTCTGGTACGACAAGTTATGTTTTTCTTCTAACTTATTAATCTATCAACAAAGGTTATCTTTCCCTCGCTGTCACATTTCATGTAGTTCACTAACCTCTTTTCTTCGTCTGTACATTCTTGAACGCTTTATTTCTACATCTGATCTACGTTTACGCTTTCTTA
Source organism: Cherax destructor (assembly GCA_009830355.1). Taxonomy (NCBI): domain Eukaryota; kingdom Metazoa; phylum Arthropoda; class Malacostraca; order Decapoda; family Parastacidae; genus Cherax; species Cherax destructor. The sequence continues at coordinate 92,585 of WNWK01002267.1, forward strand.
AGTGGCCGATATTTAATGTTGACATCGTATGGGTCTACATCCAGTGTTTCCAAGCATGGTGAGTGTTGCGGAGTGTTTCCAAGCACTGGTGAGTGTTGCGGAGTGTTTCCAAGCACTGGTGAGTGTTGCGGAGTGTTTCCAAGCATGGTGAGTGTTGCGGAGTGTTTCCAAGCACTGGTGAGTGTTGCGGAGTGTTTCCAAGCACTGGTGAGTGTTGGGAGTGTTTCCAAGCATGGTGAGTGTTGCGGAGTGTTTCGAAGCACTGGTGAGTGTTGCGGAGTGTTTCCAAGCACTGGTGAGTGTTGCGGAGTGTTTCCATGCACTGGTGAGTATTGCGGAGTGTTTCCAAGCACTGGTGAGTGTTGCGGAGTGTTTCCAAGCACTGGTGAGTATTGCGGAGTGTTTCCAAGCACTGGTGAGTGTTGAGGAGTGTTTCCAAGCACTGGTGAGTGTTGCGGAGTGTTTCCATGCACTGGTGAGTATTGCGGAGTGTTTCCAAGCACTGGTGAGTGTTGCGGAGTGTTTCCAAGCACTGGTGAGTGTTGAGGAGTGTTTCCAAGCACTGGTGAGTGTTGCGGAGTGTTTCCAAGCACTGGTGAGTGTTGCGGAGTGTTTCCAAGCACTGGTGAGTGTTGAGGAGTGTTTCCAAGCACTGGTGAGTGTTGGGAGTGTTTCCATGCACTGGTGAGTATTGGGAGTGTTTCCAAGCACTGGTGAGTGTTGAGGAGTGTTTCCAAGCACTGGTGGAGTGTTGCTGGAGTGTTTCCAAGCACTGGTGAGTGTTGCGGAGTGTTTCCAAGCATGGTGAGTGTTGGGCGGAGTGTTTCCAAGCACTGGTGAGTGTTGCGGAGTGTTTCCAAGCACTGGTGAGTATTGCGGAGTGTTTCCAAGCACTGGTGAGTGTTGAGGAGTGTTTCCAAGCACTGGTGAGTGTTGCGGAGTGTTTCCATGCACTGGTGAGTATTGGGAGTGTTTCCAAGCACTGGTGAGTGTTGGGAGTGTTTCCAAGCACTGGTGAGTGTTGAGGAGTGTTTCCAAGCACTGGTGAGTGTTGGGAGTGTTTCCAAGCACTGGTGAGTGTTGAGGAGTGTTTCCAAGCACTGGTGAGTGTTGAGGAGTGTTTCCAAGCACTGGTGAGTGTTGATGAAGTGTTTCCAAGCACTGGTGAGTGTTGAGGAGTGTTTCCAAGCACTGGTGAGTGTTGCGGAGTGTTTCCAAGCACTGGTGAGTGTTGAGGAGTGTTTCCAAGCACTGGTGAGTGTTGAGAAGTGTTTCCGAGCACTGGTGAGTGTTGAGGAGTGTTTCCAAGCACTGGTGAGTGTTGAGAAGTGTTTCCGAGCACTGGTGAGTGTTGATGAGTGTTTCCGAGCACTGGTGAGTGTTGAGGAGTGTTTCCAAGCACTGGTGAGTGTTGGGAGTGTTTCCAAGCACTGGTGAGTGTTGAGAGTGTTTCCAGCACTGGTGAGTGTTGGGAGTGTTTCCAAGCACTGGTGAGTGTTGAGAAGTGTTTCCAAGCACTGGTGAGTGTTGAGGAGTGTTTCCAAGCACTGGTGAGTGTTGATGAGTGTTTCCAAGCACTGGTGAGTGTTGAGGAGTGTTTCCAAGCACTGGTGAGTGTTGAGGAGTGTTTCCAAGCACTGGTGAGTGTTGCGGAGTGTTTCCAAGCACTGGTGAGTGTTGAGAAGTGTTTCCAAGCACTGGTGAGTGTTGAGGAGTGTTTCCAAGCACTGGTGAGTGTTGAGGAGTGTTTCCAAGCACTGGTGAGTGTTGATAGTGTTTCAGCTACTGGGAGTGTTAGGAGTTTCCAAGCACTGGTGCAGTGACACATTGACTGAGTTTTCCACAGCTCTGGTGAGTGTTGATGGAGTGTTTCACAGCACTGGTAAGTGTTGATGGAGTTTCCACAGTCTCTGGTGAGTGTTGATGGAGGTTTCCAAGCACTGGTGAGTGTTGATGGAGTGTTTCCAAGCACTGGTGAGTGTTGATGGAGTGTTCCACAGCTCTGGTGAGTGTTGATGAGTGTTTCCAAGCACTGGTGAGTGTTGAGAGTGTTTCCAAGCACTGGTGAGTGTTGATGGTGTTTCCAAGCACTGGTGAGTGTTGAGGAGTTTCCAAGCACTGGTGAGTGTTGATGGAGTGTTTCCAAGCACTGGTGAGTGTTGAGGAGTGTTTCCAAGCACTGGTGAGTGTTGATGGAGTGTTTACAAGCACTGGTGAGTGTTGAGGAGTGTTTCCAAGCACTGGTGAGTGTATGGAGTGTTTCCAATGCATCTGGTGAGTGTTAGGAGTGTTCCATAGCACTGGTGAGTGTTGATGGAGTGTTTCCAAGCACTGGTGAGTGTTGAGGAGTGTTTCCCAAACTGTAGTTCTGATAGTTGTTTCTGTCACTTTATGGAGTTCCCATCACTGTCTTTGGTACAGTATCAATGTAGTCCAGACTCTTCTAGTACACTATTACTGGAGTTCCCATCACTGTCTTCTGTACACTATTACTGGAGTTCCCATCACTGTCTTCTAGTACACTATTACTGGAGTTCCCATCACTGTCTTCTAGTACACTATTACTGGAGTTCCCATCACTGTCTTCTAGTACACTATTACTGGAGTTCCCATCACTGTCTTCTGGTACACTATAACTGGAGTTCCCATCACTGTCTTCTGGTACACTATTACTGGAGTTCCCATCACTGTCTTCTGGTACACTATAACTGGAGTCCCAGACTGTCTTCTGGTACACTATAACTGGAGTTCCCATCACTGTCTTCTGGTACACTATTACTGGAGTTCCCATCACTGTCTTCTGGTACACTATAACTGGAGTCCAAGAATGTCTTCTGGTACACTATAACTGGAGTTCCCATCACTGTCTTCTGGTACACTATTACTGGAGTTCCCATCACTGTCTTCTGGTACACTATTACTGGAGTTCCCATCACTGTCTTCTGGTACACTATAACTGGAGTCCCAGACTGTCTTCTGGTGCACTATAACTGGAGTTCCCATCACTGTCTTCTGGTACACTATTACTGGAGTTCCCATCACTGTCTTCTGGTACACTATAACTGGAGTCCTAGACTGTCTTCTGGTACACTATAACTGGAGTTCCCATCACTGTCTTCTGGTACACTATTACTGGAGTTCCCATCACTGTCTTCTGGTACACTATAACTGGAGTCCCAGACTGTCTTCTGGTACACTATTACTGGAGTTCCCATCACTGTCTTCTGGTACACTATAACTGGAGTCCCAGACTGTCTTCTGGTACACTATTACTGGAGTCCCAGACTGTTACGTGTCTGATTAACTTCGTTGATGAAGGTCTTCCAGGTGAGAGAAAACACGTTACAGTATGAACAACTATTTGTTCTGTTGTATGCTTCACATGTTAACACTGATGCTTCACATGTTAACACTGATGCTTCACATGTTAACACTGATGCTTCACATGTTAACACTGATGCTTCACATGTTAACACTGAGAGTGTTCCATCAGCACTGTCTTCACCTCAGCCTCCTCGCTCATGCTCCTTCTTCTGGCTCTTAAGTTCCCCTGTCTTCTAATATTTTCAGTTTTCCCCTATAATCTACCTTGTCCATAATTACTATCGCATTTGCTTTGTCTGCTTTCGTAAGGTGAAGTCCAGGATCTTACCTTAATTCATGGTATAACTTAACAAATATTTGAGGACAATTGTATTGTAGAGGTTTGATTGTTATTATTATTATTATTATTATTATTATTATTATTATTATTAATTATTATTATAATGGGTAAGCGCTGAACACGTATGCTTATACAGCGCCTGTGGGGGAAAGGGGCTGGAAGGAATTCAGGGTTAATTTAGGGAACTGGAGCACAGATACAATTCCCTAGATCAAGAGCCCCGAACCAGCGTCAAGGAACCTCCCTTGAGGGGTGTAGAGGTTTGAGCTTCTCTCTACAACACAATTGTCCTCAAAGATTTGATAAGTTATACCATGAATTAAGGAAAGATCCTGAACTTCACCTTACGAAAGCAGACCAAATAAATGCGAAAATAATTATGGATAAGGTAGACTATAGTGGAAAACTGAACATATTTAAAGACAGGCTGACTTAGGTGCCTCGTGATGATCCCAGTTTATTTCTTGAAGATTGAAGTCTTCAATTATTAGTGTGACCATATGAGCTCTGCTTACTGCTTCCACTATGATGACAACCAGTGGTGGGTGTCTTGCTTACTGCTTCCACTATGATGACAGCCAGTGGTGGGTGTCTTGCTTACTGCTTCCACTATGATGACAGCCAGTGGTGGGTGTCTTGCTTACTGCTTCCACTATGATGACAGCCAGTGGTGGGTGTCTTGCTTACTGCTTCCACTATGATGACAGCCAGTGGTGGGTGTCTTGCTTACTGCTTCCACTATGATGACAACCAGTGGTGGGTGTCTTGCTTACTGCTTCCACTATGATGACAACCAGTGGTGGGTGTCTTGCTTACTGCTTCCACTATGATGACAGCCAGTGGTGGGTGTCTTGCTTACTGCTTCCACTATGATGACAACCAGTGGTGGGTGTCCTGCTTACTGCTTCCACTATGATGACAGCCAGTGGTGGGTGTCTTGCTTACTGCTTCCACTATGATGACAGCCAGTGGTGGGTGTCTTGCTTACTGCTTCCACTATGATGACAACCAGTGGTGGGTGTCTTGCTTACTGCTTCCACTATGATGACAACCAGTGGTGGGTGTCTTGCTTACTGTGTCCACTATGATGACAACCAGTGGTGGGTGTCTTGCTTACTGCTTCCACTATGATGACAACCAGTGGTGGGTGTCTTGCTTACTGCTTCCACTATGATGACAACCAGTGGTGGGTGTCTTGCTTACTGCTTCCACTATGATGACAGCCAGTGGTGGGTGTCTTGCTTACTGCTTCCACTATGATGACAGCCAGTGGTGGGTGTCTTGCTTACTGCTTCCACTATGATGACAACCAGTGGTGGGTGTCTTGCTTACTGCTTCCACTATGATGACAACCAGTGGTGGGTGTCTTGCTTACTGCTTCCACTATGATGACAACCAGTGGTGGGTGTCTTGCTTACTGCTTCCACTATGATGACAACCAGTGGTGGGTGTCTTGCTTACTGCTTCCACTATGATGACAACCAGTGGTGGGTGTCTTGCTTACTGCTTCCACTATGATGACAACCAGTGGTGGGTGTCTTGCTTACTGCTTCCACTATGATGACAACCAGTGGTGGGTGTCTTGCTTACTGCTTCCACTATGATGACAGCCAGTGGTGGGTGTCTTGCTTACTGCTTCCACTATGATGACAGCCAGTGGTGGGTGTCTTGCTTACTGCTTCCACTATGATGACAACCAGTGGTGGGTGTCTTGCTTACTGCTTCCACTATGATGACAACCAGTGGTGGGTGTCTTGCTTACTGCTTCCACTATGATGACAACCAGTGGTGGGTGTCTTGCTTACTGCTTCCACTATGATGACAACCAGTGGTGGGTGTCTTGCTTACTGCTTCCACTATGATGACAACCAGTGGTGGGTGTCTTGCTTACTGCTTCCACTATGATGACAACCAGTGGTGGGTGTCTTGCTTACTGCTTCCACTATGATGACAACCAGTGGTGGGTGTCTTGCTTACTGCTTCCACTATGATGACAACCAGTGGTGGGTGTCTTCTTCCTGTCTTGGTCTGTTGCCAGGTGGGTGGGTGTGTGGGGGGAACGAGTATGTGTACTCACCTATTTGTTGTTGCAGGGGTCAACTCATAGCTCCTGGCCCCGCCTCTTCACTGATCGCTACTAGGTCCTCTCTCTCCCTGCTCCATGAGCTTTATCATACCTCTTCTTAAAGCTATGTATGGATCCTGCTTCCACTACATCGCTCTCCAGATTGTTCTACTTCCTGAAAACTCTGTGACTGTGTGTGTGTGTCCTAAGTGCTTATAAAGTGGTAATTAACCTCAAGTTTACATAAAATGGTTAAGAGGTTGTAACTCAAGTGGTTGAAATTAAAGTTTTATCTCTTATCATGTCACTTATCAAGTGGAGTTTAGCACCCAAGGTTGAACACTTAAATGTTTATGATTATAGTGGCCAAGGGTAAACAGTGGTACTGCATCAACAGTGGTACTGTTATAACAGTGGTACTGTTACAACAGTGGTTTTTGTATCAACAGTGGTTCTTGTATCAACAGTGGTACTGTTACAACAGTGGTACTGTATCAACAGTGGTACTGTACCAACAGTGGTACTGTTACAACAGTGGTACTGTTACAACAGTGGTACTGTTACATTGGTACTGTTACAACAGTTGTACTGTATCAACAGTGGTACTGTTACAACAGTGTCACTGTATCAACTGTGGTACAGTTACAACAGTGGTAGTTATAACAGTGGTACTGTATCAATAGTGGTACTGTTACAACAGTGGTACTGTTATAACAGTGGTTCTTGTATCAGCAGTGGTACTGTATCAACAGTGGTACTGCTACAACAGTGTCACTGTATCAACAGTGGTACTGTTACAACAGTGGTAGTTATAACAGTGGTACTGTATCAATAGTGGTACTGTTACAACAGTGGAACTGCATTAACAGTGGTTCTTCTATCAACAGTGGTAGTTACAATAGTGGTACTGTATCAACAGTGGTACTGTTACAACAGTGGCTCAGTATCAACAGTGGTACTGCATCAACAGTGGTACTGCATCAACAGTGGTTCTGTATCAACAGTGGTACGGCATTAACAGTGGTTCTGTATCAACAGTGGTACTGTTACAACAGTGGTACTGTATCAACATTGGTATTGTTACAACAGTGGTATTGTATAAACAGTGGTACTGTTACAACAGTGGTTCTTGTGTCAACAGTGATACTGTTACAACAGTGGTTCTTGTGCCAACAGTGGTACTGATACAACACTGGTTATGTCAACAGTGGTACTGTTACAACAGTGGTTCTTGTGTCAACAGTGGTACTGTTACAACAGTGGTTCTTGTGCCAACAGTGGTACTGTTACAACAGTGGTTCTTGTGCCAACAGTGGTACTGATACATTAGTGGTTCTTGTGCCAACAGTGGTACTGTTACAACAGTGGTTCTTGTGTCAACAGTGGTACTGGTTCAACAGTGGTTCTTGTGCCAATATTGGTAGTTACAACAGTGGTTCTTGTGCCAACAGTAGTAGTTACAACAGTGGTTCTTATGCCAACAGTGGTACTGATACAACAGTGGTTCTTGTGTCAACAGTGGTACCGTTATAACATCTAGTCTGTTATGTGACAATAATAAAGTGGAATTCAATTATATACGCATCCATCACTTTACTGTTGCATCCAAGTGGCCTCAGTAGGTCATCCGTTAAGTGGTGTGGCAGGTGGAGGATCCTCATAAGTGGTGTGGCAGGTGGAAGATCCTCATAAGTGGTGTGGCAGGTGGAGGATCCTCATAAGTGGTGTGGCAGGTGGAGGATCCTCATAAGTGGTGTGGCAGGTGGAAGATCCTCATAAGTGGTGTGGCAGGTGGAGGATCCTCATAAGTGGTGTGGCAGGTGGGGATCCTCAGTGGTGTGGCAGGTGGGGATCCTCAAGTGGTGTGGCAGGTGGAGGATCCTCATAAGTGGTGTGGCAGGTGGGGATCCTCATAAGTGGTGTGGCAGGTGGAAGATCCTCATAAGTGGTGTGGCAGGTGGAAGATCCTCATAAGTGGTGTGGCAGGTGGAGGATCCTCATAAGTGGTGTGGCAGGTGGAGGATCCTCATAAGTGGTGTGGCAGGTGGAAGATCCTCATAAGTGGTGTGGCAGGTGACCTGCTACTACCACTGACACTCACTGCAGTACCAACAGTGCCACTAGCAGAGTACTGACATGCTACTACCACTGACACTCACTGCAGTACCAACAGTGACACTAGCAGAGTACTGACATGCCACTACCACTGACACTCACTGCAGTACCAACAGTGCCACTAGCAGAGTACTGACATGCTACTACCACTGACACTCACTGCAGTACCAACAGTGCCACTAGCAGAGTACTGACATGCTACTACCACTGACACTCACTGCAGTACCAACAGTGACACTAGCAGATACTGACCTGCTCTACCACTGACACTCACTGCAGTACCAACAGTGACACTAGCAGAGTACTGACCTGCACTACCACTGACACTCACTGCAGTACCAACAGTGCCACTAGCAGAGTACTGACATGCTACTACCACTGACACTCACTGCAGTACCAACAGTGACACTAGCAGAGTACTGACCTGCTACTACCACTGACACTCACTGGAGTACCAACAGTGACACTAGCAGAGTACTGACCTGCTACTACCACTGACACTCACTGCAGTACCAACAGTGACACTAGCAGAGTACTGACCTGCTACTACCACTGACACTCACTGCAGTACCAACAGTGACACTAGCAGAGTACTGACCTGCTACTACCACTGACACTCACTGCAGTACCAACAGTGCCACTAGCAGAGTACTGACCTGCTACTACCACTGACACTCACTGCAGTACCAACAGTGACACTAGCAGAGTACTGACATGCTACTAACACTGACACTCACTGCAGTACCAACAGTGCCACTAGCAGAGTACTGACATGCCACTACCACTGACACTCACTGCAGTACCAACAGTGCCACTAGCAGAGTACTGACATGCCACTACCACTGACACTCACTGCAGTACCGACAGTGACACTAGCAGAGTACTGACCTGCTACTACCACTGACACTCACTGCAGTACCGACAGTGACACAACACATGACAGTTTAGTGTCTAGCAGTAAACCTGGACAATAATCTCCATATAAACCGCCACACACTGCCACCTTAACTTCAAAATATAACAGAAAATCCCAAAGGCACTGCCAGAAGTTGGTAATACCAATGTATCCCATCTGGTACACCAGATACCATCATATCCGCTCCATCATAGTCAATGCTTAATTGGATTTAAAATCTATCGACTATACAAGGGTCAGTAATACTGTACTGAACATTTTCACCGCCAGAAGAGAATACTTTAACAGCTAAAATGAAGATTTTGAGTAAAGTCTCAGCATATATATGCTGAGATAAATACATCTCTCAGAGCATATACATTGTCTCTCTCCCAGACTGACTGCAGTAAGCAAAATATTGACCATAAGAGATATCATGAAGCAGTGTGTGTGTGTGTGTGTGTGTGTGTGTGTGTGTGTGTGTGTATCACAGCAACAGTGAGATAACCAGTCTGGTACACACACACACACACACACACACACGCACACTCGACCCCTGCAACCACAAATGGGTGAGTATACACACACCTGGAGGCAAGATCCATACACAGCTTTAAGAAGAGGTATGATAAAGTTCACGGAGCAGGGAGAGAGTGACCTAGTAGCGACCAGTGATGAGGCGGGGCCAGGAGCTGTGATTTGACCCCTGAAACCACATTTAGGTGAGTACACACACACACACATCATACACACACACACACACACACACACACAGCACACACACAACACTGGAGGAAAGAAGGGTCAGAGGAGACATGATAACGACATACAAAATACTGCGGGGAATTGACAAGGTAGACAGTGACAGGATGTTTCAGAGAGGGAACACAGAAACAAGGGGACACAACTGGAAGCTGAAGACTCAGATGAGTCAAAGGGATGTTAGGAAGCATTTCTTCAGCCACAGAGTAGTCAGGAAGTGGAATAGTCTAGAGAAAGACATAGTGGAGGCAGGAACCATACATAGTTTTAAGACAAGGTATGATAAAGCTCATGGAGCAGGGAGAGCAGAGACCCAGTAGCAGACAGCGAAGAGGCGGGGCCAGGAGCTGAGTCTCGACCCCTGCAACCACAATTAGGTGAGTACAATTAGGTGAGTACACACACACACCACATACATTCGTGGTGTTCCTATGTGTGTTTTACCAAGGTGATTTTCATGGTTATTTTGGTATCTTCCACAAATGATAGAAAGTGTGGCGAGTGTTTTTATGTGTCATGTACGAGGGTAAGAAAGAGCAGAGGAGCCAGCACAGTGACTTGAGGCTCTCAACTCTTTACATCACTGATGCTGCATTTTCATCTGTTTACTACAACTCTTTGTTCTATCTGTCAGTAAGTTGAAAATCCATCTGCCTACCAACAAGAGTGACGGGGCAGGGAGGTACGGGGCAGGGAGGGACGGGGCAGGGAGGGACGGGGCAGGGAGGGACGGGGCAGGGAGGGACGGGGCGGGGAGGGACGGGGAGGAGGGACGGGGGAGGACGGAGGGACGGGGCAGGGAGGGACGGAGGACGGGCAGGGAGGGAGGGAGGGACGGGGCAGGGAGGGACGGGAGGGAGGGAGGGAGGGAGGGACGGGAGGGAGGGGAGGGAGGGAGGGAGGGAGGGAGGGAGGGAGGGGAGGGAGGGGAGGGACGGGAGGTAGGGGAGGGAGGGGAGGGACGGGAGGGCCGGGGCAGGGAGGGAGGGGATGGACTGGAGGGAAGGGAGGGACGGGAGGGGTACAACAGTGGCCACAACATGGGTTAACCCAAGAGAAAGTTAAACTCTTACTTTCCCTTTCAGACTCCTCTAACCCTTTCCTGCCCTCTCACCTCCCGTTATTATAACCCTTTCTCTTAACCCTTCCCTCCTTCCCCCTTCACCGTTGTTCCTCTTTTTCCACCGTTGTTGATTCCCCCTTCACCGTTGTTCCTCCTCGTTTCCCCTCTTCCTTCACCGTTGTTCTTTCCCCCTTCCCCGTTGTTCCTCCCCTTCTCCGTTGCTTCTCTTCCTTCCCCCTCACTGTTGTTCCTCTTCCTTCCCCGTTGTTCCTTCCCCCTTGTTCATCTTCTTTCCCTCTTGTTCCTCTTATTCCATAATCTTCCTTCACATAACCACAATGATGGAAAGACGTTCAGGCTACGTTAAGATTACACTACGTTATGTCAGGGTTATGATGCTGATTACATTACGTTATGTCAGGGTTATGATGCTGATTACATTACGTTATGTCAGGGTTATGATGCTGATTACATTACGTTATGTCAGGGTTATGATGATGATTACATTACGTTATGTCAGGGTTAAGATGCTGATTACAATACGTTATGTCAGGGTTATGATGCTGATTACATTACGTTATGTCAGGGTTATGATGCTGATTACATTACGTTATGTCAGGGTTATGATGATGATTACATTACGTTATGTCAGGGTTAAGATGCTGATTACAATACGTTATGTCAGGGTTATGATGCTGATTACACTACGTTATGTCAGGGTTATGATGCTGATTACATTACGTTATGTCAGGGTTATGATGCTTATTACATTACGTTATGTCAGGGTTATGATGCTGATTACAATACGTTATGTCAGGGTTATGATGCTGATTACATTACATTATGTCAGGGTTATGATGCTGATTACAATACGTTATGTCAGGGTTATGATGATGATTACATTACGTTATGTCAGGGTTATGATGCTGATTACAATACGTTATGTCAGGGTTATGATGATGATTACATTACGTTATGTCAGGGTTATGATGCTGATTACAATACGTTATGTCAGGGTTATGATGCTGATTACATTACGTTATGTCAGGGTTATGATGCTGATTACAATACGTTATGTCAGGGTTATGATGCTGATTACAATACGTTATGTCAGGGTTATGATGCTGATTACAATACGTTATGTCAGGGTTATGATGCTGATTACATTACGTTATGTCAGGGTTAAGATGCTGATTACATTACGTTATGTCAGGGTTAATATGCTGATTACATTACGTTATGTCAGGGTTATGATGCTGATTACATTACGTTATGTCAGGGTTATGATGCTGATTACATTACGTTATGTCAGGGTTATGCTAATTACATTACGTTATGTCAGGGTTATGATGCTGATTACATTACGTTATGTCAGGGTTAAGATGCTGATTACATTACGTTATGTCAGGGTCACTAAGGTTAAGTTAGGTTATGTCAGGGTCAGTTAGGTTAGGTTATGTCAGGGTCAGTTAAGTTAGGTTAGGTTATGTCAGGGTCAGTTAAGTTAGGTTAGGTTATGTCAGGGTCAGTTAAGTTAGGTTAGGTTATGTCAGGGTCAGTTAAGTTAGGTTAGGTTATGTCAGGTCAGTTAAGTTAGGTTATGTCAGGGTCAGTTAAGTTAGGTTAGGTTATGTCAGGGTCAGTTAAGTTAGGTTAGGTTATGTCAGGGTCAGTTAAGTTAGGTTAGGTTATGTCAGGCTTAGGTTAGTAGGTAGTGTCAGGGGTTAGTTAGGTTAGGTTATGTCAGGGTCAGTTAAATTAGGTTAGGTTATGTCAGGGTCGGTTAGGTTATGTCAGGGTCAGTTAAGTTAGGTTATGTCAGGGTCGGTTAGGTTATGTCAGGGTCAGTTAAGTTAGTCACACACTGAGTATCCATGGTTCGATCCCCGGTACAGGTGGAAACATTCGATCATGTTTCCTTAAGACACCTGCTGTCCATGTTCACCAAGCAGTAAGTAGGTACCTGGGTGTTAGTCGACTGGTGTGGGTAGCATCCTGGGACAAAATTAACCTAAGTCATTGATGTCAGCTATGGTCTGTATAAGTTGCATCATGTACTCGTAGAAATAAATATTATCATTATTATTATTATTGTCTTATCTCTCATGGTGCCTAACTCTTTATTGTATTTTGCACCGTCTGCTATGTCTCCTGCTTTCGTATGGAGTGATTTAGGGGCCAAGTCTTCCAGAGTCTTGCAGACGTAAATTCTGATTCCAACGAGTGAAATTCTGATTCCAACGACTGTAATTCTGATTCCAACGAGTGTAATTCTGATTCCAACGAGTGCAATTCTGATTCCAACGAGTGTAATTCTGATTCCAACGAGTGAAATTCTGATTCCAACGAGTGTAATTCTGATTCCAACGAGTGCAATTCTGATTCCAACGAGTGTAATTCTGATTCCAACGAGTGCAATTCTGATTCCAACGAGTGCAATTCTGATTCCAACGAGTGCAATTCTGATTCCAACGAGTGCAATTCTGACTCCAACGAGTGCAATTCTGATTCCAACGAGTGCAATTCTGATTCCAACGAGTGTAATTCTGATTCCAACGAGTGCAATTCTGATTCCAACGAGTGCAATTCTGATTCCAACGAGTGTAATTCTGATTCCAACGAGTGCAATTCTGATTCCAACGAGTGCAATTCTGATTCCAACGAGTGTAATTCTGATTCCAACGAGTGCAATTCTGATTCCAACGAGTGTAATTCTGATTCCAACGAGTGCAATTCTGATTCCAACGAGTGCAATTCTGATTCCAACGAGTGTAATTCTGATTCCAACGAGTGCAATTCTGATTCCAACGAGTGTAATTCTGATTCCAACGAGTGCAATTCTGATTCCAACGAGTGTAATTCTGATTCCAACGAGTGCAATTCTGATTCCAACGAGTGTAATTCTGATTCCAACGAGTGCAATTCTGATTCAAACATTCCCAGTAATTTAATTGACTGAGTTTACACGTACAGTGAAGGTTCACTGTAGTTTGCACGTACAGTGAAGGTTCACTGTAGTTTGCACGTACAGTGAAGGTTCACTGTAGTTTGCACATACAGTGAAGGTTCACTGTAGTTTACACGTACAGTGAAGGTTCACTGTAGTTTACATGTACAGTGAAGGTTCACTGTAGTTTGCACGTACAGTGAAGGTTCACTGTAGTTTGTCCAGCTGTACAACTTCACTTGCCGCCTAGACACAACCAGTGACACAAAACTTATCCTCATTCTCGTCTCACATTTTGAAGGTTCAAGTTATACATCCAATCATCTTCCTTACGACTGTGATAATAACACTGTTGTGATCCTGGAGTGTAACACCATCCTGGAGTGTAACACCTTCTCATTATATTACTCACAAGCCTCTCACATTAATAGCGTGATAGCGGTTTCTTGCAGTTATTGATCAATGAATAACAAAAAAGGCACAATACCGTGACTGGAACAATACACACACAACCCGCACATAGAAAAGAGTAGCTTACCACGACTGCTGGCCTATATATAACCCCTTCCACCTGTCCTGTGTGTTAGTGTGACTTTGTAAATGGTCCAAGTCGGACCGAAACGTCGTCGTAAGCTCCTCTCTTCTATGTGAGGGTTGTGTGTATTGATCAATGTGGAGCATCACGAGTCTGGGCCTGAGGCAGAGTGCATGATGTGCTATCAATGATTTATTCAGTCATCAAGTGGGTTTAAGGTTACCTCAGATATTATGAAGGTGTCAACGAGGTTGCCAGTCTCATCCATGAAAAAACTTACTTGGTCTGTGAGTCTTCAGACTGATTAATGACTCACTGAACACGAGTCTTCTTTAAGTAAGAGCCCAATGCTACATGTGGCACATCATTCTGCACACGAGAAAAAGTATTGTGTATATCTTTCAATTTCATTTATGGTTTTTGTTGTCTGTGTCTCTACTGGAGTCTGAATGATGTGTTCGGTGGAAGCTTCAAGTCTTCCGTCTGTGTAAACAGTGTATATTTTCGTTGTTCAGACGTTCTGGCACCTCAGAGAAGGTCGGCGCTTCTTGTTCTTCACCTCAGTGGGATCGTCTCTCACTTTCTAAGTTGCATCTTCTCCTCTCTTAAAGTTGTGTGTGTGGAGGACACTTCAAGTGCCCACCACTTAGCTCATCCGCTCAACACACTCCTTCACACCATCCACTCAACACACTCCTTCACATCATCCACTCAACACACTCCTTCACATCATCCACTCAACACACTCCTTCACATCATCCACTCAACACACTCCTTCACAACATCCACTCAACACACTCCTTCACACCATCCACTCAACACACTCCTTCACACCATCCACTCAACACACTCCTTCACATCATCCACTCAACACACTCCTTCACACCATCCACTCAACACACTCCTTCACACCATCCACTCAACACACTCCTTCACAACATCCACTCAACACACTCCTTCACATCATCCACTCAACACACTCCTTCACATCATCCACTCAACACACTCCTTCACATCATCCACTCAACACACTCCTTCACATCATCCACTCAACACACTCCTTCACATCATCCACTCAACACACTCCTTCACATCATCCACTCAACACACTCCTTCACATCATCCACTCAACACACTCCTTCACACCATCCACTCAACACACTCCTTCACATCATCCACTCAACACACTCCTTCACATCATCCACTCAACACATCCTTCACATCATCCACTCAACACACTCCTTCACATCATCCACTCAACACACTCCTTCACATCATCCACTCAACACACTCCTTCACATCATCCACTCAACACACTCATTCACATCATCCACTCAACACACTCCTTCACATCATCCACTCAACACACTCCTTCACACCATCCACTCAACACACTCCTTCACATCATCCACTCAACACACTCCTTCACACCATCCACTCAACACACTCCTTCACAACATCCACTCAACACACTCCTTCACATCATCCACTCAACACACTCCTTCACACATCCACTCAACACACTCCTTCACATCATCCACTCAACACACTCCTTCACAACATCCACTCAACACACTCCTTCACAACATCCACTCAACACACTCCTTCACATCATCCACTCAACACACTCCTTCACAACATCCACTCAACACACTCCTTCACATCATCCACTCAACACACTCCTTCACAACATCCACTCCACACTCCTTCACACATCCACTCAACACACTCTTCACATCATCCACTCAACACACTCCTTCACA
Source organism: Cherax destructor (assembly GCA_009830355.1). Lineage (NCBI taxonomy): Eukaryota > Metazoa > Arthropoda > Malacostraca > Decapoda > Parastacidae > Cherax > Cherax destructor. The sequence continues at coordinate 108,394 of WNWK01002267.1, forward strand.
CATCCACTCAACACACTCCTTCACATCATCCACTCAACACACTCCTTCACATCATCCACTCAACACACTCCTTCACATCATCCACTCAACACACTCCTTCACACATCCACTCAACACACTCCTTCACACATCCACTCAACACACTCCTTCACACCATCCACTCAACACACTCCTTCACATCATCCACTCAACACACTCCTTCACAACATCCACTCAACACACTCCTTCACAACATCCACTCAACACACTCCTTCACAACATCCACTCAACACACTCCTTCACAACATCCACTCAACACAACATCTCCAAAACTTAGCCTCATAACTTATCTGATTGGTTCTGTTTTATTAATTTAAATTAGTTGGATATCCCCTCATAACCAGGCGAAACGTTCATTGGTCGAAACGTTTTACGACACTCTAGACCAGCTTCGAAGATTTTTTGACCCAGACAGCCCGGTCTGGGACCAGGATTTTCTGTTGACTGCTTGTTTAACCAGGTTGTTGCTGTCAGCAGCGGGCTCATCCACATATCCTGCTTGATCTAACACTTCTTCAACTGTTACATCAGTAACACAACCATAGCAACCAGCAACACAACCACAGCAACCAGCAACAACCACAGAAACCAGCAACAACCACAGTAACCAGCAACACAACCACAGCAACCAGCAACACAACCACAGCAACCAGCAACAACCACAGTAACCAGCAACACAACCACAGCAACCAGCAACAACCACAGTAACCAGCAACAACCACAGTAACCAGCAACACAACCACAGCAACCAGCAACACAACCACAGCAACCAGCAACAACCACAGTAACCAGCAACACAACCACAGCAACCAGCAACAACCACAGTAACCAGCAACACAACCACAGCAACCAGCAACAACCACAGTAACCAGTAACTCAACCACAGCAACCAGTAACACACAACCTAAGCAACCAATAACACACAACCACAGCAACCAATAACACACAACCACAGCAACCAGTAACACACAACCACAGCAACCAGCAACACAACCACAGCAACCAGCAACCACAGCAACCAGCAACACAACCACAGCAACCAGCAACAACCACAGTAACCAGCAACAACCACAGTAACCAGCAACACAACCACAGCAACCAGCAACACAACCACAGCAACCAGCAACAACCACAGTAACCAGCAACACAACCACAGCAACCATCAACAACCACAGTAACCAGCAACACAACCACAGCAACCAGTAACACACAACTACAGCAACCAGCAACAACCACAGTAACCAGCAACACAACCACAGCAACCAGCAACAACCACAGTAACCAGCAACACAACCACAGGAACCAGCAACACAACCACAGTAACCAGTAACTCAACCACAGCAACCAGCAACGACCATAGCAACCAGCAACACAACCACAGCAACCAGCAACAACCACAGTAACCAGTAACTCAACCACAGCAACCAGTAACACACAACCACAGCAACCAATAACACACAACCACAGCACAGTAACATACACAACCACAGCAACCAGTAACACACAACTACAGCAACCAGTAACATAACCACAGCAACCAGTAACACACAACCACAGCAACCAATATCACACAACCACATCAACAAGTAACACACACAACCACAGCAACCAGTAACACACACAACCACAGCAACCAGTAACACACACAACCACAGCAACCAGTAACACAACCACAGCAACCAGTAACACACTCAACCACAGCAACCAGTAACACACACAACCACAGCAACCAGTAACACACAACCACAGCAACCAGTAACACACACAACCACAGCAACCAGTAACACACACAACCACAGCAACCAGTAACACACAACCACAGCAACCAATAACTCACACAACAACAGCAACCAGTAACACAACCACAGCAACCAGTAACACACTCAACCACAGTAACCAGTAACACAACCACAGCAACCAGTAACACACACAACCACAGCAACCAGTAACACAACCACAGCAACCAGTAACTCACACAACAACAGCAACCAGTAACACCACAGCAACCAGCAACACAACCACAGCAACCAGTAACACACACCCACAGCAACCAATAACAACCACAGCAACCAGTAACACAACCACAACAACCAGTAACACACCCACAGCAACCAATAACACAACTACAACCAATAACACAACTACAGCAACCAGTAACACACTCAACCACAGCAACCAGTAACACACAGCAACCAGTAACACACAACCACAGCAACCAATAACACACAACCACAGCACAGTAACACAACCACAGCAACCAGTAACACACAACCACAGCAACCAGTAACACACTCAACCACAGCAACCAGTAACACACAACCACAGCAACCAGTAACACACAACCACAGCAACCAGTAACACACAACCACAGCAACCAGTAACACAACCACAGCAACCAGTAACACACAACCACAGCAACCAGTAACACACAACCACAGCAACCAGTAACACACAACCACAGCAACCAGTAACACACAACCACAGCAACCAGTAACACACAACCACAGCAACCAGTAACACACAACAACAGCAACCAGTAACACACAACCACAGCAACCAGTAACACACAACCACAACAACCAGTAACACACAACCACAGCAACCAGTAACACTCAACCACAACAGTAGTAGCAGCAACACCAAGAGTAACAGCAGCTGTAGCAGTAACAACAACAGCAGTAACAGCAGCAGCAACAACACGAAGTGTAACAGCAACAACAGTAGTAATAACAGCACCAAAAGTAACAGCAGCAATAGTAACAGCAACATCACCAACAGTAATAACAGCAGCAGTAACAGAAACAGCAGCATCACCAACAGTAACAACAATATTACCAACAGTAACAGCAGCATCAAAAACAATAACTGCTGTATCACCAACAGTAACATCAGCATCACCAACAGTAATAACAGCAGTATCACCAGCAGTAGTAACAGCAAGATCACCAACAGCAGTATCACCAACAGTAACATCAGCATCACCAACAGTAATAACAGCAGTATCACCAGCAGCAGTAACAGCAAGATCACCAACAGCAGTATCAACAACAGTAACAACAGCAGCATCAACAGTAATAACAGCAGCATCACCAACAGTAATAACAGCAGCAGCATCAACAGTAACAACAGCAGCATTACCAACAGTAACAGCAGCATCACCAACAGTAACATCATCAACAGTAACATCACCAATAGTAACAACAGCAGCACCAACAGTAACATCACCAACAGTAACAGCAGCATCAACAACAGCATCACTAACAGTAACAGCAGCATCCCCAACAGTAGCAGCATCACCAATATTAACAGTAACAGCAGCATCTCCAACAGTGGAAGCAGCAACATCACCAACAGTAACAGCAGCATCAACAACAGCATCACTAACAGTAACAGCAGTATACCCAACAGTAGCAGCAACATCACCAACAGTAACAGAAGCACCACGAACAGTAACAGCAGCACCACCAACAGCAACATCACCAACAGTAACAGCAGCACCACCAACAGTAACAACAGCATCACCAACAGTAACAGCAGCAGCAGCACCAACAGTAACAACAACACCACCAACAGCATCACCAACAGTAACAACAGCACCACCAACAGTAACAACAGCATCACCAACAGTAACAGCAGCACCACCAACAGTAACAACAGCATCACCAACAGTAACAGCAGCAGCAGCACCAACAGTAACAGCAACACCACCAACAGTAACAGCAACACCACCAACAGCATCACCAACAGTAACAACAGCACCACCAACAGTAACAGCAACATCACCAACAGTAACAGCAACACCACCAACAGCACCACCAACAGTAACAACAGCATCACCAACAGTAACAACAGTAAAGGAACTAAACAAGCAGCTATCACCACCTCTCTCTGGCCTCTCTCACTCTCCACCATTCTCTCTCTCTCCCTCATTGCTCCTTCCCCCTCCCTCCCCCACCTCCCCAACAGTAGCCTCGGGGTGTAGGTAACCCACTGATCTTGGTGCCACTTTTCTCTGAGAGACAGTTTCACTTTTTAACGCAACACCTTACCTGGCACCCCACCACTGGCACCCTTACCACTGGTACCCAACCACTGGCACCCCACCACTGACACCTCATCACTGGCACCTCACCACTGACACCCTCACCACTGGCACCTCATCACTGGCACCCCACCACTGGCACCCTCACCACTGGTACCTCACCACTAATACCTCATCACTGGCACCCCACCACTGGCACCCCAACACTGGAACCCCACAATTGGCACCCACACCACTGGCACCCAACCACTGGTACCTCATCACTGGCACCCTCACCACTGGCACCCCAACATTGGAACCCCACAATTGGCACCCCACCACTGGCACCTCATCACTGGCACCCTCACCACTGGCACCCCACCACTGACACCCTACCACTGGCACCCCACCACTGGCACCCTCAGCACTGGCGTCCTACAATTGGGACCCCCACCACTGGTTGTTGCTAGTGGTGGTCCTAGACCAGGCTTTACAGGTCAACCAGGTTGTTGCTGCTGCTGGTTACCACCACCAATTACAAGCGACCACGGCCTCACAGAAGACTCTAACTTCTAAGAAACATATCTTAAGTCTTCTCCTAGTAACTGGCTGAGTGGTTTCTTTCCCTATCACCAGGTATTCATATAATTTATTTAACATTAATAATTTATTTAACACATATACTGGCAATATTTATTATGTTCAGATGGTGTGCGAGGAGCTGCACACAGAGTTAGGAATCAAGATGCAGCAGGCGTTCCCTCTCTGGATAGCCACACTGAGGCGCTGGAAGAGAAAGATGGCAGCCATTGGGATCTGTGGTGGTTTCCATGATCCTGGAATCTCAGCAACTGAGACTCTCTGATCCTATAGTGACGAAGTGGAACTGATGAGCCAAGTTCTTCTTATACTTGTTGGGCTAGTTGTGATCGTGCCAGTGATCAGCAGCACCGTCCTGCTGACCAACACTTCATGTGACGTAGATGTCAGCCAGAGTGGATGTACAAGTATAGTCCCACCAGCAGTCTACCACTCTTCTAGGGCTATAATGTGATCCCATTAGCAAAGTTGGTGGGTATACCCGGGGCACTGGTGGGTGTACCCGGGGCACTGGTGGGTGTACCCGGGGCACTGGTGGGTGTACCCGGGGCACTGGTGGGTGTACCCGGGGCACTGGTGGGTGTACCCGGGGCACTGGTGGGTGTACCCGGGGCACTGGTGGGTATACCCGGGGCACTGGTGGGTGTACCCGGGGCACTGGTGGGTGTACCCGGGGCACTGGTGGGTGTACCCGGGGCACTGGTGGGTGTACCCGGGGCACTGGTGGGTGTACCCGGGGCACTGGTGGGTGTACCCGGGGCACTGGTGGGTATACCCGGGGCACTGGTGGGTGTACCCGGGGCACTGGTGGGTGTACCCGGGGCACTGGTGGGTGTACCCGGGGTGTACCGGGGGTGTACCCGGGGCACTCGTGGGTGTACCCGGGGCACTGGTGGGTGTACCCGGGACACTGGCGGGTGTACCCGGGACACTGGCGGGTGTACCCGGGGCACTGGTGGGTGTACCCGGGGCACTGGTGGGTGTACCCGGGACACTGGCGGGTGTACCCGGGGCACTGGTGGGTTTACCCGGGACACTGGCGGGTGTACCTGGGGCACTGGTGGGTGTACCCGGGACACTGGCGGGTGTACCCGGGGCACTGGGTAGTAAAGATCGAGGTTGTCTCTGGGCTGAGCACAGGACCGTATTAAACATGTCAATAAACCAGGGAACGGGTGGGGTTAGAACCCATGGCGAGTGAGTCGTAAAACTCCAAGCCAGCGTGTAAGCCACTGGTGCTGGCCCAGTGGTTTACACACTGGCCTGGAGTTTAACGACTCACTCGCCATGGATTCAAACCCCACCCGTTCCGTGGTCTGTTTCCAATCGTGTTATTACGCTTTTATGTTTGGAACATGAACCTTCCAGAGTACACTGGTCGACTACCACCTTGACGCAGAGTACACTGGTCGACTACCACCTTGACGCAGAGTACACTGGTCGACTACCACCTTGACGCAGAGTACACTGGTCGACTACCACCTTGACGCAGAGTACACTGGTCGACTACCACCTTGACGCAGAGTACACTGGTCGACTACCACCTTGACGCAGAGTACACTGGTCGACTACCACCTTGACGCAGAGTACACTGGTCGACTACCACCTTGACGCAGAGTACACTGGTCGACTACCACCTTGACGCAGAGTACACTGGTCGACTACCACCTTGACGCAGAGTACACTGGTCGACTACCACCTTGACGCAGAGTACACTGGTCGACTACCACCTTGACGCAGAGTACACTGGTCGACTACCACCTTGACGCAGAGAACACTGGTCGACTACCACCTTGACGCAGAGTACACTGGTCGACTACCACCTTGACGCAGAGTACACTGGTCGACTACCACCTTGACGCAGATACACTTGTACTCAGTGGTAATAAGAGCAGCAAAGTAAAGAAACACTGTGTGGGGTCAAGATGTCTGCCACTCAGAAATGGCAATTGACAGGAGAAAATCATCAGAATGATGTGTGCTCACAGCTAAATGGCAAACATTCCTCCAACATAGCTGTAGAAATCTTTTCCATGAAGAAAGTGTCTTAAGTGGATTGTGAGCTAAAGATTCATCTAGTCTGGTTGTCTGTGCTGCAGGGGTATCCCACATGCTGATGCCACTAGTGTAGCTGGATGTTATACAACTCTACCAAATTACATATGTCTTCAGGTAGAATTTCCTTCACCAGCTCGATGGATTCATCGGAGATTAAGATTGCTGGGAAGGCAATGTGAAAGACAGAACGAATGCCCAGTGCACCTAACCTGAGCGGAGGTGTAGCTTCCTCCCGCTGTAATTCCAAGTTAAGGTTGACGATGTGAATAAATGTTTACAAAACGAACACGTTGATAAGTGAGACACTTTTGCAACACTGGGTGTCTTTATTCCAGAATAAAGATCCCAAAATGTTGCAAGAGTGTCTCATTTATTAAGGTTCAGGAGGTTTTCCAGAGAAACTTTAGGAGGAATTAATACTCGCCCAGAGGATGGAGGGTATTGTAAGAGTAGGTTAGTTTAAAGTGGGATAGACACATGGTGAGGAGACACAAGGCATCAACAGAATTATTATTATTATTATAATAAAAAAAAGAAGCGCTAAACCATAGGGGTCATACAGCGCAGCAGAGTAGGACAGGATGCAGGGAGAATGGGTTGTAAGAGGGAGAGGGATGATTAGTAGGGTATGGAGTGCAGCAGGACAGTGGATAGTGCAGGGGTAGAGGGCAGCACGAGATTGAGGTAGAAGGGACTGAGGGAAGTGATAGAGGTATAATCTTTAGAGTTTGTGTAGCAAGTCAGTTGCTGTCAAAAAGTCAATGAGAGAGTCAGGATTAAAGAAGGGTCCATCATCCAGAAGGGAAGGTAGAGAGAGGAGGAGGAACCAGAGGTGGAGCGGTGTCCATCAACGTCTTTGAAATATATTCTATGATAGCGTCCAGCGTTTCGGCAGACAAAGATGTAGGATGTGGGACCACATTAGAGATGGAAAGAGGAGGAGGGTGAGCAACAATCGGGGAGACTATAGACTGTACTAAAGTAGAGGGCGAGAAGATGGAAGAGGAAACTGTCGAAGGGGCTTGGGAGGGGACAGGAGTGGAAGCGACCTGGGGCGGGGGCAGTCAAGGAAGAAACTTGGGAGGGGACAGGGGATGAAGATATTGAACGAGGAGGAGGATGAACCTCCACACACGTTACAGAACTAGTCGGAGGTGAAAAACCCTGCAATGGGGATTTTTTTGCCAGACTTATGAGAAGAAGAGGGGCGGTGAGGATTAGGTGTTGGACGAGGGCATGTAGACACAGAACTGTGCAAGTGAGTAGAGGAAGGGGTGAGGACAGTATGGGATGCCGAGGTAGGGACCTCGGAGCCAAGAACAGCAAAAGAATTCGAGACAGGGGTGACTGAGGATGGGGCGACCACAGAGGAAGCCGCGGGAGTTGGGACCCCAGAAGTGGGGGGACGTTTAGCAATGCGAGAATAGGAAATACAGGGAAGTCTCCCTTGAAGGCGTAGATGAGAGACAGCCATAGCATATGAGAAGCCTTCCGCCTCTTTGAGACAACGGATTTCCCGCTCATTTAGGTAAACCTGACAAGGGCGAGAGTACGATGGATGCGCCTCATGACAGTTAAGGCAAGAGAGAGGTAGATTACAAGAAGGACTGGCATGGTCGTCGGCACCACAGACTGGGCATTCGGCCATGGACCTGCAATATTTCGCTGGATGACCAAAACGCCAGCAGTTTCTACACTGTTGCGGTGTAGGGGTCACCTTTCGAACTTGTAAACGGTGACCTGCAATGTAGACCAAGGGTGGAAGTTCACAGCAGTCAAATGTTAAATGAGCTATATTGCAAGGATAACGTCTTCGCTTACGGGCAGGGAGAACAAAAGTGTCAACTTTGAAGATAGGGAGGTCTTGGAACTCAAGCTGCTCCAGAATGTCATCACCACATGTCTGGAAATTCCGTTGGACAATGGTGTGGGGTAAAATGACCGTACCACTACAAGAATTGAGAGAATGATGTTTGTCAATGGTGATAGGAATAGTATCTATGGTCGTAAGGAGAGAAAGATCGCGAGTAGCTTGGCCAGCATTCTGGACCGTGATGATGCGAGTGTCGCTCTTGAGAGCGTGAAATGAGATATCTTTACCTACATGGCGTAGGAGAGCTTTACCAATACTATGATCGGAAAGATAGGTAGTTGGAGTAGTCAGTCTTAGAGTAAAAAACTTTGTCCATTAAGTAGTGTGAAACAGTGTTTAAGGGGAGTGCGTGACGAGCTAGTCATGTCTGAGATGAATGAGAATGAAGTGTCGAATCATCATGTAAGGGTCTTGGTCGTTTGGATGTGGGACCAGAGGTGGTCCGACGTGTGACGGGCGAGCAATCCAAAAATTGCCTCACTGGTCAGAGAAGAGCGAAGGTCAGACGTGTCAAAAGGGCCGGTAGGAACCCAGGTACTTGAAGCAGGTGACGAACCGGCACCAGCAAGAGGTACAGGGGTATTGGAGGTGTTGGAAGAGTTGTCCATTAACGAGGTAGGGTCAGAACTGGGTGCGGTATCAGGAAGGGGCCCGAGGGTAGTAGGTTCACGGATTGGGTCGTCCATGGTTAGGTTACTTCTTTCTTTTTGTTTTTAATAAAATGAAAGGGGCGTAAATCCCCCTCTGCGCCCAAGAGGACCTCAACACTGCAAGTAGTGCAGATGCTGCATGGAACCCGTGCCATACCCTACCCTTCATGCCAGTATACCAGCAATCCGGGATAGCAACCTCACATCCACCGAGCCACCTGAGAGGGCGGCCGGATACCCACCACAAAGCATACCTCCTTCGGCCACCAACCCCGGAGTCCAAAAGGTGGACTCCAGAGATACACCGGTCGCCCGAAAGATACCCAAAGCCACCCCCCTGGGAGACTGGAGAGGGATCGGGTCATCTCCAGGCGATCCAGATTCCACGTCAAACTACACCACCGCCAAGGACCTCAACGGAATGGGATGGACCACGGTACCCTTTCCCCTACCTAGGAACCAGAATGCCCGTGGAGAGAAGCTCACAGGGTAATTATGGGAAGGGAATAAGGGAGGGATGAGGAGGAGGAGGAAAGGGAAAAGGGAAGATGGGAAAGGGGAGGGGAGATTGTGGGGTAATTAGGTTTGGTCTGAGGAAGAAGACCAAGAGGTCCAATTCCTCAGACCGATAGCCTCTTTACTGAGGCTATCGAAATCTTAGATATTTTTTTTCCAGAACCTCACCAATAGCAAGAGAGCCGAGTTGAGCACCAAGGAGAGTACTGTACAGTCAGTGGGACTGATAAGTTGAACTCCTTGCAATGTAATTGTGACTTGTTCAATGATGTGTTCACTGGACGACACTAGTTCACATATCCATGAGTTATGGTTCACGAAATCGTAATGACACGATTGCAAACAAACCATACCACGGGTGGGGTTAGAACCCGCGATCAGAGAGTCACAACTACAGACCGACGCGTTAGCCACTGGGACAGCTAGCTAGGATGAATCTTATTGAAGCTAGCTGGCCCAGTGGCTAAGGCGTCAGTCTGGAGTTTTGAGACTCTCTGATCGCAGGTTCTAACCCAACCCCTGGTATGGTTTGGTTCATGAGTTATAGTACCTACTAGTCAACATCCAAGACCCAGATGTTGACCTCACTTAAGTCCTCGGTCACCTTTCTGATGTGTAAACAGAAAAAGGAAGGGGGAGGTGAGAGGGTTACCACCCTGCTTGACACCTTCACGTAAAGTCAGTATCATGCTCACTAAAGAGTCACTCTTGAAAATGAGTGCATATATGGATAAAGAGCAGGAGAGCTGCTCACGGACACCTCTGAGTCAAACATTTCTCTCTCTCCTGTGAGTGAACTAAAGGTATTGACGAAGACCAGTTTAATGAGTGATTGAGGTTAGTGATGTACGCACGAGCTGCAATGTACTACCATGTACTACCAACTACCATGTCTACCAGCACTACCATGTGCTACCAACACTACCATGTACTACCAACACTGCCATGTACTACCAACACTACCATGTACTACCAACACTACCATGTGCTACCAACACTACCATGTACTACTAACACTACCATGTACTACCAACACTACCATGTGCTACCAACACTACCATGTACTACCAACACTACCATGTGCTACCAGCACTACCATGTACTACCAGCACTACCATGTACTACCAACACTACCATGTAGTACCAACACTACCATGTACTACCAACACTACCATGTACTACTAACACTACCATGTACTACCAACACTACCATGTACTACTAACACTGCCATGTACTACCAACACTGCCATGTACTACCAACACTGCCATGTACTACCAACACTACCATGTACTACTAACACTACCATGTACTATCAACACTACCATGTACTACCAACACTACCATGTACTATCAACACTACCATGTATTATCAACACTACCATGTGCTACCAGCACTACCATGTACTACGAGCACTATTAACACTACCATGTGCTACTAGTACTATCAGCACTACCATGTGCTACCAGCACTATTAACACTACCATGTACTATCAACACTAACATGTACTATCAACACTATCATGTACTATCAACACTACCATGTACTATCAACACTACCATGTACTATCAACACTATCATGTACTATCAACACTACCATGTACTATCAACACTACAATGTACTACGAGCACTATTAACACTACCATGTGCTACCAGCACTATTTTAACACTACCATGTACTATCAACACTACCATGTACTATCAACACTACCATGTACTATCAACACTACCATGTACTATCAACACTATCATGTACTATCAACACTACCATGTACTATCAACACTACCATGTACTATCAACACTACCATGTACTATCAACACTACCATGTACTATCAACACTACCATGTACTATCAACACTACCATGTACTACCAACACTACCATGTACTACTAACACTACCATGTACTATCAACACTACCATGTACTATCAACACTACCATGTACTATCAACACTACCATGTACTATCAACACTACCATGTACTATCAACACTACCATGTACTATCAACACTACCAATTACTACTCAACACTACCATGTACTATCAACACTACCATGTACTACCAACACTACCATGTACTATCAACACTACCATGCACTATTAACACTACCATGTACTATCAACACTACCATGTACTACCAACACTACCATGTACTATCAACACTACCATGTACTATAACACTACCATGTACTAATCAGTACACTAACATACATGTACTATCAACACTACCATGTACTATCAACACTACCATGTACTACCAACACTACCATGTACTATCAACACTACCAGCACTATTAACACTACCATGTACTATCAACACTACCATGTACTATCAACACTACCATGTACTATCAACACTACCATGTACTACCAACACTACCATGTACTATCAACACTACCATGTACTATCAACACTACCATGTACTACCAACACTACCATGTACTATCAACACTACCATGTACTACTAACACTACCATGTACTATCAACACTACCATGTACTACCAACACTACCATGTACTATCAACACTACCATGTACTACCAACACTACCATGTACTACCAACACTACCATGTACTACCAGCACTATTAACACTACCATGTACTATCAACACTACCATGTACTATCAACACTGCCATGTACTATCAACACTACCATGTACTATCAACACTACCATGTACTATCAACACTACCATGTACTATCAACACTACCATGTACTATCAACACTACCATGTACTATCAACACTACCATGTACTACTAACACTACCATGTACTACCAACACTACCATGTACTACTAACACTACCATGTACTATCAACACTACCATGTACTACTAACACTACCATGTACTATCAACACTACCATGTACTATCAACACTACCATGTACTATCAACACTACCATGTACTACTAACACTACCATGTACTATCCAACACTACATGTGCTACTAACATACACATGTAGTAGTAACTACTGTTGTTACCAGTAACATAACACAAGCTAGGCAGTAACTACTGTTGTTACCAGTAACATAACACAAGCTAGGTAGTAACTACTGTTGTTACCAGTAACATAACACAAGCTAGGCAGTAACTACTGTTGTTACCAGTAACATAACACAAGCTAGGCAGTAACTACTGTTGTTACCAGTAACATAACACAAGCTAGGCAGTAACTACTGTTGTTACCAGTAACATAACACAAGCTAGGCAGTAACTACTGTTGTTACCAGTAACATAACACAAGCTAGGCAGTAACTACTGTTGTTACCAGTAACATAACACAAGCTAGGCAGTAACTACTGTTGTTACCAGTAACATAACACAAGCTAGGTAGTAACTACTGTTGTTACCAGTAACATAACACAAGCTAGGTAGTAACTACTGTTGTTACCAGTAACATAACACAAGCTAGGTAGTAACTACTGTTGTTACCAGTAACATAACACAAGCTAGGTAGTAACTACTGTTGTTACCAGTAACATAACACAAGCTAGGTAGTAACTACTGTTGTTACCAGTAACATAACACAAGCTAGGTAGTAACTACTGTTGTTACCAGTAACATAACACAAGCTAGGTAGTAACTACTGTTGTTACCAGTAACATAACACAAGCTAGGTAGTAACTACTGTTGTTACCAGTAACATAACACAAGCTAGGTAGTAACTACTGTTGTTACCAGTAACATAACACAAGCTAGGTAGTAACTACTGTTGTTACCAGTAACATAACACAAGCTAGGCAGTAACTACTGTTGTTACCAGTAACATAACACAAGCTAGGCAGTAACTACTGTTGTTACCAGTAACATAACACAAGCTAGGTAGTAACTACTGTTGTTACCAGTAACATAACACAAGCTAGGCAGTAACTACTGTTGTTACCAGTAACATAACACAAGCTAGGCAGTAACTACTGTTGTTAAAAGATAATCACTTTTCAAGTACTATCCATGTTAACAATGAGCCTTATAGTCGGAATACTTAAGGTTTATAGTAGTGTATCCACTAACAGGTAACAAATAACAGTACTTCTTGTGTGAAGAATGAGCCTTATAGCACAAGTACCTAAAACTCAAAGTAGTGTATCAATAGACAGGTAATGAGAGCACTACCTATAGGATAAATGAGCCTTATATCCTACTTACTTAAGGGTCATAATGGAGTACGTAAGTACAGGTAATGACAGTACTCACTGAGGGAATAGTGAGCCTTACAGCGGGAATGTTTAAGGGTGATAATAGTGTATGGAGAGACAGGTAATGAGGATTTCTCTCAGAAAAGGCAAGTGTTACTAATAATGGCGTGTGAGCACTGTGCTGACCTACTTTACTGCCTCTCACACCTTACTCATATCTTTAATATTGTTGAGCGCTGAGCACCTCTGGCACACCACCTCACTGAACGATACATTCTGACGCTGAACTAACATTGCTGCAACAAAAGTGAAAGTCACTTTATATGATAAGGTCTATTCACCAAGCTCTCTGTTTGTTGTGTCTTTATTCATAACCAATAACTTGTAAATAAAACAACCACAATGGCCGCCAACCTCAAAGACATTTGCAAAACTTGACTTAAATGTAGAGGTGAGGTATTGTGTGTAATATACGAGGAATATATGGCAACTGTGCTGCTGCTGCTGCTGCTGGTCAATGTTTGGCAACACTGTTGCAATCACATACAAACGTACCTAAAGTTCCTTGATGTACCTACTGCTGAAGTAGGTGGTGTGTCTACTGCTGAAGAAATGTACCTACTGCTGAAGTAATGTACCTACTGCTGAAGTAATGTACCTACTGCTGAAGTAATGTACCTACTGTTGAAGTAGGTGGTGTGTCTACTGCTGAAGAAATGTACCTACTGCTGAAGTAATCTACCTACTGCTGAAGTAATGTACCTACTGCTGAAGTAATGTACCTACTGTTGAAGTAGGTGGTGTGTCTACTGCTGAAGAAATGTACCTACTGCTGAAGTAATCTACCTACTGCTGAAGTAATGTACCTACTGCTGAAGTAATGTACCTACTGTTGAAGTAGGTGGTGTGTCTACTGCTGAAGAAATGTACCTACTGCTGAAGTAATCTACCTACTGCTGAAGTAATGTACCTACTGCTGAAGTAATGTACCTACTGTTGAAGTAGGTGGTGTGTCTACTGCTGAAGAAATGTACCTACTGCTGAAGTAATCTACCTACTGCTGAAGTAATGTACCTACTGCTGAAGTAATGTACCTACTGTTGAAGTAGGTGGTGTGTCTACTGCTGAAGAAATGTACCTACTGCTGAAGTAATCTACCTACTGCTGAAGTAATGTACCTACTGTTGAAGTAGGTGGTGTGTCTACTGCTGAAGAAATGTACCCTGCTGAAGTAATCTACCTACTGCTGAAGTAATGTACCTACTGCTGAAGTAATGTACCTACTGTTGAAGTAGGTGTGTGTCTACTGCTGAAGAAATGTACCTACTGCTGAGTAATCTACCTACTGCTGAAGTAATGTACCTACTGCTGAAGTAATGTACCTACTGTTGAAGTAGGTGGTGTACCTATTGCTGAAGTAATGTACCTACTGCTGAAGTAGGTGGTGTGTCTACTGCTGAAGTAATGTACCTACTGCTGAAGTAGGTGGTGTACCTACTGCTGAAGTAGGTGATGTTCCTACAGCTGAAGTAGGTGATGTTCCTACAGCTGAAGGTGGTGTACCAGTGGTACACACAACATACTGTGGTACACACAACATACTGTAGTACACACAACATATTGTGGTACACACAGCATACTGTGGTACACACAACATACTGTGGTACACACAACATACTGTGGTACACACAGCATACTGTGGAACACACAACATACTGTGGTACACACAACATACTGTGGTACACACAACATACTGTGGTACACACAACATACTGTGGTACACACAACATACTGTAGTACACACAACATATTGTGGTACACACAGCATACTGTGGTACACACAACATACTGTGGTACACACACATACTGTGGTACACACAGCATACTGTGGTACACACAACATACTGTGGTACACACAACATACTGTGGTACACACAACATACTGTGGTACACACAACATACTGTGGTACACACAGCATACTGTGGTACACACAACATACTGTGGTACACACAACATACTGTGGTACACACAACATACTGTGGTACACACAGCATACTGTGGTACACAGCATACTGTGGTACACACAACATACTGTGGTACACACAACATACTGTGGTACATACAACATACTGTGGTCACACACAAACATACTGTGGTACACACAAAATACTGTGGTACACACAACATACTGTGGTACATACAACATACTGTGGTACACACAACATACTGTGGTACACACAACATACTGTGGTACACACAACATACTGTGGTACACACAACATACAGTGGTACACACAACATACTGTGGTACATACAACATACTGTGGTACACACAACATACTGTGGTACACACAACATACTGTGGTACACACACCATACTGTGGTACACACAGCATACTGTGGTACATACAACATACAGTGGTACACACAACATACAGTGGTACACACAACATACAGTGGTACACACAACATACTGTGGTACACACAACATACTGTGGTACACACAAAATACTGTGGTACACACAACATACTGTGGTACACACAACATACTGTGGTACACACAACATACTGTGGTACACACAACATACTGTGGTACACACAACATACTGTGGTACACACAACATACTGTGGTACACACAACATACTGTGGTACACACAGCATACTGTGGTACATACAACATACAGTGGTACACACAACATACAGTGGTACACACAACATACTGTGGTACACACAACATACTGTAGTACACACAACATACTGTGGTACACACAACATACAGTGGTACACACAACATACTGTGGAACACGCAACATACAGTGGTACACACAACATACAGTGGTACACACAACATACAGTGGTACACACAACATACTGTGGTACACACAACATACTGTTGTACACACAACATACAGTGGTACACACAACATAGTGGTACACACAACATACTGTGGTACACACAACATACTGTTGCACACACAACATACTGTGGAACACGCAACATACTGTGGTACACACAACATAGTGACATGCTTCACTGAAAGTCTAAAATAACTTTCAAATATGTGGATGGAGTAATGTATTTTAACATAGAATCTGTGTCCCACGCACACACACACACACACACACACACACACACACACACACACACACAGGCTGCAAGCCTGGTCCAGCAACTGGCTCCTGGAGTTCAACCCCACCAAGTGCAAAGTCATGAAGACTGGGGAAGGGCAAAGAAGACCGCAGACATTATACAGTCTAGGTGGCCAAACACTACAAACCTCACTCAAGGAAAAGGACCTTGGGGTGAGTATAACACCGAACACATCTCCTGAGGCACACATCAACCAACTAACTGCTGCAGCATATGGTCGCCTGGCAAACCTGAGAATAGCATTACGATACCTCAGTAAGGAATCGTTGAAGACATTGTACACCGTGTACGTCAGGCCCATACTAGAGTATGCAGCACCAGTTTGAAACCCACACCTGGTCAAGCACGTCAAGAAATTAGAGAAAGTGCAAAGGTTTGCAACCAGACTAGTCCCAGAGCTAGGAGGATTGTCCTACGAAGAAAGGTTAATGGAAATCGGCCTGACGACACTGGAGGACAGGAGGGTTAGGGAAGACATGATAACGACATATAAAATACTACGAGGAATTGACATGGTGGACAAAGACAGAATGTTCCAGAGAGGGGACACAGAAACAAGGGGTCACAATTGGAAGTTGAAGACTCCGATGAGTCAAAGGGATATTAGGAAGTATTTCAGTGGAATAGCCTAGGTGACGTAGTGGAGGCAGGAACCATACACAGTTTTAAGACGAGGTTTGATAAAGCTCATGGAGCAGGGAGAGAGAGAGGACCTAGTAGCGATCAGTGAAGAGGCGGGGCCAGGAGCTATTACTCGACCCCTGCAACCACAAATAGATGAGTACACACACACACACACACCACGAAAAAGTTACAAAATGTCTTGTGCTTAATATAGAAAATGACTTATGACAACAACAACACAAGATCATCAAGGAACACAGACGATTTCTTGGCAAGGTGAGCCAAGGTATGGATATCGTTGCAGGTATCGTTGCGGGCATCGCCTTGCAGGTATCGTTGCGGGCATCGCCTTGCAGGTATCGTTGCGGGCATCGCCTTGCAGGTATCGGCTAATTTTGACGGTATCAGAATCAGCTTAAGAAGACCAGCTGATTAATGTTATGATTCCTAGGAGGACCAGCTGACCAATGTTATGACTGCTAAGAAGACCAGCTGACCAGTGTTATGACTGCTAGGACCAGCTGACCAGTTATGACTGCTAGGAGGACCAGCTGACCAGTGTTATGACTGCTAGGAGGACCAGCTGACCAGTGTTATGACTGCTAGGACCAGCTGACCAGTTATGACTGCTAGGAGGACCAGCTGACCAATGTTATGACTGCTAAGAAGACCAGCTGACCAGTGTTATGACTGCTAGGACCAGCTGACCAGTTATGACTGCTAGGAGGACCAGCTGACCAATGTTATGACTGATAGGAGGACCAGCTGAACAGTGTTATGACTGCTAGGACCAGCTGACCAATGTTATGATTGCTAGGAGGACCAGCTGACCAATGTAATGATTGCTAGGAGGACCAGCTGACCAATGTTATGATTTCTAGGAGGACCAGCTGACCAGTGTTATGACTGCTAGGAGGACCAGCTGAACAGTGTTATGATTGCTAGGAGAAATAGCTGACCAATGTTATGACTGCTAGGAGAACCAGCTGACCAGTGTTATGATTGCTAAGAAGACCAGCTGACCAGTGTTATGACTGCTAGGAGGACCAGCTGACCAATGTTATGCATGCTACGAGGACCAGCTGACCAGTGTTATGACTGCTAGGAGGACCAGCTGACCAGTGTTACGTCTGCTAGGAGGACCAGCTGACCAGTGTTATGACTGCTACGAGGACCAGCTGACGAGTGTTACGTCTGCTAGGAGGACCAGCTGACCAGTGTTATGACTGCTACGATGACCAGCTGACCAGTGTTACGTCTGCTAGGAGGACCAGCTGAGTACATCCACCAGTAGTTAGACTTCACACAAAATTCTACGAGCAGACTGAAGACTGGACACCACCAACATAACTCTTGATTCTACAACTACACCTGGGTAAGTACAAGATTAGTATGTGTCAGTACTGTCAGTAGGTCACTCTGGTATGATTACTGTTATATCAGAGTTGATAATATTGATTTGCAGCTCAGCATCAGTACCTCAGTGTGACACTACATCATGTCAGTACCTCAGTGTGACACTACATCATGTCAGTACCTCAGTGTGACACTACATCATGTCAGTACCTCAGTGTGACACTACATCATGTCAGTATTAACACAGGTGTTTGTGTGTGTCACTGCAGGTGTCAGTGTGTATAC
Organism: Cherax destructor; assembly: GCA_009830355.1. NCBI lineage: Eukaryota > Metazoa > Arthropoda > Malacostraca > Decapoda > Parastacidae > Cherax > Cherax destructor. The sequence continues at coordinate 127,713 of WNWK01002267.1, forward strand.
ACGTGTCATTGTAGTTGTCAGTGTGTGTGTGTACTCACCTGTCTGTGGTTGCTCCATGAGCTTTATCAAACCTCGTCTTAAAACTATGTATGGTTCCTGCCTCCACTACGTCACTTTCCAGACTATTCCACTTCATTACAACTCTATGACTGAAGAAATACTTCCTAACATCCCTGTGACTCAAATATGAGTCTTCAACTTCCAACTGTGACCCCTTTTTCTGTGTCCCATCTCTGGAACATCGTGTCTCTGTCCACCTTGTTGATTCCTCGTAGTATTTTATATGTTGTTATCATGTCTCCTTTAACCCTCCTGTCCTCCAGTGTCGTCAGGCCGATTTCCCTTAACTTTTCTTCGTAGGACATTCCCCTTAGGTCTGGGACTAGTCTTGTTATAAACCTTTGCACTTTCTCTAATTTCTTGACGACCTTGACCAGGTGTGGGTTTCAAACTGGTGCAGTATACTACAGTATGGGCCTGACGTTCACGGTGTACAGAGTCTTCAACGCTTCCTTACTGAGGTATCAGAACGCTATTCTCAGGTTTGCCAGGCGCACATATGCGCGCCTCAGGAGATGTGCTCGGTATTATACTCACCCCAAGATCCTTTTCCTTGAGTGAAGTTTGCAGTCTTTGGCCACCTAAACTATACTCTGTCTGCGGTCTTCTTCGCCCTTCCCCGATCTTCATGACTTTGCATTTGGCGGGGTTAAATTCGAGGAGCCAGTTACTGGACCAGGCTTCCAGCCTGTCCAGATCCCTTTGTAGTCCTGCCTGGTCCTCATCCGATTTAATTCTCCTCATCAACTTCACATCATCTGCAAACAGGGACACATCATCTGCAAACAGTCACCACATGCCCATGGTGTGGGTGGTAGTCACCACATGCCCATGGTGTGGGTGGTAGTCACCACATGCCCATGGTGTGGGTGGTAGTCACCACATGCCCATGGTGTGGGTGGTAGTCACCACATGCCCATGGTGTGGGTGGTAGTCACCACATGCCCATGGTGTGGGTGGTAGTTACCACATGCCCATGGTGTGGGTGGTAGTCACATACCCATGGTGTGGGTGGTAGTCACATACCCATGGTGTGGATGGTAGTCACACCCGTGGTGTGGGTGGTAGTCACATACCCATGGTGTGGATGGTAGTCACATACCCGTGGTGTGGGTGGTAGTCACATACCCATGGTGTGGGTGGTAGTCACATACCCATGGTGTGGGTGGTAGTCACATACCCGTGGTGTGGGTGGTAGTCACATACCCATGGTGTGGATGGTAGTCACATACCCGTGGTGTGGGTGGTAGTCACATACCCATGGTGTGGGTGGTAGTCACATACCCATGGTGTGGATGGTAGTCACACCCGTGGTGTGGGTGGTAGTCACATACCCATGGTGTGGGTGGTAGTCACATACCCATGGTGTGGGTGGTAGTCACATACCCATGGTGTGGGTGGTAGTCACATACCCATGGTGTGGGTGGTAGTCACATACCCATGGTGTGGGTAATAGTCACATACCCATGGTGTGGGTGGTAGTCACATACCCATGGTGTAGGTGGTAGTCACATACCCATGGTGTAGGTGGTAGTCACATACCCATGGTGTGGGTGGTAGTCACATACCCATGGTGTGGGTGGTAGTCACATACCCATGGTGTAGGTGGTAGTCACATACCCATGGTGTGGGTGGTAGTCACATACCCATGGTGTGGGTGGTAGTCACATACCCATGGTGTAGGTGGTAGTCACATACCCATGGTGTGGGTGGTAGTCACATACCCATGGTGTGGGTGGTAGTCACATACCCATGGTGTGGGTGGTAGTCACATACCCATGGTGTAGGTGGTAGTCACATACCCATGGTGTGGTGGTAGTCACATACCCATGGTGTGGGTGGTAGTCACATACCCATGGTGTGGGTGGTAGTCACATACCCATGGTGTGGGTGGTAGTCACATACCCTGGTGTAGTGGTAGTCACATACCCATGGTGTGGGTGGTAGTCACATACCCATGGTGTGGGTGGTAGTCACATACCCTGGTGTGGTGTGTCACATACCCATGGTGTGGGTGGTAGTCACATACCCATGGTGTGGTGGGTCCATACCCATGGTGTGGTGATCACATACCCATGGTGTGGGTGGTAGTCACATACCCATGGTGTGGGTGGTAGTCACATACCCATGGTGTGGGTGGTAGTCACATACCCATGGTGTGGGTGGTAGTCACATACCCATGGTGTGGGTGGTGTCACATCCTGGTGTGGTGGAGACATACCCATGGTGTAGTGTAGTCACATACCCATGGTGTGGGTGGTAGTCACATACCCATGGTGTGGGTGGTAGTCACATACCCATGGTGTGGTGGTAGTCACATACCCATGGTGTGGGTGGTAGTCACATACCCATGGTGTGGTGGTAGTCACATACCCATGGTGTGGGTGGTAGTCACTACCCATGGTGTGGTGTAGTCACATACCCATGGTGTGGGTGGTAGTCACATACCCATGGTGTGGGTGGTAGTCACATACCCATGGTGTGGGTGGTAGTCACATACCCATGGTGTAGGTGGTAGTCACATACCCATGGTGTGGGTGGTAGTCACAACCCATTGGGTTATGGGTGTTAAAGCTCATATACACCATGTGTGTATCAATCCCATTTGTTAGTGACACATACCCATGTTAGTGAACACCATGTGAACACCATGTTAGTGATGTGACAACCATGTTGTGAACACCATGTTGGAACACCATGTTGGAACACCATGTTAACACCATGTTAGTAACACCATGTTGACAATTTGAACACCATGTTAGTGAACACCATGTTGAACACCATGTTAGTGAACACCATGTTGAACACCATGTTAGTGAACACCATGTTGAACACCATGTTAGTGAACACCATGTTGAACACCATGTTAGTGAACACCATGTTGAACACCATGTTAGTGAACACCATGTTGAACACCATGTTGAACACCATGTTAGTTAACACCATGTTGAACACCATGTTAGTGAACACCATGTTGAACACCATGTTAGTGAACACCATGTTGAACACCATGTTAGTGAACACCATGTTAGTGAACACCATGTTAGTGAACACAATGTTGGTGAACACAATTTTAGTGAACACAATGTTGGTGAACACAATGTTAGTGAACACAATGTTAGTGAACACAATGTTGAACACAATGTTGGTGAACACAATGTTAGTGAACACAATGTTGGTGAACACAATGTTGGCGAGTACAGTGTTGGTGAACACAATGTTGGTGAGTACAATGTTGGTGAACACAATGTTGGTGAACACAAGACACAGTGGACAAATCGTATGGGAACACATGAACATGAACACTGAGAAACAAATGTCGAACACATTTGGGAACACAAAGTTTGTGAACACAAGAACAATGTGATAATCTGAGTACACTGAAACTGAACACCAAACATTTAAACACCGAAGACCGAACATCTGAACACCAGAACACAGGATCGAACACCTGAACACTGAAGATAAAAAATCTGAACACCTGAACACTGAAGATCGAAGATATGAACACCTGAACACTGAAGATCGAAGATATGAACACCTGAACATTTGAACACCGAACTCCTGAACACCGAACACTTGAACACTGAAGATTGAACATTTGAACAATGAACATGTGCGAGCAATGTTTGATAATGTTACAGCTGAAGTGAAGCATTTCTTAGTAATAATTCAGCTGAGTCAGTCAACATGGGATGACATTTATGATTGTTGTTGTTGTTGCTGCTGCTGCTGCTGTTGCTGTTGTTGTTGTTGTTGTTGCTGCTGTTGCTGCTGTTGCTGCTGTTGTTGTTGCTGCTGTTGTTGTTGTTGCTGCTGCTGCTGCTGCTGTTGCTGTTGTTGTTGCTGCTGCTGCTGGTTGCTGTTGTTGTTGTTGCTGCTGCTGTTGTTGTTGTTGTTGCTGCTGTTGCTGCTGTTGTTGTTGTTGCTGCTGTTGTTGTTGTTGTTGCTGCTGTTGTTGTTGTTGCTGCTGTTGTTGCTGCTGCTGTTGTTCTTGTTGCTGCTGCTGCTGTTGTTGTTGCTGCTGTTGTTGTTGTTGCTGCTGATGTTGTTGCAAAGTTCCAGAGATACTTGCAATCTAGCAGCAACACACAGCTTGCAGAAGAGCCCTGCTGAGCTTGCTACATGAGTCAGACACCTGCATCATCACTACATGACTGACATATGTCACACTACAGGTGTCAAACTACAAGTGTCACACATGTCACACTATGTCACACTACATGTGTCACACTACAGGTGTCAAACTACAAATATCACACTACAGGTGTCACACTTTGTCACACTACAGGTGTCTCACTACAAGTGTCACACATGTCACACTATGTCACACTACAGGTGTCTCACTACGTGTCACACTACAGGTGTCTCACTACGTGTCACACTACAGGTGTCTCACTACGTGTCACACTACAGGTGTCTCACTACGTGTCACACTACAGGTGTCTCACTACGTCACATTACAAGTGTCACACCACAGGTGCCACACTACAAGTGTCACACTACAAGTCTCACTACAGGTGTCACAATACAAGTGTCTCACTACAAATGTCACACTACAAGTGTCTCACTACAGGTGTCACACTACAGGTGTCACACATCAGGTGTCGTGTCACACTACAAGTGTCTCACAACAGGTGTCACACTACAAGTGTCTCATAACAGGTGTCACACTACAAGTGTCACACTACAGGTGACATACTACAGGTGTCATACTACAGGTAACACACTACAGGTGTCATACTACAGGTGTCACACTACAGGTGACACACTACAGGTGTCTCACTACAAATGTCAAACTACAGGTGTCTCACTACAGGTGTCACACTACAGGTGACACTATAGGTGTCAAGTTACCAGGTCTGGCACCGAGCACTGGCAACACTGGTAAGGTTATCCTCAGTTGTGTAGTTGACAAGACAGTTATCATTAGCTTCCTGGGTATGGAGGGAGACGTTGTCATGCTGGGGAAAAGTTTTTGATCCAAATATTTAGAGCTGCCCTCCCATTCCCCACGAATATAATAGTAATAATAATAATAATAATAATAATAATAATAATAATAATAATAATGAATTAGTACCATCAGCAGTGGATGGAGAGTATCAGGCTGGATAACAAGAACCTTCAATATAAGAGACGTCAGTATAATCAAGACTCATGAAAGGGGTCAGTGTTAGTGTACTCTGGATTCAGAACTTTAAGACCAACATAAAGCTGAAGATAACTTAAAGAGAACTTTCACTATCCAGACTCAGATTTTAGATTTGGTCACCGATGCAGCTAGTTTACTGAACACCTGATATCCATCCTGCAGATGGTAGCACATCTGGATTTACATGCACAGTTTCTCTCTATTCTTCAATTTTCACATCTATCCAAACACCTCAATTATTGTAACACCTCGCTGCCCTCAGACTGTACTTCCTGCACCACTGTAAGACACACATAGACTGTACTTCCTGCACCACTGTAAGACACACATAGACTGTACTTCCTGCACCACTGGCAAGACACACATAGACTGTACTTCCTGCACCACTGTAAGACACACATAGACTGTACTTCCTGCACCACTGTAAGACACACATAGACTGTACTTCCTGCACCACTGGAAGACACACATAGACTGCTTCCTGCACCACTGTAAGACACACATAGACTGTACTTCCTGCACCACTGTAAGACACACATAGACTGTACTTCCTGCACCACAGGCAAGACACACATAGACTGTACTTCCTGCACCACTGGTAAGACACACATAGACTGTACTTCCTGCACCACTGGTAAGACACATCATAGACTGTACTTCCTGCAACACTGGTAAGACACACATCATAGACTGTACTTCCTGCACCACTGGCAAGACACACATCATAGACTGTACTTCCTGCACCACTGACAAGACACACATCATAGACTGTACTTCCTGCACCACTGGCAAGACACACATAGACTGTACTTCCTGCACCACTGGCAAGACACACATCATAGACTGTACTTCCTGCACCACTGGCAAGACACACATAGACTGTACTTCCTGCACCACTGGTAAGACACACATCATAGACTGTATTTCCTGCACCACTGGTAAGACACACATCATAGACTGTACTTCCTGCACCACTGGTAAGACACACATCATAGACTGTACTTCCTGCACCACTGGTAAGACACACATCATAGACTGTACTTCCTGCACCACTGGTAAGACACATCATAGACTGTACTTCCTGCACCACTGGTAAGACACATCATAGACTACTTCCTGCACCACTGGTAAGACACACATCATAGACTGTACTTCTTGCACCACTGGCAAGACACACATCATAGACTGTACTTCCTGCACCACTGGTAAGACACACATCATAGACTGTACTTCCTGCACCACTGGTAAGACACATCATAGACTGTACTTCCTGCACCACTGGTAAGACACATCATAGACTGTACTTCCTGCACCACTGGTAAGACACACATCATAGACTGTACTTCCTGCACCACTGGCAAGACACACATCATAGACTGTACTTCCTGCACCACTGGTAAGACACACATCATAGACTGTACTTCCTGCACCACTGGTAAGACACATCATAGAGTGTACTTCCTGCACCACTGGTAAGACACACATCATAGACTGTACTTCCTGCAACACTGGTAAGACACACATCATAGACTGTACTTCCTGCATCACTGGTAAGACACATCATAGACTGTACTTCCTGCAACACTGGTAAGACACACATCATAGACTGTACTTCCTGCAACACTGGTAAGACACACATCATAGACTGTACTTCCTGCAACACTGGTAAGACACACATCATAGACTGTACTTCCTGCAACACTGGTAAGACACACATCATAGACTGTACTTCCTGCACCACTGGCAAGACACACATCATAGACTGTACTTCCTGCACCACTGGTAAGACACATCATAGACTACTTCCTGCACCACTGGTAAGACACACATCATAGACTGTACTTCCTGCACCACTGGTAAGACACATCATAGACTGTACTTCCTGCACCACTGGTAAGACACACATCATAGACTGTACTTCCTGCACCACTGGTAAGACACACATCATAGACTGTACTTCCTGCACCACTGGTAAGACACATCATAGACTGTACTTCCTGCACCACTGGTAAGACACATCATAGACTACTTCCTGCACCACTGGTAAGACACACATCATAGACTGTACTTCTTGCACCACTGGCAAGACACACATCATAGACTGTACTTCCTGCACCACTGGTAAGACACACATCATAGACTGCACTTCCTGCACCACTGGTAAGACACATCATAGAGTGTACTTCCTGCACCACTGGTAAGACACACATCATAGACTGTACTTCCTGCAACACTGGTAAGACACACATCATAGACTGTACTTCCTGCACCACTGGTAAGACACACATCATAGACTGTACTTCCTGCACCACTGGTAAGACACACATCATAGACTGTACTTCCTGCACCACTGGTAAGACACACATCATAGACTGTACTTCCTGCACCACTGGTAAGACACATCATAGACTACTTCCTGCACCACTGGTAAGACACACATCATAGACTGTACTTCCTGCACCACTGGTAAGACACACATCATAGACTGTACTTCCTGCACCACTGGTAAGACACACATCATAGACTGTACTTCCTGCACCACTGGTAAGACACACATCATAGACTGTACTTCCTGCACCACTGGTAAGACACACATCATAGACTGTACTTCCTGCACCACTGGTAAGACACACATCATAGACTGTACTTCCTGCAACACTGGTAAGACACATCATAGACTGTACTTCCTGCACCACTGGAAGACACACATCATAGACTGTACTTCCTGCAACACTGGTAAGACACACATCATAGACTGTACTTCCTGCACCACTGGTAAGACACACATCATAGACTGTACTTCCTGCACCACTGGTAAGACACATCATAGACTGTACTTCCTGCACCACTGGTAAGACACATCATAGACTGTACTTCCTGCAAGACTGGCAAGACACATCATAGACTGTACTTCCTGCACCACTGGTAAGACACATCATAGACTGTACTTCCTGCACCACTGGTAAGACACATCATAGACTGTACTTCCTGCACCACTGGTAAGACACATCATAGACTGTACTTCCTGCACCACTGGTAAGACACACATCATAGACTGTACTTCCTGCACCACTGGTAAGACACACATCATAGCTGATGAATAAACTAGTTAGAAAACCCACAAGGTGACGATTATATGACCATAAATTTTAAAGGGGAGGACCTGTAAGCCAGTGGAAGGCCTCGGTCAGATGACCAAAAGCTCCAGCTGTGGGTCACCATATGACTAAGACCCGCGTCAGGAAACACTTGTCCTGTTTCCTGACAAACCTTACCAAGACACGTGTGCAATATCCTGATATCTTTATTCTGGAAACGTTACGCCAGCCAGTGGCTTCTTCAGTCCAGTGTAGATGAGGAGTGTGAGGTAATCAGTCCCTCAGCCTGGAGTCGATATGTTCAGTCCATCAAGACTGATGACCTCACACTGCTTCTCTACACTGGACTGAAGAAGCCACTGGATGGCGTAACGTTTCCAGAATAATGGTACACAAATGTCTTATTTATCACCTTAGTTTACAGCAGAACAATAAGTGATGTGCTGGTCACAACTGACAACACACACGTATTAGAGTGCACTCACTCACAAGAGTGCAACAAGAGTAACTAATAGTGATAAACAAGAGTGCAACAAGTGTAACTAATAGTGATAAACAAGACTGCAACAAGAGTAACTAATAGTGATAAACAAGAGTGCAACAAGAGTAACTAATAGTGATAAACAAGAGTGCAACAAGTGTAACTAATAGTGATAAACAAGAGTGCAACAAGAGTAACTAATAGTGATAAACAAGAGAGCAACAAGAGTAACTAATAGTGATAAACAAGAGTGCAACAAGAGTAACTAATAGTGATAAACAAGAGTGCAACAAGAGTAACTAATAGTGATAAACAAGAGTGCAACAAGAGTAACTAATAGTGATAAACAAGAGTGCAACAAGAGTAACTAATAGTGATAAACAAGAGTGCAACAAGAGTAACTAATAGTGATAAACAAGAGTGCAACAAGAGTAACTAATAGTGATAAATAAGAGTGCAACAAGAGTAACTAATAGTGATAAACAAGAGTGCAACAAGAGTAACTAATAGTGATAAACAAGAGAGCAACAAGAGTAACTAATAGTGATAAACAAGAGTGCAACAAGAGTAACTAATAGTGATAAACAAGAGTGCAACAAGAGTAACTAATAGTGATAAACAAGAGTGCAACAAGAGTAACTAATAGTGATAAACAAGAGTGCAACAAGAGTAACTAATAGTGATAAATAAGAGTGCAACAAGAGTAACTAATAGTGATAAACAAGAGTGCAACAAGAGTAACTAATAGTGATAAACAAGAGAGCAACAAGAGTAACTAATAGTGATAAACAAGAGTGCAACAAGAGTAACTAATAGTGATAAACAAGAGTGCAACAAGAGTAACTAATAGTGATAAACAAGAGTGCAACAAGAGTAACTAATAGTGATAAACAAGAGTGCAACAAGAGTAACTAATAGTGATAAATAAGAGTGCAACAAGAGTAACTAATAGTGATAAACAAGAGTGCAACAAGAGTAACTAATAGTGATAAACAAGAGTGCAACAAGAGTAACTAATAGTGATAAATAAGAGTGCAACAAGAGTAACTAATAGTGATAAACAAGAGTGCAACAAGAGTAACTAATAGTGATAAACAAGAGAGCAACAAGAGTAACTAATAGTGATAAACAAGAGTGCAACAAGAGTAACTAATAGTGATAAACAAGAGTGCAACAAGAGTAACTAATAGTGATAAACAAGAGTGCAACAAGAGTAACTAATAGTGATAAACAAGAGTGCAACAAGAGTAACTAATAGTGATAAATAAGAGTGCAACAAGAGTAACTAATAGTGATAAACAAGAGTGCAACAAGAGTAACTAATAGTGATAAACAAGAGAGCAACAAGAGTAACTAATAGTGATAAATAAAACACTTGTGCAACATTTATCAACTTGTAACTTTACTAACCAACTTACAAGAAGTGTACTAATGGTTTCAAGACTCCTGTTAGGTATCCTAGCAACCCAAGTTGTTGAAGTGTATTAGGTATCCTAGCAACCCAAGTTGTTGAAGTGTATTAGGTATCCTAGCAACCTAAGTTGTTGAAGTGTATTAGGTATCCTAGCAACCCAAGTTGTTGAAGTGTATTAGGTATCCTAGCAACCTAAGTTGTTGAAGTGTATTAGTATCCTAGCAACCCAAGTTGCTGAAGTGTATTAGGTATCCTAGCAACCCAAGTTGCTGAAGTGTATTAGGTATCCTAGCAACCTAAGTTGCTGAAGTGTATTACTCTAGTTATGATAGACATAATAACATGGTAACTAGGATGATAGACATTATAACAAAGTAACTAGGATGATAGACATTATAACACGGTAACTAGGATGATAGACATTATAACAAAGTAACTAGGATGATAGACATTATAACAAGGTAACTAGGATGATAGACATTATAACAAAGTAACTAGGATGATAGACATTATAACAAAGTAACTAGGATGATAGACATTATAACAAGGTAACTAGGATGATAGACATTATAACAAAGTAACTAGGATGATAGACATTATAACAAAGTAACTAGGATGATAGAAATAACAAAGTAACTAGGATGATAGACATAGCAAGGTAACTAGGATGATAGACATTATAACAAAGTAACTAGGGTGATAGACATAACAAAGTAACTAGGATGATAGACATAACAAAGTAACTAGGATGATAGACATAACAAAGTAACTAGGATGATAGACATAGCAAGGTAACTAGGATGATAGACATTATAACAAAGTAACTAGTGTGATAGACATAACAAAGTAACTAGGATGATAGACATAACAAGGTAACTAGGATGATAGACATTATAACACGGTAACTAGGATGATAGACATTATAACAAGGTAACTAGGATGATAGACATAACAAAGTAACTAGGGTGACAGATCTTGCTTGTCATACAAAACAAACTTAATGTGTGCATAACAACCACGAGGGGAGTTGAATGATAGCTCTAAGCCTTTCGTGTTGCAATCAACACATCATCAGGAGCTTGCAAAAATGCAGACAAGAGGTCCAAGCAAATACGATCACAGGAAGCGCTCTTGCAAGGCACAGGTAGTGTTACAGGTAGTGTTACATGTAGTGTTACAGGTAGTGAGTGTTACATGTAGTGTTACAGGTAGTGAGTGTTACATGTAGTGTTATAGGTAGTGAGTGTTACATGTAGTGTTATAGGTAGTGAGTGTTACATGTAGTTAGTATTACAGGTAGTTAGTTACAGGTAGTGTTACAGGTAGTGAGTGTTACATGTAGTTAGTATTACAGGTAGTTACAGGTAGTGGCTACAGGTAGTAAGATAACACAACAAAGACAGTGGAACCAACATGTGGGTTATCTCAGACAACCTCACTGTCTCCTATATTTCCCATCGAACACCCACCCATACACTCCCTCCCTCCCCCACCAAAACACTCCCCACCCTCCACCACCCAAACACTCCCCTCCCTCCCCCACAAGTGAGGTCCTCCCTCCCACCCTCACCTGAGGGGAAGACAAAATATAGAGCCTATGGTTGAACTAGATCTACACGTAAATACAAGGACCAGAAGAATGGAAGAAATACAGAACACGGAGGAGGGAAGGAAGCTTAATTATCATCACTAACTCTACAAGGCTACGAGGGAAGGCTGAGGAGCCAGAAATGACTACAAGAATACGAAGGTAAACTGAGACAATATGAAAAATGACTCGGCAGAGAAGACTAAGAGAAGGACAGATGTTTAATAGCAACACAAGTGGAAGAACAAGTGATAATACTGAAGGAGGACTACGGTAGAACAAAAAGGCACAATACCGTGACTGGAACAATACACAAATAACCCACACATATTAGACAGGAACTTATGACGACGTTTCTGTCCGACTTAGACCATTTACAAAGTGACACTGCAGTGAAGACAGTACTGAAGAACTGGTTCTAGAAGACAGTACTGAAGAACTGGTTCTAGAAGACAGTACTGAAGAACTGGTTCTAGAAGACAGTACTGAAGAACTGCTAGTACAAGACAGTACTGAAGAACTACTAGTAGAAGACAGTACTGAAGAACTACTAGTAGAAGACAGTACTGAAGAACTACTAGTAGAAGACAGTACTGAAGAACTACTAGTAGAAGACAGTACTGAAGAACTACTAGTAGAAGACAGTACTGAAGAACTACTAGTAGAAGACAGTACTGAAGAACTACTACTAGCACAAGACAGTACTGAAGAACTGCTTCTAGCACAAGACAGTACTGAAGAACTACTACTAGCACAAGACAGTACTGAAGAACTACTACTAGCACAAGACAGTACTGAAGAACTACTACTAGCACAAGACAGTACTGAAGAACTGCTAGAACAAGACAGTACTGAAGAACTGATAGAACAAGACAGTACTGAAGAACTGCTAGAACAAGACACTACTGAAGAACTACTTCTAGAACAAGACAGTACTGAAGAACTGCTTCTAGAACAAGATAGTACTGAAGAACTGCTTCTAGAACAAGACAGTACTGAAGAACTACTACTAGCACAAGACAGTACTGAAGAACTGCTTCTAGAACAAGACAGTACTGAAGAACTGCTTCTAGAACAAGACAGTACTGAAGAACTGCTTATAGAACAAGACAGTACTGAAGAACTGCTTCTAGAACAAGACAGTACTGAAGAACTGCTTCTAGAACAAGACAGTACTGAAGAACTGCTTCTAGAACAAAACAGTACTGAAGAACTGCTTCTAGAACAAGACAGTACTGAAGAACTGCTTCTAGAACAAGACAGTACTGAAGAACTGCTTCTAGAACAAGACAGTACTGAAGAACTACTACTAGCACAAGACAGTACTGAAGAACTGCTTCTAGAACAAGACAGTACTGAAGAACTGCTTCTAGAACAAGACAGTACTGAAGAACTGCTTCTAGAACAAGATAGTACTGAAGAACTGCTTCTAGAACAAGACAGTACTGAAGAACTACTACTAGCACAAGACAGTACTGAAGAACTGCTTCTAGAACAAGACAGTACTGAAGAACTGCTTCTAGAACAAGACAGTACTGAAGAACTGCATCTAGAACAAGATAGTACTGAAGAACTGCTTCTAGAACAAGACAGTACTGAAGAACTACTACTAGCACAAGACAGTACTGAAGAACGAAGAACTGTTTGCATCAGAAGACAGTAGTGAAGAAAGGAGAACTACTCTGAGTAAAGTCAGAGAGGTATATATAAAGCAGCCAGGGGAAATGTTCACAAAGGAACCAGAAATAACGGCAGGTAACAGCAACAAGACCAGGTAACAGCAACAAGGGCAGGTAACAGCAACAAGGGCAGGTAACAGCAACAAGACCAGGTAACAACAACAAGGGCAGGTAATAGCAACAAGGACAGGTAACAGCAACAAGGGCAGGTAACAGCAACAAGGACAGGTAACAGCAACAAGGACAGGTAACAGCAACAAGAGCAGAAAACAGCAACAAGGGCAGGTAACAGCAACAAGGACAGGTAACAGCAACAAGAGCAGGTAACAGCAACAAGGACAGGTAACAGCAACAAGGGCAGGTAACAGCAACAAGGGCAGGTAACAGCAACAAGGGCAGGTAACAGCAACAAGGGCAGGTAACAGCAACAAGGGCAGGTAACAGCAACAAGGGCAGGTAACAGCAACAAGGGCAGGTAACAGCAACAAGGGCAGGTAACAGCAACAAGGACAGGTAACAGCAACAAGGGCAGGTAACAGCAACAAGGACAGGTAACAGCAACAAGGGCAGGTAACAGCAACAAGGGCAGGTAACAGCAACAAGGGCAGGTAACAGCAACAAGGGCAGGTAACAGCAACAAGGGCAGGTAACAGCAACAAGGGCAGGTAACAGCAACAAGGGCAGGTAACAGCAACAAGGGCAGGTAACAGCAACAAGGGCAGGTAACAGCAACAAAGGCAGGTAACAGCAACAAGGACAGGTAACAGCAACAAGGGCAGGTAACAGCAACAAGGACAGGTAACAGCAACAAGGACAGGTAACAGCAACAAGGGCAGGTAACAGCAACAAGGACAGGTAACAGCAACAAGGACAGGTAACAGCAACAAGGCAGGTAACAGCAACAAGGAGGGCAAGGATAACAGCAACAAGGGCAGGTAACAGCAACAAGGGCAGGTAACAGCAACAAGGACAGGTAACAGCAACAAGGACAGGTAACAGCAACAAGGACAGGTAACAGCAACAAGGACAGGTAACAGCAACAAGGGCAGGTCACAGCAACAAGGACAGGTAACAGCAACAAGGACAGGTAACAGCAACAAGGGCAGGTAACAGCAACAAGGACAGGTAACAGCAACAAGGGCAGGTAACAGCAACAAGGGCAGGTAACAGCAACAAGGGCAGGTAACAGCAACAAGAGCAGGTAACAGCAACAAGGGCAGGTAACAGCAACAAGGGCAGGTAACAGCAACAAGGACAGGTAACAGCAACAAGGGCAGGTAACAGCAACAAGGGCAGGTAACAGCAACACGGACAGGTAACAGCAACAAGGGCAGGTAACAGCAACAAGGACAGGTAACAGCAACAAGGACAGGTAACAGCAACAAGGGCAGGTAACAGCAACAAAGGCAGGTAACAGCAACAAGGACAGGTAACAGCAACAAGGGCAGGTAACAGCAACAAGGGCAGGTAACAGCAACAAGGGCAGGTAACAGCAACAAGGGCAGGTAACAGCAACAAGGGCAGGTAACAGCAACAAAGGCAGGTAACAGCAACAAGGACAGGTAACAGCAACAAGGACAGGTAACAGCAACAAGGGCAGGTAACAGCAACAAGGGCAGGTAACAGCAACAAGGGCAGGTAACAGCAACAAGGACAGGTAACAGCAACAAGGGCAGGTAACAGCAACAAGGACAGGTAACAGCAACAAGGACAGGTAACAGCAACAAGGGCAGGTAACAGCAACAAGGGCAGGTAACAGCAACAAGGGCAGGTAACAGCAACAAGGACAGGTAACAGCAACAAGGGCAGGTAACAGCAACACGGGCAGGTAACAGCAACAAGGGCAGGTAACAGCAACAAGGGCAGGTAACAGCAACAAGGACAGGTAACAGCAACAAGGGCAGGTAACAGCAACAAGGGCAGGTAACAGCAACAAGGGCAGGTAACAGCAACAAGGGCAGATCAATCTACATTATAATATAAATATAAAACAAATAAGGAAGTAAGGAAGTTATTAAGGGCGGCGGACATAGGTAAAGTGACAGTACCTGAGGACGTACCAGTATGGGCAATACAGGAATTAGGTGAGCCAGGATTTACAACAAACTGTTACAAACATGACAACTGATGATTGGTTGGAAGTTGGCTAGTGAACTGGTTATGCTTAATAAGGGTGAGAGACAGGAGGGTGTGAACAACATGACGGGATCACTGAGGTACAGACTTTCATGAGGAGGACACTGAAGACTCTGCAGAGGAGGAACTTTCATGAGGAGGACACTGAAGACTCTGCAGAGGAGGAACTTTCATGAGGAGGACACTGAAGACTCTGCAGAGGAGGAACTTTCATGAGGAGGACACTGAAGACTCTGCAGAGGAGGAACTTTCATGAGGAGGACACTGAAGACTCTGCAGAGGAGGAACTTTCATGAGGAGGACACTGAAGACTCTGCAGAGGAGGAACTTTCATGAGGAGGACACTGAAGACTCTGCAGAGGAGCAACTTTCATGAGCAGGACACTGAAGACTCTGCAGAGGAGGAACTTTCATGAGGAGGACACTGAAGACTGTGCAGAGGAGGAACTTTCATGAGCAGGACACTGAAGACTCTGCAGAGGAGGAACTTTCATGAGCAGGACACTGAAGACTCTGCAGAGGAGGAACTTTCATGAGCAGGACACTGAAGACTCTGCAGAGGAGGAACTTTCATGAGGAGGACACTGAAGACTCTGCAGAGGAGGAACTTTCATGAGCAGGACACTGAAGACTCTGCAGAGGAGGAACTTTCATGAGCAGGACACTGAAGACTCTGCAGAGGAGGAACTTTCATGAGGAGGACACTGAAGACTCTGCAGAGGAGGAACTTTCATGAGGAGGACACTGAAGACTCTGCAGAGGAGGAACTTTCATGAGGAGGACACTGAAGACTCTGCAGAGGAGGAATTTCAGTGATCAAATCCAACATGGAATGCGAGATGGAAGATCCTGGCTAAGAAACCTACCGGAGTTCTCTTGACAGAGATAATGAGATAAATGAAACAAAAACAAGGCTGGATAGACCGACATCTTTATGGACTGCAAAAACTTTTGACATGGTTCCCCATGCAAGAGTGATCCACACGCTGGACGAGACACCAAGAGTAACGGGAAAATACAGTGAATCAAAGAATACGTTAAACACAAGACAGTGAGAGTCGAGAAGGAAGTGAGTTATGTTGTAGGAGGGTCAACAGTCCTTCAAGGACCCATACCACCACCACTACTCTTCCTTATATACCTAAATGACCTGCCAGATCAGAATTAATGTTGTGTTTGTTAGCAAATGATGTGAAACTATCGAGAACAATAACAGAAGAAAACAAGAAGCAGCTGCATGATGTTTGACACTGGTTACAACGTTGGTCACACAAGGAGCTGCATGATGTTTGACACTGGTTACAACGTTGGTCACACAAGGAGCTGCATGATGTTTGACACTGGTTACAACGTTGGTCACACAAGGAGCTGCATGATGTTTGACACTGGTTACAACGTTGGTCAAACAAGGAGCTGCATGATGTTTGACACTGGTTACAACGTTGGTCACACAAGGAGCTTCATGATGTTTGACACAGGTTACAACGTTGGTCACACAAGGAGCTGCATGATGTTTGACACGGTTAAACGTTGGTCACACAGAGCTGCATGATGTGACCAGTTACAACGTTGGTCACACAAAGAGCTTCATGATGTTTGACACAGGTTACAACGTTGGTCACACAGGAGCTGCATGATGTTTGACACTGGTTACAACGTTGGTCACAAGGAGCTGCATGATGTTTGACACAGGTTACAACGTTGGTCACACAAGGAGCTGCATGATGTTTGACACTGGTTACAACGTTGGTCACACAAGGAGCTGCATGATGTTTGACACAGGTTACAACGTTGGTCACACAAGGAGCTGCATGATGTTTGACACTGGTTACAACGTTGGTCACACAAGGAGCTGCATGATGTTTGACACTGGTTACAACGTTGGTCACACAAGGAGCTCATGATGTTTGACACTGGTTACAACGTTGGTCACACAAGGAGCTGCATGATGTTTGACACTGGTTACAACGTTGGTCACACAAGGAGCTGCATGATGTTTGACACAGGTTACAACGTTGGTCACACAAGGAGCTTCATGATGTTTGACACTGGTTACAACGTTGGTCACACAAGGAGCTGCATGATGTTTGACACTGGTTACAACGTTGGTCACACAAGGAGCTGCATGATGTTTGACACTGGTTACAACGTTGGTCACACAAGGAGCTGCATGATGTTTGACACTGGTTACAACGTTGGTCACATCAAGGAGCTTCATGATGTTTGACACAGGTTACAACGTTGGTCACACAAGGAGCTCATGATGTTTGACACTGGTTACAACGTTGGTCACACAAGGAGCTGCATGATGTTTGACACTGGTTACAACGTTGGTCACACAAGGAGCTTCATGATGTTTGACACAGGTTACAACGTTGGTCACACAAGGAGCTCCATGATGTTTGACACTGGTTACAACGTTGGTCACACAAGGAGCTGCATGATGTTTGACACAGGTTACAACGTTGGTCACACAAGGAGCTTCATGATGTTTGACACTGGTTACAACGTTGGTCACACAAGGAGCTGCATGATGTTTGACACAGGTTACAACGTTGGTCACACAAGGAGCTGCATGATGTTTGACACTGGTTACAACGTTGGTCACACAAGGAGCTGCATGATGTTTGACACTGGTTACAACGTTGGTCAAACTGCTCAAATTCATTTCACATTTGTGCCACATTATTAAACTTGGTGAAGGTCAGGAGAGACCCAAAACACATCACTGACTGAGGTGCGAGAAGCTGCAGGTATCAGCAAAAGTAAAGCATCTGGGAGTAAACATCACATCGAACACATCTCAAAAGCACACCAACACTACGACTTCGACAGCACACACAAGGTAGCAAATTCCAGAATAACCTTCAGGAATCTCATTAAAGACTCCATAAAGACATGATTACGATGTACAAAATACTCAAGAGGTCTTTCACGAAAGTACCAAGTTAATACAAGAGACCACACTCAGGAATATTGTTGGATACTACCTACTGTATCAGTTGTCGTGTTTTAGTTGTAACGGTACTAGATACAGCGGAAGTTAATACAAGAGACCACACTCAGGAATATTGTTGGATACTACCTACTGTATCAGTTGACGTGTTCTAGTTGTAACGGTACTAGATACAGCGGAAGTTAATACAAGAGACCACACTCAGGAATATTGTTGGATACTACCTACTGTATCAGTTGTCGTGTTCTAGTTGTAACGGTACTAGATACAGCGGAAGTTAATACAAGAGACCACACTCAGGAATATTGTTGGATACTACCTACTGTATCAGTTGTCGTGTTCTAGTTGTAACGGTACTAGATACAGCGGAAGTTAATACAAGAGACCACACTCAGGAATATTGTTGGATACTACCTACTGTATCAGTTGTCGTGTTCTAGTTGTAACGGTACTAGATACAGCGGATATATTTTGAAACTAGAATCTGAAAGTGCTGAGGATAATCAACAAGAAAGTTGTTTGTCCAACCAAAGCATCGTCTTCAGTAGTCACTCTGAGACTAATGATCACACTGTGTACACCATCTACATGATATAACTAAGATACACACTGTGTACACCATCTACATGATATAACTAAGATACACACTGTGTACACCATCTACATGATATAACTAATGATCACACTGTGTACACCATCTACATGATATAACGAAGATACACACTGTGTACACCATCTACATGATATAACTAAGATACACACTGTGTACACCATCTACATGATATAACTAAGATACGCACTGTGTACACCATCTACATGATATAACGAAGATACACACTGTGTGTATACTCCATTTACATAATATAACTAAGACGCACACAGTGTGTACACACCATCTACACGTTATAACTCAGACACACACACTGTGTACACACTGTACACACACACTGTGTACACACACACTGTGTACACACTATCGAGATGTTAGATTTGAGAACTTATGAAGTTTTGTATATTAGTTTAACCTGGAGTAAATGATGACGTTTCACCAGTGGCATTGTAAACGTTTCTGCAGTGGGACTGCAAGCGTTTCACCAGTGGCATTGTAAACGTTTCTGCAGTGGGACTGCAAGCGTTTCTGCAGTGGGACTGCAAGCGTTTCTGCAGTGGAATTGTAAACATTTCTGCAGTGGAATTGTAAACATTTCTGCAGTGGAATTGTAAACGTTTCTGCAGTGGGACTGTAAACTTGGAAATACCTGTTGTGCTCAGTGTCGTCTGAGTCTCTCGTTAGATGACCTCTGTGAGTTTATTAGGTTTAAATCCTATCGACTACATGAGAATCATTTAGGCTGTAGGTAAACTATACATACTTATATTCATTCTCACTCTCGCTGACACCAGCAGCAGAGTGGGGCTGCCAAAACACACACACACACACAGTATAGCCTTGGCCCACTACTGCACTCTGTACAATAACAATACATCTTGTGTCTGAGAGGCTGAACATCCGTCTCAAACTCTTGTGTTGTGATGCAGATTGGGACACCTGAGAACGATGGCAATATTGTTCCAGGCGGGAAAGTCGAACTGGGGAAAAAATGGGAGCAGGAGTAAAATAAACCCAGTGAAAAGCAGAGGCGAGGTGGGTGCAGTAAGAGAACATTGTATCAACAACCAGCAGATATCAACCTGCTAGCAGCACTCTTAAGGAAGTGTGAAGTACAGTGGGGGTGGGGATGTTACAGTTCACAGGGTCATCTCAACTATGTTGTCAGCAGATTTCTGGCAATACAGTGAGTAGGGGGAGTTGAATGATAGCTTTAGGCCTTTTGTGTTGCAATCAACACATCAATCAGGAGCTTGCAATATTGCAGAAATGCGTAGGAGGTCCCAGCAGATTCGTTCGGTGGAACGTTCTTGCTAAGACTAAGGTAGGGAGGCCGGGGACGCTTAGTGCCTCAGGCATAACATTGCCAGGTGCCAGCAAGATTACGCATTATAGGAATAGAAGACAGTCAGCCCACAAGCACTGGTAATGGAGTGATTATCTAGCAAACTTAACATTAGTAACATGAAAATTATAAAAAATCCGGTCAGACTTTGGGACGATATAGAAGACTTTACATTGGGAATATAGATGTGTCTGTCATTTGCCTTAGTAATTTTCATTGAAAATTAAGAAAACAGGTCTACGGTAGACTCCCTTAAAACTAAAGGAAGACATCTACTATAGTTTAGCCAAGGGCAGATATTCGTGGTTTTCCTATTCTACCAGACTCTTTGAGCAGACTCGGTGTCAGTAGTTTGTACTATAGTATTTCAGTATAAGCATTACTGAGTCACAATCTCCCTACGTGATCACTGACCGTTACTGAGTCATTCTGCTGACCTAGCATGTCATAAGTCACCCTTTGAATGCCGTGCACGCCCTTGGCCACTGCCTCAGTCAAGGCAGGTTATAGAGACAGACAGGTCAGGCCTGAGTGCTTCCCATATTATTCCTCTAATATATAAATTACCAAGCCAAGCTATGTTTGTGTTTATTACCAAATCCATCAAGAACCCACACGACAAATTGGTGGCAGCGTTGTGTGCCTGGATTTATGGGTATTTACGCAGATATAAGATCAAGCCTGGTCATTGTGAGTGCCGCAGGCGTTCCCCAAGCCAGCCAGCCTGCCGTCTCTACACTCACCCCGGCATCACCAGCCTGCAAAGCCAGTTTGTACAACTGTCTCTCAAGCTTCCTGGCTTTGTTAGTGTGCTCATTGCTTTAACTTTCGAGGAGTTGATTCAGGTTTTGCAATTAAGCAAGTCAGTTAAGCCAGTCTGTGGGAGAGAGCCTCAGTTCATCATCCAGCCTGCCTCTTCAGTCTTCCAACCTGCTCCTTCAATCTGTGTGCATAGTTACAAGCATTCAAGTCAGCCAGTCTCGAAGGCTTAAGACAACTTCCTCCCGCTCCCTCCACCAACCGCCACTCACATCCCTGCCTGTGGCACTCTCCACCATAGGGTATTCCTTCACCCTTATTGTACCACTTACAAACTGGGTCAAGAGCTGTATTTCACCTGTTTCACCTGAGCACCACCTTTACAAAAGCCTAAGTGTGTAAGTCACCAGATTAAGCGCATTCTTCGAGTTCTCCCAGTGAGGGTTGTTGTCGCGGACAGCTGCAGCGACATCTGTCTTCCCCTCACCACCTCTACTGCCGCTTCGAGAACTTCAATGATAATTTTCTGTTTACAGACAATTGCATGTGTGAGACATTTCTACAGTGAATTGTGTTATTCAGACGTGTGCCTTCAGTGTAGACTCAGTGTTTTCTTGTCCACTAATTTACAATACTTTTCGTGTTATCATTCATTTCTGTGTCTCATTTTATATCTATGTTCTTGTGTTAATTCTCTACACCTGAAGTAAGTATTCATTTCTTGTGTACAAATTTATTCTTTGGCTTGTGTGCAGTATAATTTTTTTAATATTTTTTTTCAGTCATTCAGTGAAGTGCTTACTTATTTTTTTTTACTTTGTGTTCTTTCAGTGTTGTTTTACACAATATTTCAGTGTTGTGTATTATTATTTTCTTGTGTTTTGCCTCATTTTCATTACATTTCCCTTGTGTTTTTTTCCTCCATATGGCTTTCGGTTTACGCTCTTCGCCTATCACATTCTCGAGGCTAATGACTAATATCTTTAGAGGCCTAATAGGTAACACACTTATGGTGTACTTAGATGATGTGATTGTCATGTCAGAAGATGTGGATATGCACTAGAAAATACTTGATGTGGTACTTGGTAAGCTTTAAGAAGCCAATTTAAATATCAAACTGTCTAAATGTAAATTTTTCAGATCAGAAATAAAGTTTCTTGGTCACGTAGTCACTCCTAGAGAGGTTACGACTGACCAAAGTAAAGTAACTGCAGTATTAAATTTTCCATCTCCCAAAATTGATGATGTCGTAAGAGCCTTTGTGGGCTTAGCAGGTTTTTATAGATCTTTTATTGCTAATTTTTCTTCCATAGCAGTTCCTCTAACTGAGTTGCTTAAGAAAGATGCTCCTTTCGTTTGGACCTTCCGTCAAGAAAGAGCATTTCAAACTCTCAAAGAAAAGCTAACATCTGCTCCAATTTTGAAATTTCCAGATTTTTCTAAGCCTTTCTACCTAACAACTGATGCTAGTTCTATTGGCATAGGTGCCGTACTAGCTCAGAAGACCGGTAGCAAGTACAACGCAGTTGCATTTGCTAGCCGAGTCCTTACAAAGGCTGAACGTAATTAGTATACAGTAAATGAGCAAGAAGCCTTAGTGATAGTATGGTCTTTAAAGCACTTCCGAGACATTATATATCAGCACTCTGTTCATGTCTTGACAGACCATGCCCCACTGATACCTTTATTCCAGAATAAACAACCTACTGGAAGACTAGCCAGATGGTCTTTGACTATCCAAGCTTTCAACCCTACCTTTGAACACTTCCCTGGCAAGTCAAATGTAGTTGCAGATGCTTTATCGTGACATGTTAGTATAGTAACTGCAGATCCCCCATTTAGTGCCGAGGATGTAAAGAATGCTCAAAGAATAGATCCCACGTGATCTGGTGTGATTCGATTCCTGCTCCAGGAAGATCTTATTCTTACTGTGAAGCCACCAGCACCCATCAGTGACTTTGTCATGAACCAAGAATTACTGTATCGAACAGCCGAGCTGGGTACTCCTAGTAGAAGGGTATACCAGTTAGCAATTCCAGTCACCAGCTAGTTCACGATGTACCAGGTGTTGCGCACCCTGGTATGGATCGTTCTGTAAA
This sequence comes from Cherax destructor, assembly GCA_009830355.1. Classification (NCBI taxonomy): domain Eukaryota; kingdom Metazoa; phylum Arthropoda; class Malacostraca; order Decapoda; family Parastacidae; genus Cherax; species Cherax destructor. The sequence continues at coordinate 151,093 of WNWK01002267.1, forward strand.
ACAAGCCAGATTGAAATACTTTTGGCCTCGTATGGCAACTGATATTTCTGAGTACAGTAGGGCCCCACTTTTCGACGTTTCGCCTTTCAGCGTTCCGTTTATACGGCGAGTTCAAATTATGACCAAAACTTTTGTATACGGCGAGGTCTTTCAGATACAGCACACGCCACCCGGTTTGTTTACATTTTCTGTGAGTACATCTCTCTATTATGTAATAATCACTCTTGGGCACATTAAATGTCAAATTTTACGTCAATATAGACATTTTCATTAATCCATCTATGATATTTTCTTCAAAATTATATAAGAAACATGTTACATAGCATATAAACATGCTGTTTATATCCTATGTAGGTGTGATTGCCGGGCAGAGGGAAAACATTAAGTAATACTACTAATAATCACTCTTGGGCACATTAAATGTCTTATTTTACGTTAATATAGACATTTTCATTAATCCATCTATGATATTTTCTTCAAAATTATATAAGAAACACGTTACAAAGCATATAAACATGCTGTTTATATGCTATGGTGTTGCCGGATGGAGGGAAAACATTACGTAATACTAATAATAATCACTCTTGGGCACATTAAATGTCTTATTTTACGTTAATATAGACATTTTCATTAATTCATCTTTGATATTTTCTTCACAATTATTAAAAAAACACGTTATATAGCATATAAACATGATACATACACCCACAGAATAAAAATTGACAAATATGAGATTTGTTTACCAAGCGACTTTGTAGGAGTGTCGGAAGAATTATGTTTTCTCTAGTCAAACACTGAGGGATAACTGTAGAAAAATATTCCTTTCATATGCCTTCACTCTATATATAGCTATTCACGACCCTTGTGGGTTTAGCACTTCTTTTTTATTATGATAATAATAATAATACTATCATTAAATCTAAAAATAGTGTGTTGCATGAGAATGGGAGTGTTGCTGTTTGTTTATTTTGTACTAACTTGTACAACTTGTACACAATGTAAGAGTATTTGTATTGTGAGGTACATAATTATTATTATAATAAAAAAAATTATTTTGAGGTAAAAGTTTCACAAACTCTTACAAACGTATGTGAATGAACTAAAAGTGGACACGTATTAATCGCATTCATTTCGCCTGACAGAGTGATCGCCCACTACCTGTTCAGTTTGTTTTTTTACCTTGTCTGAACTCCGTATCTCGTTCTCTCTCGTTTACTCTTTCGTTAACTAGTTGGCTCTCACTGACTATGGCGTCTAAGCTTAGTTGTGATAAAAAGAGGAGTCACAAGCCTCTTACTTTAAGTGACAAGTTAGAAATGATTAAACTCAGTGAACTGACTTTTTTTGGGTTATCCTAGGTTCTCTACGCATATTCTGCTATGTATGATAATCTATGTAACTGTATTTGTGTATACCTGAATAATCTTACTAACAAGGTATATGTTGATCGCTGAGATAGCCATCAAATACAGATACATATAGCAACATATGTGTAGAGAACCCAGGATAACCCAAGAGTGTCAGCTAACACTCTTGCTAGGAGCTAATGCTGCTGGGGATTGCAAGTTAAAACCTATGATAATTTATCACTCAGAGAATCCTAGGGCCCTAAAGAACTATGCAAAAGGTAGCCTCCCTGTTTATTATAAATCCAATTCGAAAGTTAGTGTAAGCTTGTTGTCTGGCATTTATATGGATTTAGAAGTGGAAAAAAATGGTGTTCTGCTTTTCGGTGATGTCTGCTTTAAGGCACTAGCCTGGAACCTAACCTGCCGTATAAGTGGGGCCCTACTGTTAAGAAATGTAGTGTCTGCATGCAACATAAAGGCAATGTTAATAGTCCTAATCCAATTCAGGTGTATCCAACTACTAGCGAACCATGGAAAATAGTTGCGCTAAATCTGTTAACTAATTTCCAATGTTCCCTCCAGGGCAACAAACATCTGTGTGTTATGGTAGATCATTTCACCAGATATTGTGAGTTAGTTCCTATTGCAGATAAGACTGATGAGACAGTAGCTAAAGTGTTTAAAGAACGTATAATCTGCAGGCACACAACTCCTAAGTCCCTAGTAACAGATAATGAAGGTGAATTCTGTAATGAGATTCTCGAAAATTTGTGTACCTTGTACAAGATTTCTAAATCAACAATTGTTCCTCACCATCCTGCCAGTAATGGTTTAGCGGAAAGAACTACTAAGAAAGTACAATAGACCGTCATTTAGCACGATAGTTACGTTCCTGAAAACATTGTGTTAGGTAAAATCGTGTTAGATGAACTGAAGAACTTATGGGAAAAATAGGGTTACGTTCCCGGGAGTCCCAAAAAGCCAAAAAACTTTTTTTTAGACCAACAGATCTTACAAAAATTGAAGGTGAATATGTAATTGTAGTTCATTGTCGTGATATATTACTGCTTAAGACTACAAATGCAATAGAAATAATAGTATTTCTTACCTTAAATTGTGGGTAATGATGTTTGTGGATGGTTGTGAAGAGAGTGGATATGGATGGTGTGGCCCTACTGGGCTGAGGTGGATGGTTGTTGGTAGAAGTGGATGGTAGAGGTTCTGGTACTGAAGTCGATGGTTGTATTGGAGTGTGCATAAATTCTGTAATGGATCTCTGGGCTCTTTTACCCTGCATTACATTATACAGGTGACGGTAAGGCATCATCAGCTGGTCTAGACCCCGTTTCAAAGCCCTGCTTCTAGCTTTGTCAGGGTCCTCTTCAGTGAAAAAGTCTGCAACTTTACCAATAATATGGAACTGCTCACGTAACTGCTGTTTTTCTTCAGGTTCTTCTTCATCTTCTTTTATTTCCCTCCCTTGTATCTGTGCATCGAACTCTGCTAACATTTCCTCTGGACTCCTGTCTTCATCATCATCATCTTCTAAGAGCTCATTCACATCTTCTTCATTCATATCTTCAAAACTATCACCTGGTAATCTCTTTGCCAGCTGAACAATTTCCTGAACTTCACTCTCAAGCAAGGGAAAACCAGTGAAAGAATTAACTACAGAAGGCCATAACTTTCCCCAGCCTGCATTTAATGTTGATTGGGGCACTTCATTCCAAGAACTTTTAGCATAGCTGATAGCATCTGCAATGTTAAATTTACTCCAGAAGCTTGGTACTGCCAGGTTGGAGTCAGAGTCCATTGATGCAACTAGTTTTTTCATAACTTTTTTTGTGTAGTTACACTTGAATGACTTAATAACTCCCCGGTCCAGTGGTTGAATCAGAGATGGTGTATTTGGAGGTAAAAATACAACTTTTACATGTGGGGTCACATCCAGCAAAGCTTGTGAATGAGTACGGGAATTATCAAGAAATGAAGAGAGCCTTGAATGCAAGGTTCTTGCTGTGCAGGTAAAACTTGACTTCAGGAATAAAGTGATGCTTAAACCAGTCAATAAATATTTCCTCTGTCATCCATGCTGACTGGTTTGACCTCCAAATTACTGGTAAGGTGTTTTTATCCACACCTTTCAAAGCACGAGGATTCTTAGAGCGGTAAATAACCATGGGCTTACACTTGAAATCACCTGATGCATTACCGCAAAGGAGCAAGGTGAAGTGATCCTTTGCTGTCTTGAAGCCTGGTGCACTTTTCTCCTGCTGACTGATATAAGTTCGTGTTGGCATTTTCTTCCAGAAAACACTTGTCTCGTCAGCATTAAACACTTGATGTGGCTCATAGCCACCCTCAGAAATAATTTTCTGAAATTCAGAAGGAAAATTACTTGCTGCTGTATGATCAGCTGAAGCACTTTCACCAGAAAACTTAATATTATGTAACTTAAAGTTGTGGAACCAGCCTGTATTAAACACCCTCTTTTTCAGGCCTTCCTTCCTTATCACACACTACTTTAAACAACTATAAGGTCTTTTCCCTAATTAAGAGGAAATTAAGTGGTGCACCTTTCTTTGTATTTTGTTCAATCCACTCAAGCAACAAGTTTTCTGTTTTATTTACTTTTTGGGACCTACATGTCATTCTTTTCATGAGATGACATTTTGGGTTATTCATTACACAAGCTCGTATATTTGCTTCATTCTTCCTATATCCACCACATGTGAGCCACTCTTAAGCTTATCTAATATCTCGATTTTCTTGGTAATTCCTAGACTTGAACGCTTAAACCTTTTCTTGTCACTTGCAGGAATACTTGTATGCTTACTGTGTACCATGATTGCTTGGCAGATTTATCAAAATGCAATGAAAATGAGAAAATGTATGTAAATAAACACAGCGAGCTTCCCGATTATTGTCGTCCTGCACGCGTATGAACCAAACTGAACGCTGGGAGGGTGGTGTGGGTGGGTGAGGGTGGAGGGGGATAGCAGTAGGTCTCCCCCACTGACTTAATGTTTTAACCCACCGCGGGCGACAGCGCGCTCAAAATTTTTTCCCCTCCCGCGAACCGTGTAAAGTTAATTTTACGTAGTGTTAGATAAAAATGTGCCACAATGCTTCAATCATGCAATACCCAAATCGTGCCACATAAACTCATGCTAAATGACGGTCTACTGTACTTGATGTCTTGAGAGCCACTATCAATCCCAATAGTGCAACCTGGGATGAAGTTATACCTGATGTTCAGTGTGCAATAAATTCTGCTTATAATATGCTTCAATAGTTGACACTCCACATTATGCGTTGTATGATGTAGATAAGCGTTTACTTTATGAGTTGTTATATTCTAATCCGAAACCAAATTACAATCCTGATGATTTCATAGCAACTCGTACCAGCTTAGCTCAAAGTGTTTTTAGAAGAGTCCGAGAAACACTTCAAAAATCAACAGCAGAATTTACAAGAGTCACTAATACTCGAGCAAAACCAACCAAAATTAAAGTAGGTTCGAGAGTTATGCTGACTAACTTTAAAATGTCTGCAATGCCTAAGCTTGACCAAAAGTTTGTTGGTCCTTATCGAGCAGTTTAATATATCAGTGACAATAAGTACAGTGGACCCCCCAAAATCGGCCGTAATCCGTTCCAGGAGCTAGGCCTAAAATCGAACTTTCCGATATCTGAACCATTATTTCCCATAAGAAATAATGTACAGTAGACCATCATTTAGCACGGTAGTTACGTTCCTGAAAACGTCATGTTAGATAATTAAAAGAACTTATGGGAAAAATAGGGTTACGTTCCTGGGAGTCCCCAAACAAGTTTTTTTTAGACCAACAGATCTTACAAAAATAAAAGTGAATATGTAATTGTAGTTCATTATCGTGATGTATTATGTTGTTTTACTGCTTAAGACTACAAATGTAACAGAAATAATAGTATTTACCTTAAATTGTGGGTGCTGGTGTTTGTGGATGATTGTGAAGAGAGTGGAGAGTTATGCTGTGGCCCTACTGGGCTGAGGTGGATGGTAGAGGTTCTGGAACTAAAGTCGATTGTTGTACTGAGTGTCTAACTTTAAGTCATTCAGTAATTCAGCAAGTCAGTCAAGTCATTCAGTAAGTCAGTCAAGTAATTCAGTAAGTCAGTCAGTATATCAGTCAAGTCAGTCAGTAAGTCAGTCAAGTCAGTCAGTAAGTCAGTCAAGTTATTCAATAAGTCAGTCAAGTCATTCAGTAAGTCAGTCAGTCAGTCACTCAAACTTTGCAATTCCTAGACTTGAACGCTTAAACCTTTTCTTGTCACTTGCTGGAACACTTGTATGCTTACTGGGTGCCATGATTGCTCTGTAGATTTATGAAAATGCAATGAAAATGAGAAAATGTATGTAAATAAACACAGTGAGCTTCCCGATTATTGCTGTCCTGCACGCGTATGAACCAAACTGAACGCTGGGAGGGATGCGTGGGTGGGTGAGGGTGGCGGGGGATACCAGTAGGACTCCCCCACTGACTCAATGGTTTAACCCACCGCGGGCAACCGCGCATTCAACATTTTTTCCCCTCCCGCGACCGTGTAATATCATTTTTACATCGTGTTAGATAATAATGTGCCGCAATTCTTCAATCGTGCAATACCCATAACGTGCAACATAATCTTGTGCTAAGTGACCGTCTACTGTAAATACAATTAATCCGTTCCAGACACCCAAAAATATTCACAAAAAATACATTTTTTAAAGATTAACTTTAGTTTTACATACACAAAACACATAATAAATTTACATTTAAAATAACATTTACTTACCTTTATTGAAGAGACTTGCTGGCATCTGGAAGATAGGGAGGAGTGAGGGAGGGCCTAGTGTTTGGAAGGGGAATCCCCCTCCAAAAGGTCTTCAGGTAACAAGTCCCTCTCTGGGGTTACTTCCCTTCTTTGTCTTTTAATGCCACTAGGACCAGCTTGAGAGTCACTGGACCCCTGTCTCACAAAATAACTGTCCACAGTCCTCTGTTTCTGGCGCCTCTTTAACATGTTCCTGAAGTGCAATATGACTCTGTCACTGAACTTGTTGCAGAGATGGCTTATTTCAGCTTGCTCAGGGTGAAAATTTTCAACGAATCTTTGCACCTGATTCCACATTGAACATATTTCCTTAATCTGTGAAGAAGGCACCTCATAAAGTCCATCTTCCTCCTCCTGTGAAGCAATTTCCTCTACTGTGGTCTGATGCTGTTCCAGATGAAGCTCTTGCAGCTCTTCAGTGTTTAGCTCTACCCTGTGGTCCTCCACCAACTCTTCCACATCCTCGCCACTCACCTCCAACCCCAGGGACTTGCCCAATGCCACAATACCTTCCACAACAGGCAGAGGGTCGTCAGGGTCAGCCTCAAACCCTTCAAAATCCCTCTGTTTGACACAACCTGGCCACAATTGTCTCCAAGCAGAGTTCAAAGTCCTGGCAGTCACTCCCTCCCAAGCCTTACCTATAAGGCTTATGCAATGGAGGATACTCAAGTGATTCCTCCAAAACTCTCTTAGGGTCAACTCAGTGTCTGAGGTCATTTCAAAGCACTTTTGAAACACTGCTTTTGTGTAGAGTTTTTTGAAGTTAGAAATGACCTGCTGGTCCATGGGCTGGATGAGAGGAGTGTTAGGAGGCAAGAACTTCACTGTGATGAAACTGAACTCATCAGACAAAAAGTCTGCCAAGTTGTGAGGATGAGCAGGAGCATTGTCCAGTACCAGGAGGCACTTGAGTCCCAATTTCTTTTCCTGTAGGTATTTTTTCACACTAGGGCCAAACACTTCATTTAACCATTCCAGGAAAATTTGCTTCGTGACTCATGCCTTAGTGTTAGCCTTTTAAAACATACACAATTTACTCTTGGGGACATTGTGTTTCTTGAACACTGGGATTTTCGGAGTGATACACCAGTAAAGGCTTCACTTTAAAATCCCCACTAGCATTACTGCACAACATGAGAGTTAGCCTGTCTTTCATAGGCTTGTGTCCTGGCAGTGCCTTTTCCTCCTGAGTAATGTAGGTCCTCTTTGGCATTTTCTTCCAAAAGAGGCCTGTTTCATCACAATTAAACACTTGTTGAGGTTTGAATTTTTCAGTGTCTACAAACCCCTTAAATTCAGTTTGAATTTTTCAGTGTCTACAAACCCCTTAAATTCAGTTTGAATTTTTCAGTGTCTACAAACCCCTTAAATTCAGTTACAAACTTTTCAGCAGCACGCAATGCCCGCAATGCACAGCATATTAGGGGCTTTTGGCATGTACATCTCATTTATACCTATGTATCATGTCTACCTAACTATGTATCATTGTACCATGTCTAAATAAACTATTATTATTATTATAACTGGCTGCCTCACCATGCCTTACAACACTGTGTATGCCACCACGTTTCCTAAATCTGTCAAACCAGCTTTTGCTGGCCTTAAAATCACTCACATCAGCACTGGTTCCAGGCATTTTCTTGACAAGATCTGCATGCAACTGCCTTGCCTTTTCACAAATTATCGCCATGGAAACACTATCACCCGCTATCTGTTTTTCGTTGATCCACACCACCAACAACTTCTCAACCTCATCCACTGTTTTTTATTTATTTTTGGCAAATATGTTAACACCTTTTGCAACATCAGCTTCCTTGAGTTCTTTTCTCTTTGCCAGGATAGAGGTGATAGTAGATTTGTTATTGTTGTACATCCTGGCAAGCTTCCCCACATGTACGCAACTCTCATATTTTTCTATTATCTCTTTCTTCAGTTCAATGGTGTTCCTCACTTTCTTTACTACAGGGGTGCCACTAGGAAGCTTCTTTGGACCCATGGTGACTTATTTCACAGTGACAATCACTAAACAAGCAATAAACACAATAAATTTATTGTGAAATGTTTGAATGAGCACGCTGGGTAATGTTCACTCAATGGTAAACAAAGCTAGACTGGCTCACGACGCTTGCGTGGGGAGGCACACAAGCGCGGGCAGGCGGACAAGTCTGGTACGCGGGGTGATAATTGGGGAAATGGCTGATAATTGAGGAAAAATTGGGCTGAAAAAAGCGATCGAAAATAGAGCCGGCCAATAATCAGACCGGCCGATTTCCGGGGTCCACTGTATAAGGTTAGAGAAGTCAGTACTGGTCAGTATAAAGAATCGCATTTAGATCATATGAAGTTAGTATGCGATGATGAGGATGTTCCTACCCAGACTAATGTGACAGACTCTGACAATCCTCCTGACTCTGTACCCACTACCTCTAATAATCAGTCAGACGATCAACCTGAATGTCGTTATTCCCTACGTACACAACAAGTATTGAGAAATTCTCAAGTATCATTTGTAAATACCAATTTAGATCTTCCTCAACCACAAATTGAGTTACCCATTGCAACAGAATTTGATCCTCCCAGAGATGATAACCATTCTGCATATGTAAATCTCACCCTAGCAGAGTTGGGGTTAAATGTAAATATCCTGTATAGATGAATAATATAGTTTAATACGTATTTCAACTGTATATTACTATATCAACCTAGTATTATCCAAGAATTTTTTTTTTTTGTGTTCACGTTCTCTCCGAATTCTGAGATTTAACAGTAAAGATTTGAGTGCACAAAGTCTGCCTTTTCTGTTAAACACTTCCTTCTTTGTATACTATGTATATACTTCTTCAGAATCCGTAGATCACATGAATACAGATTGATCAATCATTATTTTGCCTCCATGGATAATGTTTTTTGTCTTCACAGATACCTTAATTCACCATTCACCTTTTTTCCTTCATCAATTCTATGGTTAATCTCGTCCTTCATAAACTCTTCTGCTGGCAAGTCAACTCCCAAATACTATTTGAAAACATTCACTTCTTCAATACTCCCTCCCTCCAATATGATATCCAATTTTTCTTTACCTAACTCGTTTAATACCCTCATCACCTTACTCTTATCTATGTTCACTTTCAACTTTCTACCTTTACACACCCTCCCAAACTCGTCCACTAACCTTTGCAACTTTTCTTTAGAATCTCCCAAAAGTACAGTATCATCAGCAAAAAGTAACTGTGTCAACTCCCATTTTGTATTTGATTCAATTTAATCCCACCCCTCTCTTCAACACCCTAGCAATTTACTTCTTTTACAACTCCATCTATAAATATGTTAAACAACCATGGTGACATTATACACCTCTGTCTGGAAAGTAATCTCTCTCTCTCCTACACACCCTAACCTGAGCCTCACTATCTGCATAAAAACTCTTTCCAGCATTTAGTAACTTACCAACTATTCCATACACTTGCAACATCTGCCACATTGCTTCCCTATCCACCCTATTATATGCCTTTTCTAAATCCATAAATGCAATGAAAACTTCCCTACCTTTATCTAAATATTGTTAATTTATATGCTTCAATGTAAACACTTGGTCAACACACCCCCTACCCATTCTCAAGGCTTCTTGTTCATCTGCAATCCTGCTCTCTGTCTTACCTCTAATTCTTTCAATAATAACCCTACCATACACTTTACCTGGTATACTCAGTAAACTTATTCCCCTATAATTTCTACAATCTCTTTTGTCCCACTTCCCTTTATATAAAGGAACTATGTATACACATTCTCTGCCAATCCCTAGGTACCTTCCCCTCTTTCATACATTTATTGTACAAAAGTACCAATCACTCCAACACTACATCCCCCCCTGCTTTTAACAATTCTGTCATGATCCCGTCAGTTCCAGCTGCTTTACCCCCTTTCATTCTACGTAATGCCTCCCTGGCTAATTCATGAAATTACTGCCTCCCTCTCTTCAACATTTAACAGTTCCTCAAAATATTCCCATTTTCCCAATACCCTCAACTCCCCATCTACTAGCTCCCCTATTCTGTTTTTAGCTGTCAAATCCATTCATTCCCAAGGCTTTCTTAACCTATTTATCTCATTCCTTTTGCCCCATCTACCTCTTACTCTATAGATACAATTAAATAATGATCCAATATATCTGTTGTCCCTCTATAAACCTGCACATCCTGAAGTCTACCCATCAAACCTTTTGTCCATCAATACATAACCTAACAAACTACTTCCATTACGTGCTACATCATATCTTCTATACATATTTATCCTCTTTTCTTAAAATATGTATTATTACCAAATCTCTTTCTATACATAATTCAATTAAAGGCCCCCCATTTTTATTTTCCCCTGGCACCCCAAACTTACCTACTACTCCCTCCGCAACAGTTTTATCCACTTTAGCATTTAGGTTCCCAACCACAAGTACTCTCTTACTTGGCTCAAAACTCCCCACACACTCACTCAATATTTCCCAAAATCTCCCTCTCTTCTCCAGGTGCATAAACACTTACTATAACCCACTTTTCACATCCCACCCTTATTTTACACCACATAATCCTTGAATATACACATTTGTATTCCCTCTTTTCCTGCCATAACTGATCCTTCTATCGTGTGGGGTTCGAGAGATCTATAGGTTGTCAAAGGACACACTCTGTAGGTTGTTACGGGTATATTAATGGAGTCTGAGAGGGAGAGGTACCAGGCCACGTCTGTTCTAGGATAGGTCTAAGGCAGTTGTGAGACCGACGCTCGCCTCTGGGCACGCACATGCGCGCAAGTGTCTGACGTCACACGCAAATGGACCGGCTATGTAAAGCTAGGATGATTCTAATACACTACACAAGTGTATACATATTACTGACACGACACTTCAACATTATTGCTACTCCTTCCTTATTTCTAACTATTTTAGAAACCCCTGACCTAATCCCATTTATTTCTCCCCAGTGAAACTCTCCTACCCCTTTCAGCTTTGTTTCACTTAGAGCCAGGACATCCTGCTTTTCATTCATAACATCGACGCTCATCTCTTTCTTATCATTCGCATTACATCCACGCACATTCAAACATCCAACTAAAGTTTTCTTTATTTTTATAAGCTATACGAAAGGGTTCTCATTCTTCCATTTACCTGACTTTATAACCGATGGTTATGGAGGAAAAATTCTTATTCCACTTCCCATGGAACGAATACTAATTTAATAAGAACAAATTATTGAAAAAAGAAACTCATATGAGGTATATAACGTGTGTACGTAGTGCACCTAATTGTAAGTAAATCCAGGCATTTTACCTGACGTTTATAACACGCATGGCTTATGGAGGAAAAATTCTTATTCCACTTCCCCATGGATACGAATACTAATTTAATAAGAACAAGAATTATTAAGAAAAAACAAAGAAAACTCATATGAGTGTGTATATATAAACGTGTATGTACATGTGTAGTGCGACCTAATTGTAAGTAAAAATAGCAGTATATACCTGTTATCTTCTGTGTTTATGAGACAAAAAGAAAGACACCAGCAATCCTACCATCATGTAAAACAAATACAGGTTTCTGTCTTACACTCATTTGGCAGGACAGTAGTACTTCCGTGGGTGGTTACTGTCTACCAACATAACCTGCACACACCAGAATCAAACTTATGACGACGTTTCTCTCCGACCTGGACCATTAACCAGTCACTTGTTACTAGTCTAAGTCAGATAAATTAGACACATATGCAACACTTGGGTATCTTTATTGAGGAAACGTTTCGCCACACAGTGGCTTCATCAGTCCAATACAAAGTAGAAAGTTGTAAGAAGAGGAGGAGTTTGAGGTAATCAGTCCCTTAGCCTGGAGTAGATGTGTTCAGTCCATCAATCTTGTAGTAAGTACAGCATAGGGCAAAAGAAGTTGCTTATATACTGTAGACAGGTGAGGCGACGCAGGAGGAAGCAGGGTCATAGTGGTACCATCCACTAGTCGAAGTAGGTCTTCGTCCAAAGGTTGGACAAGTGTTGAAGAATTCGTTTGTATCAAGATCCCAAGATGTTGCTGTGTCAGACATCTACATCCTGTCTGACACAGCAACATCTTGGGATCTTGATACAAACGATTCTTCAACACTTGTCCAACCTTGGACGAGACTACTCGACTAGTGGATGGTACCACATGACCCGCCTCCTCCTGCTTCGTCTCACCTGTCTACAGTATATAAGCAACTTGTTTTGCCCTATGCTGTACTTACTACAAGATTGATGGACTGAACACATCGACTCCAGGCCGAGGGACTGATTACCTTAAACTCCTCCTCTCCTTACAACTTTCTACTTTGTATTGGACTGATTAATCTACTGTGTGGCGAAACGTTTCCTCAATGAAGATACCCAAGTGTTGCATATGTGTCTAATTTATCAACTTGTGGGTTCTCTGAACCATTCATCTATAGTCTAAGTCAGACCGAAACGTCGTCATAAGTACATATTAGGTTTCATTCTCCTGTGTACGGTTATTTGTGTGCATGTGTTTAATTGTCTTCTCTGAGGATGAGGGTCCCAGTAAAGTTCTAGAGGTGGTACCTCCCTATATTTTTTATTATATATATATATATATATATATATATATATATATATATATATATATATATGTGTGTGTGTGTGTGTGTGTGTGTGTGTGTGAGTACATAGTGAATTTAGAGTACTTGTAACCCAGCCTGACAATAGTGACATCTAGAGGCACTGTAATCCAGCCAGAGTATGACAGTAGTGGCATCCAAGAGTCTGGCTATTTTGCTGCACACACCACAGACACGTGGCTCTTCCTGCACTAATGAGTGATAATGGACAGACTGGTGTCAGCCTCCCTCAGTTTCAATTCATGAAATTCAGCTGAAAACTGATTTGGTATCATTGTCTTCAGCCAAGGTTATAATCTACTGCCTCGCTGAAGACATACTTCCTACCCAGTTCATACCTTCTATCATGCATTTGAAGGTCAGCATGAGAGGGAATCCACAGAAATTGTCATCTGTCTAGTCTACAATTCTACCATCCCTGTGTCTGGCTTCTGACACCACCAAGTCACAATTTACACTCGTGGAATCAAGAGCATCACTTATAATTAAGGTGTCAACTTTAGATATATGGCCACATCTCACTTCTGTTTTTTCCTGTCCTCTTCGTTCTATAGTTTTTCCATGTTCTTGCGCTTTTGTCTATTTCTTCTCTTTGGTTGCATCATGGGCTCTCTCAGTCTTCATTATGTCTTCTTTATCTTTCGGTTATGAAGTTTCCCTTTGCCTCTCCACAGCCTCTGGCGATGCACTACAAAATGATTAAGATACACGTGCAACACTCGAATATCTCTAATACTGAAATGTTTCGCCTAAACATCAGCCTTCTTCAGTTGAATTCAGAAGTCGCCCCTGCATCTCAGTGAAGAAGCCAGCTGTGTAGCCAAACCTTTCACCAATAGTATAGATATGCAAGTGTTGCACATGTGTCTTATTCATCACTGTACGTATATCAGTAATATAATGAAAGGTATTCCATTATCTCCACTGACACTCCTTCCCTGCTGCACTATGTTCATGCCCTCTTTCACCCCTCCATAGTTCCCTCTTCTGAAATCTAGTTCCTCGCATCCCCCACCTGTTATTCTGTCCTGTTTACATACACAATGTGTTGCAATGCAGTACTGCATGATGGGTAGCACCCATGTTCTGTTGCAGCTTTATCAGAGGCACTTATGACAAATACTTAATCCAGTCTTATTGAATCATCACTCTCTTGTGTTCTTCACATGATGATAGTTGTCTAGCAGCACCTCCATCATGTCAGCTTCCATGTTTTTGGTGCTCTATGTGACCCCAGGTTCCCCCATTGTACTCACCTATTTGTAGTTGCAGGGGTCAAGTCACAGATCCTGGTTTGTGTGTGTGTACTCACCTAACTGTGGTTGCAGGGATCGATTAACAGCTCCTGGCCCTGCCTCTTCACTGGTCGCTACCAGGTCACTCTTCCTGCTCCATGAGTTTTATCATACCTCTTCCTAACATCCCTGTGACTCATCTAAGTCTTCAACTTCCAATTGTGACCCCTTGAAGCTGTGTCACATCTCTGAAACATCTTGTCTCTGTCCACCTTGTCGATTCCTCTCAGTATTTTATGTTATGTCCTCTGTCCCTCCTGTCCTCCAGTGTCGTCAGGTCGATTTCCCTTAACCTCTCCTCAAAGAACATGGCCCTTAACTCCGAGACTAGTCTCGTTGCTAACCTTTGCACTTTCTCTAATTTCTTGATGTGTTTGGCCAGGTGTGGGTTCCAAACTGCTGCTGCATACTCCAATATGGGCCTAATGTACCCGGTGTACAGAGTCCTGAACGACTTCTTACTGAGATGTCGGAATGCTATTCTTAGGTTTGCTAGTCCTCCTTATGCCGCAGCAGTTATTTGGTTGATGTGTGCCTCAGGGGATGTGTTCGGTGTTATACTTACCCCAGAAACGTTTTCCTTGAGAGAGGTTTGTAGTCTTTGGCTTCCCCCTAGACTGCATTCTGTCTGCGGTTTTCTTTTCCCTTCCCCGATCTTCATGATTTTGCACTTGGCGGGGTTGAACTCCAGGAGCCAGTTGCTGGACCAGGCCTGTAGTCTGTCCAGATCCCTTTGTAGTCCTGCCTGGCCCTCCTCCGATTGAATTGTCCTCATTAACTGTGTGTGTGTACTCACCTTGTTGTGGTTGCAGGGGTCGAGTCATAGCTCTTCTTAAAGCTATGTATGGTTCCTGCCTCCACTACATCACTTCCCAGACTATTCCACTTCCTGACAACTCTGTGACTGAAGAAATATTTCCTAACATCCCTGTGGTTCATGTGAGTCTTCAACTTCCAACTGTGACCTCTTGTTGTTGTGTCCCACCTCTGGAACATTCTGTCTCTGTCCACTTTGTCGATTCCTCTCAGTATTTTATATGTCGTTATCATATCCCCTCTATCTCTCCTGTCCTCCAGTGTCGTCAGGTCGATTTCCCGTAATCTCTCCTCGTAGGACATACCCCTTAGCTCCGGGACTAGTCTAGTGTGTGTGTGTGTGTGTGTGTGTACTCACTCACCTAGGTGTACTCACCTAGTTGTGGTTGCAGGGGTCGATTCAAAGCTCCTGGCCCCGCCTCTTCACTGGCCGCTACTGGGTCACTCTCCCTGCGCCATGAGCTTTATCATACCTCTGCTTAAATCTATGTATAGAGCCTGCCTCCACTACATCGCTTCCTAAACTATTCCACTTCCTGACCACTCTGTGACTGAAGAAATACTTCCTAACATCTCTGTGATTCATCTGAGTCTTCAACTTCCAACTGTGTCCCCTTGTTGTTGTGTCCCATCTCTGGAACATTCTGTCTCTGTCCACTTTGTCAATTCCTCTCAGTATCTTATATGTTGTTATCATGTCCCCCCTATCTCTCCTGTCCTACAGTGTCGTCAGGTCGATTTCCTGTGTGTGTGTGTGTGTGTGTGTTGTGTGTGTGTGTATGTGTGTGTATGTGTGTACTCACCTAATTGTACTCACCTAATTGTGGTTGCAGGGGTCGAGACTCAGCTCCTAGCCCCGCCTCTTCGCTGTCCGCTACTGGGTCTCTGCTCTCCCTGCTCCATGAGCTCTATCATACCTCGTCTTAAAACTATGTATGGTTCCTGCCTCCACTATATCTTTCTCTAGACTATTCCACTTCCTGACTACTCTGTGGCTGAAGAAATGCTTCCTAACATCCCTTTGACTCATCTGAGTCTTCAGCTTCCAGTTGTGTCCCCTTGTTTCTGTGTTCCCTCTCTGGAACATCCTGTCCCTGTCTACCTTGTCGATTCCCCGCAGTATTTTGTATGTCGTTATCATGTCTCCTCTGACCCTTCTTTCCTCCAGTGTTGTTAGTCCTATTTCCCTCAACCTTTCTTCATAGGACAGACCCCTGAGTTGTGGAACTAGCCTTGTCGCAAACCTTTGCACTTTCTCTGTGTGTGTGTTTGTGTGTGTATTTGTGTGTGTGTGTGTGTGTGTGTATGTGTGTGTGTGTGTGTGTGTGTGTGTGTGTGTGTCAGGATAACGGTGCTGGATGGTGGTTGAGCTTGAGGCTGGCCACTAACCCGGATCCACCAGCCTATGACATCCATCATTAACCCTCCTCCCCACCCTCCCAACAAAGACATACATCAGCAAGGTAATTCCCAAGTGATATCAACCCCAACACTGCTGGAAGAAAACCAGTGAAGCTGCTGCACTTCTGAACCCCTGGTGGAGTGTCTAACGATATTCTCGCCACCTTACTGAAGCTACCATGGCTACTGAACCCATGGTGGAGTGTCTGACGATATCCTCGCCACCTTACTGAAGCTACCATGACTACTGAACCCCTGGTGGAGTGTCTGATGATATCCTCGCCACCTTACTGAAGCTACCATGACTACTGAACCCCTGGTGGAGTGTCTGACGATATCCTCGCCACCTTACTGAAGCTACCATGGCTACTGAACCCATGGTGGAGTGTCTGACGATATCCTCGCCACCTTACTGAAGCTACCATGACTACTGAACCCCTGGTGGAGTGTCTGATGATATCCTCGCCACCTTACTGAAGCTACCATGGCTACTGAACCCATGGTGGAGTGTCTGACGATATCCTCGCCACCTTACTGAAGCTACCATGACTACTGAACCCATGGTGGAGTGTCTGACGATATCCTCGCCACCTTACTGAAGCTACCATGACTACTGAACCCCTGGTGGAGTGTCTGATGATATCCTCGCCACCTTACTGAAGCTACCATGGCTACTGAACCCCTGGTGGAGTGTCTGACGATATCCTCGCCACCTTACTGAAGCTACCATGACTACTGAACCCCTGGTGGAGTGTCTTACGATATCCTCGCCACCTTACTGAAGCTACCATGACTACTGAACCCCTGGTGGAGTGTCTGACGATATCCTCGCCACCTTACTGAAGCTACCATGGCTACTGAACCCCTGGTGGAGTGTCTGACGATATCCTCGCCACCTTACTGAAGCTACCATGACTACTGAACCCCTGGTGGAGTGTCTGACGATATCCTCGCCACCTTACTGAAGCTACCATGACTACTGAACCCATGGTGGAGTGTCTGACGATATCCTCGCCACCTTACTGAAGCTACCATGGCTACTGAACCCCTGGTGGAGTGTCTGACGATATCCTCGCCACCTTACTGAAGCTACCATGACTACTGAACCCATGGTGGAGTGTCTGACGATATCCTCGCCACCTTACTGAAGCTACCATGGCTACTGAACCCCTGGTGGAGTGTCTGACGATATCCTCGCCACCTAACTGAAGCTACCATGACTACTGAACCCATGGTGGAGTGTCTGACGATATCCTCGCCACCTAACTGAAGCTACCATGACTACTGAACCCATGGTGAGTGTGACGAATCGACTACTGGAAGACCATTGCTGAACCTTGGTTCCACGATATAACTATCATATGAGACTAGCAGTACACTGCGGTGTTCCACAATGTAACATCATATAGAACGCAGTCATGCAGGTGTTCCTACAATGTAACTATCATAGAGAACTGCAGTACACTGTCAGGTGTTCCCACAATGTAACTATCATATAGAGAACTAGCAGTACACTGTAGGTGTTCCCACAATGTAACTATCATATAGAGAACTAGCAGTACACTGCAGGTGTTCCTACAATGTAACTATCATATAGAGAACTAGCAGTACACTGCAAGTGTTCCCACGATATAACTATCATATAGAGAACTAGCAGTACACTGCAGGTGTTCCCACAATGTAACTATCATATAGAGAACTAGCAGTACACTGCAGGTGTTCCACAATGTAACTATCATATAGAGAACTAGCAGTACACTGCAGGTGTTCCCACAATGTAACTATCATATAGAGAACTAGCAGTACACTGCAGGTGTTCCCACAATGTAACTATCAGATAGAGAACTAGCAGTACACTGCAGGTGTTCCTACAATGTAACTATCATATAGAGAACTAGCAGTACACTGCAGGTGTTCCGACAATGTAACTATCATATAGAGAACTAGCAGTACACTGCAGGTGTTCCCACAATGTAACTATCATATAGAGAACTAGCAGTACACTGCAGGTGTTCCTACAATGTAACTATCATATAGAGAACTAGCAGTACACTGCAGGTGTTCCCACAATGTAACTATCATATAGAGAACTAGCAGTACACTGTAGGTGTTCCCACAATGTAACTATCATATAGAGAACTAGCAGTACACTGCAGGTGTTCCCACAATGTAACTATCATATAGAATAGCGTACTACATACTCACACAAGGATTGCTAGGTACCTGCGTACATACACAAGGGTTTTTAGGTACCTGGGTACATAAGGGTTGCTAGGTACCGTGGTACATACAGAAGGGTTGCTAAGTACCAGGGTACAATCTGACACGAGGGTTGCTAGCTACCCTGGTACATACACAAGGGTTGCTAGGTACCTGGGTACCTACGTACACCAGTGTGTCACAACAATAGTGAAGGGCCAGTGTGAACATGGCACCTCTCACCTTCAATACAATGAACGTGTACTTGACACTTAACAGAACCGTTCTTACTGTTAAGACACACTGTTATCTAGAGCAGCACCAGTCCTCTTCTTACTATACTGATGAGGAAGCGCTAAGCCCTTAGGGGGCTCCAACAGAGCGCGAGGTACTCAGGTTTGGTACGAGGAAGGACAGGGCAGCAATATATATATGTATGTAAGTGTATTTCTGTAAGTGCTTTTGTAAGTGTATTTTTGGAGGTCTGAAACGAACTAATCTAATTTACATTATTCCTTTTGTGAACAAATTCGTTAGGTAACGGCACTCGAACAGCCTTCTGGAACGAATTATTGACGAAATCCGGGTACCACTGTATATATATATATATATATATATATATATATATATATATATATATATATATATATATATATATATATATATATATATATATATATATATATACGTATATATAAATAGACTTGGGCGTTTTAATTTACATATATAGGTGTGACCTTTATAATTAATCTCCTTCACCCCCCCACAGACCCACCACAACCCACCCTCCGACCCACCGTGTTTGTGTCAGGTGTTCCAGGAAGATGTTGAGCCACTACGGAAACCCAGGAGTGTTCCATACTACATTCTTGATCCTTCTCTCTCTCTCCTGCCTACCTCTCTTACAGGATACCTTAGAGGTGGTCTACCACCATCAGGGATACATTTGAGGTGGTCTACCACCATCAGGGATACATTTGAGGTGGTCTACCACCATCAGGGATACATTTGAGGTGGTCTACCACCATCAGGGATACATTAGAGGTGGTCTACCACCATCAGGGATACATTAGAGGTGGTCTACCACCATCAGGGATACATTAGAGGTGGTCTACCACCATCAGGGATACATTAGAGGTGGTCTACCACCATCAGGGATACATTAGAGGTGGTCTACCACCATCAGGGATACCTTAGAGATGGTCTACCACCATGAGGGATACCTTAGAGGTGGTCTACCACCATCAGGGATACCTTAGAAGTGGTCTACTACCATCAGGGATACCTTAGAGGTGGTCTACCACCATCAGGGATACATTAGAGGTGGTCTACCACCATCAGGGATACATTAGAGGTGGTCTACCACCATCAGGGATACCTTAGAGGTGGTCTACCATCATCAGGGATACATTAGAGATGGTCTACCACCATCAGGGATACATTAGAGGTGGTCTACCACCATCAGGGATACATTAGAGGTGGTCTACCACCATCAGGGATACATTAGAGGTGGTCTACCACCATCAGGGATACATTAGAGGTGGTCTACCACCATCAGGGATACCTTAGAGATGGTCTACCACCATCAGGGATACCTTAGAGGTGGTCTACCACCATCAGGTATACCTTAGAAGTGGTCTACTACCATCAGGGATACCTTAGAGGTGGTCTACCACCATCAGGGATACATTAGAGGTGGTCTACCACCATCAGGGATACATTAGAGGTGGTCTACCACCATTAGGGATACCTTAGAGGTGGTCTACCACCATCAGGAATACCTTAGAGGTGGTCTACCACCATCAGGGATACCTTGGAGGTGGTCTACCACCATCAGGAATACCTTAGAGGTGGTCTACCACCATCAGGGATACCTTAGAGGTGGTCTACCACCATCAGGAATACCTTAGATGTGGTCTACCACCATCAGGGATACATTAGAGGTGGTCTACCACCATCAGGGATACATTAGAGGTGGTCTACCACCATCAGGGATACTTAATTACAGCCTGGTATACAACCTTCACTGTTCATGATCCCTTGATCCAGCGTTCTGTAACACCTATAAATATTTCAAGAAACAACAGCAGCAGCTACAATAACAACAGCAGCAGCTACAACAACAGCAGCAGCTACAACAAACAGCAGCAGCTACAACAGCAGCAGCAGCAGCTACAACAGCAGCAGCAGCAGCTACAACAACAGCACCGCCACTACCACCACAACCAACAATAACCGTCTCCATTTTTTTTATTAACACATCGGCCGTTTCCCACCAAGGCAGGTGGGACACCAAGGCAGGGTGGACACCAAGGCAGGGTGGACACCAAGGCAGGGTGGACACCAAGGCAGGGTGGACACCAAGGCAGGGTGGACACCTAGGCCGACCCCTACCCTGCCTTCCCTCCACTACAGATTTACATACACTCTCAAAAGTCATTCTGTTTCGTTCCATTCTCTCTACATGTCTGGACCACCTCAACAACCCCTCCTCAGCCCTCTGGATAATAGTTTTGGTAATCCTGCACCTCCTCCTAATTTCCAAATTACGGATTCTCTGCATTATATTCACACCACACATTGCCCTCAGACATGACATCTCCACTGCCTCCAGCCTTCTCCTTGTTGCAACATTCACCACCCATGTCTCACACCCATATAACAGCGTTGGTATAACTATACTCTTATACATTCCCCTCTTTGCTTCCATGGACAAAGTGCTTTGTCTCCACAGACTCCTCAGTGCACCACTCACAATTTTCCCTTCATCAGTTCTATGATTCACCTCATCTTTCATAGACCCATCTGCTGATATGTCCACTCCCAAATATCTGAATACATTCACCTCCTCCATACTCTCTCCCTCCAATCTGATATCCAATCTTCCGTTACCTATTTTTTGTTATCCTCATTGCCTTACTCTTTCCTATATTCACTTATTACTACTAAATTATTATAACTATGACCATAATTTTTAAAGGGGTGGAGAAGCCAGTGGAAGGCCTCGGTCAGATGACCAAAAGCTCCAGCGGCGGGTCATCATCTGACTAAGATTAGCGTCAGGAAACACTTGTCCTGCTTCCTGACGAACCTTACCTAACCTAATCATTGGCCAAGCCAATGATGATCCTTTTCAAATTATTTATTCTCCCTAGGCTGGAATATTGCTGTACATTAACATCTTCGTTCACAGCAGGTGAAATTGCAGATCTAGAGGGTGTACAGAGAACCTTTACTGCTCATATAAGTTCTATCAAACACCTCAACTACTGGGAACGCTTGGAAGCACTTGACTTGTACTCACTGGAACGCAAGCAAGAGAGATATCATAATCTACACTTGGAAAATCCTAGAAGGAATGGTCCCAAATCTGCACATAGAAATCATTCTCTACGAAAGTAAAAGACTAGACAGGCGGTGCAAAGTACCCCCAATGAAAAGTAGAGGCGCCATTGGTAGACTAAGAGAAAACACCATAAGTGTCCGGGGCCCAAGATTGTTCAACAGCCTCCCACCATGTATAAGGGGAATTACCAATAGACCTCTGGCTGCCTTCAAGAGGGAGCTGGACAGATAATTAAAGCCGGTGCCGGTCAGCCGGGCTGTGCGGCCAGCAGTACAAGAATGGTATACAATACCGACAATATGAAATAAAGACACATGTGCAACATCTGGGTATCTTTATTGTAGACGTTTCGCCCACCAGTGGCTTTATCAATACAAATTCTAGGACATTATATGAAGACAGTAAACTATATACAAAAGATGAGGTAATCAGTGCCTCGGCCTTGGAGTGGTGTCAACAGCACCGAAGTCGTTGAGGTTCTGGAGTAGAGTTAGTCAGTTCAGACTCTCAGGTAAGGACCCACTAGGGGCGAGGGGGAAGTGGGGACAGAAGAAGAATAGCCGGTGAGAGGAAGAAGCTGAAGGAGAAGAGAAAGAGTCAGGACTAAACCCAACAGTCTAACTACAACATATAATATGGAGTAAAGGCAAGGAGGCTGGCGCTTATATACTAACGTCAGGTGGAAAGACACGGGTAGCAGACGAGGGCATAGTCACTGGTAGGGGATTCCCAGTGGAAGTAGGTCATACCCAAAGAGATGGGTTAGTTGTAGTAGTAGTTGTCGTTGCCGTGAAGAAGGTTATGTACAGGGACTGATTACCTCATCTTTTGTATATAGTTCTACTGTCTTCATATAATGTCCTAGAATTTGTATTGATAAAGCCACTGGTGGGCGAAACGTTTACAATAAAGATACCCAGATGTTGCACATGTGTCTTTATTTAAGTAAAGCCTTGTTGATCAGGCCCTGATCCACCGGGAGGCCTAATTGTGGACGGGCCGAGGGGGCGTTGACCCCAAGAATGCCCTCCAGGTAGACCTAAAATAACCTTCCCTACCATAACCTAACTTTACCTAACCATATCTAACCTAACCTAACTTTACCTAACCATACCTTACCTAACCTAACCTAACCTTACCTAACCTAATCTTACCTAACCTAACCTTACCTAACCTAACCTTACCTTACCTAACCTAACCTTACCTAACCTAACCTTACCGAACCTAACCTTACCTAACCTTACCTAACCTAACATAACCTAACCTTACCTAACCTAACCTTACCTAACATAATCTTACCTAACCTAACCTTACCTAACCTAACCTAACCTTACCTAACCTAACCTTACCTAACCTAATCTTACCTAACCTAATCTTACCTAACCTAACCTAACCTTACCTAACCTAACCTAACCTAACTTTACCTAACCTAACCTTACCTAACCTAACCTTACCCAACCTAACCTAACCTTACCTAATCTAACCTTACCCAACCTTACCTAACCTAACCTTACCTTACCTTACCTAACCTTACCTAACCTAACCTTACCTAACCTTACCTAACCTTATCTAACCTAAACTGACCTTACCTAACCTACCATAAGCTAACCTAACTTTACCTAACCATACCTTACCTAACCTAACCTTACCTAACCTAATCTTACCTAACCTAACCTTACCTAACCTAACCTAACCTTACCTAACCTAACCTAACCTAACCTAACCTAACCTTACCTAACCTAACCTAACTTTACCTAACCTAACCTTACCTAACCTAACCTTACCCAACCTAACCTAACCTAACCTAACCTACCTTACCTAACCTAACCTTACCTAACCTTATCTAACCTAAACTAACCTTACCTAACCTAACCTTACCTAACCTACCATAAGCTAACCTAACTTTACCTAACCATACCTTACCTAACCTAACCTTACCTAACCTAACCTAACCTTATCTAACCTAACCTAACCTTACCTAACCTAACCTAACCTTACCTAACCTAACCTAAAAGGAAATTTACTTGAAGACAAAATCTGTCAAGTAACAAACACGTGAGTGATCCTCCAAACACCCCCCTCCCACCCCTATCCCACCAAACCCCCTCCCAACCTCCCCCACACCCTCCCCAGTGAACACTAGTGGGGTAGTGAGGTGGTGTGAGGGTGGTGGTGTGAGGGTGGTGGTGTGAGGGTGGTGGTGTGAGGGTGGTGGTGTGAGGTGGTGGTGTGAGGGTGGTGGTGTGAGGGTGGTGGTGTGAGGGGTGGTGTGAAGGTGGTGGGGTGAGGGTGGTGGTGGAGGGTGGTGGTGTGAAAGTGGTGGTGGTGTGAGGGTGGTGGTGTGAGGGTGGTAGTGTGAGGGTGGTGGTGTGAGGGTGGTAGTGTGAGGGTGGTGGAGTGGTGTGTAGGTGGTGGTGGTGGTAGTGAGGGTGGTGGTGTGAGGGTGGTGGTGTGAAGTGGTGGTGTGAGGGTGGTTGTGTGAGGGTGGTGGTGGTGGTAGTGTGAGGGTGGTGTGGTGGTATGAGAGTGGTGGTGGTGGTAGTGAGGGTGGTGGTGGTGGTATGAGTGGTGGTGTGAGGGTGGTGTGGTGGTGTGAGGTGGTGGTGGTGGTGTGAGGGTGGTGGGGTGTGAGGGTGGTGGTGTGAGGGTGGTGGTGGTGTGAGGTGGTGTGAGTGGTGGTGGTGTGAGGAGTGGTGGTGGTGTGAGGATGGTGGTGTGAGAGTGGTGGTGGTGTGAGGATGGTGGTGTGAGAGTGGTGGTGGTGTGAGAGTGGTGGTGGTGGTGGAGGAGGTGTGAGGATGGTGGTGTTTGGGTGGTTGTGGTGGTGAGGGTGGTGGTGGTGTGAGGGTGGTGTGGTGGTGGTGTGAGGGTGGTGTGGTGGTGGTGTGAGGGTGGTGGTGGTGGTGTGAGGGTGGTGTGGTGGTGTGAGGGTGGTGTGGTGGTGGTGTGAGGGTGGTGGTGTGAGGGTGGTGGTGGTGGTGTGAGGGTGGTGCGGTGGTGGTGTGAGGGTGGTGGTGGGGGTGTGGTGGTGGTGGTGTGAGGGTGGTGGTGGTGTGAGGGTGGTGGTGGTGTGAGGGTGGTGGTGTGAGGGTGGTGGTGGTGTGAGGGTGGTGGTGGTGTGAGGGTGGTGGTGGTGGGGAGGGTGGTGGTGGTGTGAGGGTGGTGGTGGTGTGAGGGTGGTGGTGGTGTGAGGGTGGTGGTGGTGTAGGGTGGTGGTGTGGAGGGTGGTGGTGGTGGTGGTGGTGTGAGGGTGGTGGTGAGGGGGTGGGTGGGGTGGTGTGAGGGTGGTGGTGTGAGGGTGGTGGTGGTGGTGGTGAGGGTGGTGGTGTGAGGTGGTGGTGGTGGTGTGAGGGGTGGTGGTGTGAGGGTGGTGGTGGTGGTGTGAGGGTGGTGGTGGTGTGAGGGTGGTGGTGGTGTGATGGGTGGTGGTGGTGTGAGGGTGGTGGTAGGGTGGTGGTGGAGGGTGGTGGTGGTGGAGTGGTGGTGGTGGTGGTGGTGGTGTGGGTGGTGGTGGTGTGAGGGTGGTGGTGTGAGGGTGGTGGTGTGTGAGGGTGGTGGTGGTGGAGGGTGGTGGTGGAGGGTGGTGGTGGAGGGTGGTGGTGTGAGGGTGGTGGTGGTGTGAGGGTGGTGGTGTGAGGGTGGTGGTGGTGGTGGTGAGGGTGGTGGTGTGAGGGTGGTGGTGGTGGGGTGGGCAACAAAGCAACACAAGTCAGTACAATAATAGAGTGGGGGGTAGGGGTGAGGGGGAGGGGGGTCGGCCTTGACCCAGTGTAACACAGGTGACGTAGCTCACTATTGTCAGCCCTCCAACCTGACCTAAACTACTGCTGCTACCACCACTACTACCACCACTACCACTACTACTACCATTACTACCACTACCACCATCACTACTACCAGTACTACTACCACCATCACTACTACTACCATCTCTACTGCTACTACCACCACTACTTCCACAACTACCATTACCACCACCTCCACTGTTACTACTACCACTACTATTACCACCACCACTACCACTAGTACCACCACCCTCACTCCCATTACCACCACCCCATCATCAATACGACCACCACTACCACGACAACTACCACCTCCACCATCCCCTCCACAACCACCACCCTCTCAACAACCACCACCCCCTCCACCACCACCACCACCATCATACTAACTACTCTCAGCAGGCTTCCCAGAAATGTGATGTGGAGTCCCACTCTCTGTCTACTGAGGCACTCCACCCCACTCTCACCCCTCTCCCCTCCCAAAACCCCAATCCCTCCTGACACTCCCTTCCCACCCCAAACACCACTCCTCCCCACACTCCCTCCCCTCCCCACACCCCCAACTCCCCCAGCATCTCCAACATGCATAGTTGAGCTCCATGGAGCTCAACTCTTCTCCAGGCTGAGGGACTGACCACCTCAAATACTTTTTCTCCAAGGTTGATGGACTGATTGCATCATCTTTATTTCATTACTACCGCTCCGTCT